>OY037012.1:1800000-2174594 GCA_955831195.1 Pilophorus perplexus | reverse complement strand
TGTTTTTCTATGTTCAATGTTTTTATATGTTAAAAATGTTGAGTCTATTTGTATTGTCTATCTATTTATTTTCCTAGTCACCAAATTAACAGGGGAAATTATTTTTATGTTATTATTTATATACTTAGTGACACGGGGGTCAGGGTGGCCCAGTGAGCTAAGGCGACAGAGCTTCGTCTGTTTACAAATCAGTCGGAGCGCTGATCAGCCTGGTTCGAATCCGGGCCGAACACCAATGTTTGACCAAAAATCAATCAAGTGTTGTAATACCTGGCTTGTCGGCAGACAATTCACCTCTGAACGCAAGTTTATGTGAATCCTTTCTCTGGAGCAAGACTATCTAAGACTCTCTTACCTTATCTGTGATTATCTGGGCGCAGTGTGGGGTCGGCTCCTGCACCACTTGTGAGAACCAAAATGGTTAAACACAATAAAACCCACATTTTTTACTTAGTGACACTAAGTTAGTGTCGTTCTAACTTTTGTCAATAAAAGCTTAAAATGGGTTATTTGACAATTTTTTAAAAAGTTTTATTGGGTAGGGCCTCCGGACCCCGCCTGGTGCCACAACCCCCTTTATATACTTAGTGTCGTTCTAACTTTTGTCAATGAAAGCTTAAAATGGCCTAAAAATGGGTTACCTATTTGACAATTTTGGTTTTTCTTGGAATAATAGATACACCTATGTTTTCGCGACGGAGGTCGACGACTCCGATCAGCCTCAAAATTTGACATTATCCGTTTCAAGAGGTCTACATTCTAAATCCGAAATGTCCGTCCGCCGTACGCCGTCTGGGCTGTTTTGGGCAGTAGGAATTTTTTTTAAAACCTGAAATTTTGAAAAAAATACTTGGTTTACCATCTAGTTGTGCCCGCAAGGTTTTCAGTCCGATCGCCCAAACCCGTGGGGCGCTATGGGGCTATAATGGGGCTATAGCAGGGGTTTTCTGAAGGCTTTTAGCTATGGGATCGATTTAGGTGTCGTTTTTGAGTATTTTTGGACGTAGAATCCATTTTTGGGGGTCCCGGAACGATCCGATTGCACTGTGGCAATCTATAATATAGAAATATTATTTCTTTCATGGGGCTAAAAATGGGATTTTTGAAGGATCCCAGGAGGTTAAATATTTTTCGAGTAAAAAAATGAAGAATTTTTGAAAAAACACATTTTTGAAGAAAAAAAACCCAAAAATTTTTTTTTGGAATATAAAAATCTAAAAAAAAAAATTAATTTTTTTTTTTTTCATCGACAGAATTAAATGTCTGTACAAGTAACCTATATCGAAGAATAATAAACCCTTGTGTAAAATTTGCAGCGTTTTTTTCTAAAGTTTTATTGGGTAGGGCCTCCGGACCCCGCCTGGTGCCACAACCCCCCCCCCCCCCCCCCCCGAAAATTTTTCCTGGGTACGGCCTTGCCCTGCTTTAACTAACGAGGCTCTGGCGACCGAGTTGCTCCCGGGATGAGGAGCATATCTCTGCACGAAGGCCAACGGTTTCCTAGGATGGCGGAGGAGCCTGCAGGGATCCAGGACACCCTTTTGTCCCTGAGGAGAGAAATCTCTTCTAAAGGCGGATGAGCCGAAGTTCGGCTCCTGGCAAGCTGTCAAATCTGGAGGAAGAAATGGCACGGCTTAGCGTGGACTTCGTTGGTCTCAGTGAGGTGAGATGGCCTGGTGCAACCTTTACGCGCACATCCAATGGGTCTCTCTACTTCTCAGGCGGGGATGAGGAGCATACGAGACGCGGAGTGGCTTTTATGGTGACAAAAAGGGTGGCGGAGGCTGTGTTCGATGTCGTTCCTCTGAGCGTTCCATGATGCTGAGGTTGAAGACAGCTCATCGTATAATGAATGTGATTCAGGTATATGCCCCTACTTCTGATAAACCTGATGACGAGGTAGAAAATTTTACGATGATATTAACTCAGTATTGAAGGCCACCATAAGAGGAGAAATTACCTTCGTAATGGGGGATTTCACAAGTTCCTTTCATGCTTACATGAGAGCAACTTATCAAAACCAAAAACCTGATTACAGCATCGTCTCGTTGTTCGTCCGCCGAGTGAGGCTTACAGCCGCCTTGAAGTATCCTTGTCAACAATCATTCCTTCAGCTACCCAGGCCCGGATTAACGGGGGGGCTAGGGGGGCTATAGCCCCGGGGCGCACACCCCAAGGGGGCCACTTCGCCACCGTTGATTTTTTTTTTTTTTTTTTTTTTTTTAATTAACAAACAGCTTTCCTTATTCCTATGCTGATCTCCAAAAAATTGTTTTCCTGAAAAAGAGGAAGGTGAACGGAAAGTTTCAAGTTACCTAACTTCCACTTACTACTCGAAAACCGGAACACCTCATGGAGTCGTCTATAATAATATTATATATTATATTATATTATATTATATTATGTCTACAAGGTTATATGTCTACACTCCCAACGCGAGTTATAGATATCACGGATTTTCCACACTGTTGCGGTGGTTCAGACTGTGCTAAGTGGGTTGGACTCTGTACCGCATTTGGTTCATAAAAACAAAAATAATTTGTTAAATTTTTGGTTTATTATTCTTGGAATAATACACCTGTTTTCGCGACGGAGGTCGATGACTCCGATTGGCCTCAAAATTTGACATTATCCATTTCAAGAGGTCTACATTCCAAAACCAAAAGGTCTGTCCGCCATCCGCTGTACAGAGCTTCTTAGGTTGTGTCTAAGGCCATTTCTGGCCCATCACAACCTTTCTCATACCTTCTCCTCTCTTTCTTCCCCCAGAGGAAGTGCACTTATCGTTGCTTAAATCTTCTTTCTTCTACCTTGTTCTTCAGATCTCCCCTAGTACAGGGGGAGTATAGGGGGAGTACAGCGGACCCCCCTGTCCCCTCCAGCGTTAGCCACACCGTTCTGGTGTTCCTGGGTTGGACCAATGTGGAGGCGCCGGGGTTTAAAGGAGGTCTTATCACTGTAAATTGGCTCGAAATTCTTTGGGACAGGAGTCATCGCAGCGGACCTACCTACTATTTCACCTCTTCTTGAAACTTGAGGTGTTCGGGTGGTTTGTGGCTGCGGAATGCAGCAGACCGTACCTACTCTTCTACCTCTTCTCGTAACTTGTAGTTTTCGGATCATGGGTGGCTGCCAAATGAAACAGACCGTACCTACTCTTCTGCCTCTTCTTGTAACTTGCAGTTTTCGGATCATGGGTGGTTGCTCTCTCCACGTTTACTTGTCTGGTGGAGGGCGAGTATACTACCTATAGGTACTTCTACAAAATTTCCTCCCCTCCCTAAAACTAACACGACCAGCCTAGCCAAAAATAAAATCTGATCACACATAAAATGACTCACACTGAAATTGAGAAATTCAATTCATTGACACAGAAATAAATTTCTGCACATGTAACCTATATCAAAGAATAATAAACCCTAGTGTTAAATTTGCAGAATTTTTATTTACTTACTGTAAAAAGAAACTTTTTTCTTAATTGTAAAAATAGATTGCCTGCATTCGGAGCGGTTTTTTGACTGTTTTGACCCAGTTTTTGGTTGTGAAAAGAAAGACGCGATTTTCTAGTGGTTTTTACGTGATACTCCTGGCCGGAGGATCCACTTTCATATAGGTACAATATATATGTGTAGGTATATGTACATATATATAGGGGGCCACTTTTAAGTCTCAGCCCCGGGGCCCACGAGAGGTTAATCCGGCGCTGCAGCTACCTATACCAGTTAAAGATTTTTTTACTATCTATAGATAGTAAGTATACTTACTATTGGTTTTTCTGTTATTCCTTCTTATTAAAACCAGTCACCAACTGAACTCTGTACTGCCAGGCGTACCTTGTGTATGAACACTGTTCATTGAACAGTTATAAATTTTTTTCCAATTCTGATACGGTCAGGGGTTGGCTGGCGTAGCGGGGCCATCCTCCCCCTAGCAGCATCTTGAAGTGTTAGGCTTCAAGTGTTAGGTTTCACTGATTCATGTTGGTATTGAGCCCACTTTTTCCAAGTTAAGACGTTTTATTTGACTGGGTGATGGTTCCATTTCGTCGCAATACCAAGTCCGGCGATGTAACCGGATTTCCATCGCTTTCATTGTAAAGGGGGGAAAAAAATAAATAAACGAATCAGACCACAAAACCAATAGGTACTTGGGGGGTCTCACCCATAAAACTTGTGGAGCTCTGAACATTAATAGAAGCAGTCACGCAATAGCTACAACAAAATCGCGTTTTTTTTTCTTTTTCTTTGCCCTTCTTTTTTTCTCCTGGTTCGTTTGAAAGCCAGCGGTTACGTCCGCTTGTGTCGCAACGTGGGTGGAATGCTGAGAAATAATACTTCATAATATTAGAAGAAGGGGGGGTGGGGTTGATGAATGAGATCACGGGGGCCCTGTGGACGCGGTCATGCAATGCACCAAAAGGCAAAACGAGCAGGATAATAAGCCCCTTCTTCACGTGCATTGTTATTAAAAAATAAGTTTTGCTATGGAGTTTTATTCACCGCTCAGTCCTGAGTAATCGATGTTGTGAGGTTCGATAATCATCCCTGCTTCATATGAGTCGTTTTTCCAGCTCCTACTGCAAGGTCAATCGTGACCTATTCCTCCCTCACCTAAGCTGGATCAGCTACGGCAGGAAAGACAAGCACTACCTCTACAGTATGGGGAGGACCTTTATTTCGGCGGCGACTTGCTTTGGCTGAATGTGACCAGCAGGCCCTGGAGATTGATTGCCCTAAGAAAACGCATTTAGGAGTGTGATGACGAGACAGAGCTCCCTTGCAGAATGAGATAAGCTCCACCCCCTCCCACACCAATTCAACCACTGCACCACCTGCTAACGTTCCCCTCGACCTGACTGGCTTCACCTGGAGACGGGGAGCTTAGCAGGGGAGCTTCAGCGGGAGTGTCGTTTACACCCTCCTAAACGAGTTTACTTAGGGCCACTGGACTCTACCTACTTCATCATTTTATTGTGTCATTTTCAGACCAAGCCGGATTTTCTTGGTGGAATACAGGAGGCCTGACTATGTATAAGGCCAAATCCAAAATCTGCCATAGACGCAGCGTTTTTGTTGTCTCTTCTCAATCCACAGCCCTCGATGCCAGTAGTGGACCATGCTCATGGACTTTCGGGCGTGCACAGGATGAAGCAGCTCCTAGGCGTCATCCTAGTCTGAAGTGAGAAAGTCACTTCCATCAGAAACGGCCCCACCCACAGCACAGATGTCATCAGAATCGTCCAGCAGTTTGTCCCATAGATGCCTTGGACCTAGCACGGGATGGACAGCGCCTCAGCCTGTATGATGGGACCCTGGCTTGGGAAGAGTTCCAGGTACATTTGGACGTGGGGCCCCTTGCCAACCAGTGGAGCCCAAGTGCTAAGGGGAGAAGTTCGCTCCCAGTTTGCGAGTGCAGCACTCTCAGAACTGACTGAATATGCTCAGCTGACAGAGGCCCTGGCAGAGCAGATTGGTTCATGCGACATGATGTGGTGAGGCGCTGCAAATTCTCTGCCAGCAGTTCTCTATGTTGTAGCATGGAGACAGCTTTTGGGAAAAGGTTGCCACAGTATGGATGCACTATAATCCGCAGTCCGCAGTTCTCATAATAACCAAGGGCTGTCCACAGTTCACGAGTTGTGCTTGCTTTGCGTGGGCCAGGTTGGCTGTCCCAGGGTCCGCAATTGAAGATTCGAGGGCTCCCCTGGGTCAGCGCAGGCACTGGTTGAAGTGGGGGTGGGTTGTGTAACTTCACAGGAGTTGTCCTGATGACAGTTCGCTAGAGGAATCTGGATTTTTCAAGCCCAAGTAGAAGGGATGTATAGGTGGGTCACCTGTTGAGACATGACATGCTTGGGGCAATATTGGAGGGAGCGGAGGACGGAGCGAACGCCCGGTGACGACCAATGTGGAAGCTTCACCCAGAACAGTGAAGCCTGGAAAACTGCCAATCACCAACCAATCTTCGGATTGATGACTCAAGAAGAAGAAGTCTACTTCGCCTTGTTGACTTCCCTCCCACACACTCCCTAACATCAATATTAAACCCCGCCAGGCTAAGTACTGTTTTCAATCGTCACGTTAAAACATGCCCGTTGTAATTACCAGGCCCAAAATAAACTTTTGACGGGTTGAGGCGGAGTTGCCCAGTTTCCTGTGATCTCGTCGTAAATGTGCCTCAGGTGGAACGTATATTTCCATTTAATAGCAGCTAGCTTAATTAGTTTTCCTGTGAGCGGGAAGGACATTACTCACTCCCGTTTAAGCCTTTAATTCAATTAAGATTAGTCCCATTCGGAAGTTTTTTTCTCACTTTTTTCAGTCGTTATCTCTCTCGCTCTCCTTTTCTTTCCCGCTAACCCGAGGCGCTTAAGTGCGAGGCCAGTTCTGTAATGACTACATAAAATTTCCGATAGGGAACGTTAGAACCAGGTTTGGAACTGGGGTGGTTCAAACTGTCGGCGGAACGGATTTTACCTTCAGCTTGATATCTGGAAAAGTTTTCTTCGTGGAAGTTTTGGGCGAGATTTGGCCTATTTATTGATTTCATTGAATTTTTTGCGGATGTAGGGAATACTCTCACACGCTTGTCACTTGTAACGGACATCAACGAACAGAAGACGGAAGCGATTCCTCGCTCAGCCGTTAGAACGCGAGGGAAACGGGGGACTGCTCCATGTTCAACGGAAACCCTGATAGTCTCAACTGGCGGCCCGACTCCCTTTGACGACTCTGCTCGATGTGCAACCTCGGTGGGTCTCCTAAATTTTTTTTTGGAACTTGTCCCATACTGGCCGAGCTCAGGGGACAAATCCTTGGCGAGGCCATCCGGTATAATGAAAGAATGGCGGAATGAACTGCTGAAATACCAAGAACCATTCGCTGAGTGCAGCGCATTTGGGCCACAACGCCTGGCAGTACAGAGCTCAGTTAGTGAGTGGTTTTAATAAGAAGGAATAACAGAAAAACCAATAGTAAGTAGATAGTAAAAAAAAACGCTGCAAATTTTGCACAAGGGTTTATTATTCTTTGATATACGTTACTTGTGCAGAAATTTAATTCTGTCAATGAAAAAATTTAAAAAATTTTTTTTTTTTTGATTTTTATCTCAAAAAAATTTTTTTTGTTGATTTTTTTGTTCAAAAATGTGTTTTTTCAAAAATTCTGTATTTTTTACTCGAAAAATATTTAACATCCTGGTATCCTTCAAAAATCCCATTTTTAGCCCCACGAATGCCCTAAACATCGCCCCAGTGAAATCGGATCGTTCCGGGACCCCAAAAAATGGATTCTACGTCCAAAAATACTTCGAAAACGACACCTAACTCGATCCCATAGCTAAAAGCCTTCAAAAAACCCCTCCCGTAGCCCCATTATAGCCCCATAGCGCCCCACGGGTTTGGGCGATCGGACTGAAAACCTTGCGGGCACAACTAGATGGTAAACCACGTATTTTGCCAAAATGTCAGATTTTTAAAAAAATTCCTACTGCCCAAAACGGCCTGGACGGCGGACGGCGGACGGACATTTCGGATTTAGAATGTTGACCTCTTGAAACGGATAATGTCAAATTTTGAGCCCGATCGGAGTCGTCGACCCCCGTCGCGAAAACATAGGTGTATTATTCCAAGAATAATAAACCAAAATCTATAACCGGTATAGGTAGCTGAAGAAATGATTGTTGACAAGGATACTTCAAGGCGGCTGTAAGCCTCACTCGGCGGACGACCCACGAGACGATGCTGTAATCAGGTTTTTGGTTTTGACAAGTTGCTCTCATGTTAGAAGGTGCCTCTCATAATAAAATGCATAACTCTGGTGGCACTGGTTACATAATATTTTGCTCATAACAAAGATTTAAAGGGTCAATCTGCGATTCCATTTCAACTTATCAATTATTTCCCTGTATTATGTGTATTATTTTATTGTGTTTGTGGAAAAATAAGGAGTGAGTGCACTTGGAAGCGGTCGTTCAAGATCTAGAAGATGAGTGAGGAAGTTTTTTAAAATTTTAAGCTGTATTCCCAAAACACTGTTTGAGACAAAAGCTGGACACCGGTATGACGGCCCATGGCCACGACCTGGTTCGCCAGAAGGGGGATCTCCACTCTGGACCTATTTAGTCAGGTTCAGGGCTGCCAGCAGGCCTCAGGGGCTCCACGGCCCATAGGCCTGGGGGCAGTAGGCCGCCTTATTTGCGCGGCCGCCCCCTGCGTGACCTGGGCGAACTTGGCCTACATAATATGCCTTCCCTGATTGCAGATTGGTCCTCATATTATGAGGACCAATCTGCTATCAGGGAAGGCCACGCGTTTGAGGGCCAACCTCTCAGCTGATGTCATTTCAAAAGGACATGCTCTGCAGAAACTAGGGAGGCACACCAGAAGCACCCACCGGACGCCTCCAACCCCAGGGAAGAGAGCTTCGCCGGGAAATCTCCTTGGCCAGCAAGGAGCTGGGCCACGAGGAACCACGGTCCAGGGATAGTCTTGGCCGGGTCTTCGACGGGCAGCAGGACTTCGTACGTACTCGTAGTCTGGCGTAACAATCCCCGTCTCCGTATCCCTACAGTCCCTATATCCAAACCCCTAGTTTACCTGAACGTACGATACGTGCCCAGCCTCCGGCCGCACCGGCCTTGGTTTGGCCTCCGCTTGGAGGCTGGTCCAAGTTGTGACAAACGTCACGTTCGCCGGTTCTTCGTTAACCGGAACGCTGTCCAGGATCGATCTCGACAGAGCCCCTTCCTCGTCTGATATGCCGCGTACCGACGCGCCGCCTCCAACTCAGGACCCCTGCAGCAGCCGCAGTGACAGTTGCATAGGCCCTAGCGACCCCGAACAGTGTTTGAACAGTTATGGGACCCCGACAACTGGATTCTAAGTCCGAAATTCTCCGGCAAACGAAACCGCATTCGCCCTCCTTCAGGATGGCTTCTTCAAAAGTCCCATTTGTAGCCTCATCTGTATGGTGAAAACGAATGGTTCGGAGAAACCTCCAAAAATTGGATTGTACTTTCAGGAATACTGCAAAAACGACATCTTACTCGCCCTCCTGGCATCCATCAAAAACCCCAACTGTATCCGCATGAAAACACCATACATCCCCACGGCGACATCAGATGGTTTCGGAACTCCCAAAAATGGATTCTCCGTTCAAAATTACTCGGAAAACGACACCTAACTCGCCGTCCACCGTCAGAACCGTTTCGAGCAGTAGGGCAGGTTTTTTTTTTTTTTTTTTTTAATGAAAAATCTTAAATTTTGACAAAATATTCGGTTTACCTTTTAGGGGTGCCCGCAAGGTTTTCAGCGGTTTTTGGGCTCTGCGGGGCTAAAAAAAAAAAAAAAAAAAAAAAAAAAAAAAAAAAAAAAAAAAAAAAAAAAACGGCTACGGTAGGGGTTTTCGCTGGCTTTCAGATATGATATCGAGTGGTGTGTCAGTGTTCGAAGTATATTTGGACGCAGAATTCATTTTCTGAAGGGCCCACATCCGTCGTCAAACACAATCAATAGTAGATTTTACCGACCCGTTCTGCGCATGTCGATGGCGGACATAGTAGCGAGGCCATCGAAAGTAGGAAACCCAACAACTCGAGGAAGGAGGAGATGATAAGGGCTGTGATAAAATCTAGGACGTGGAAATGTGATACTCTATAATTGCGTCCCGTAAAATAATTCTTTCAGAGCTGTGGCTCAACAGCCATTCAAGAAAATAAAAAGCTAAATTCGCAAAACGAGATGTATCTCTGAGTTTTTAGTACATATGTTGTTCGGACCCATTAGGGTAGTGTTAACCCAATTTTGCAACTTCCCCAAAGCTGTGCTTCACGCGTAGCACACGAAAAACCGCGATTTTTTCGGTCTTAACTCAGTTTTTGCTCTATAGCTAATAAACTATGCATTGTCCGACGAAAAGTACTAGATGAGTTTTTAAATAGCATTAAATGTGTGCTCATTTAAGCCCAACCGGAGCTGTGTAAGTAAATTAGTTTCAGAGTTATGGCAATTTGGAAATAGGCAATTTTTTCCAAAATGTGAACATTTTAGTTGAAGACCTTCCTTAGACCAAAGTTGCTGGTAAATCATTAATCCTAAGTATAAAACTCATGGAACAGACATTGTAGGCAATCTAATTAGTATCAAATTAAGCGCAGAGCGGGGTCAGTAGGCCCTCTAGTTCTTTCAAAATCTCAAAAACCGATATAAAGTAAAATCGCATTTTTCCAGAAATGTTCCAAAACCATTTATTTGCTATCTTTTGAAAACCTTATTAGGTACCTATCTTTTTTTGTGTGTGTGGAAATGACAAAGAAGGCATGCTACCATCTAAAAACGTCGACAATTTTCAGATTAGCAGGTCGCAAAACCACTGTAATTCCGCCGTAATGCCCGCTATGGCAGGTAATCTGAAAACTAGGATGATCAACTTACCTATGTAAAATTTCATGATCAGATCATGAAAGTAGATTCTACAACTTTCCTTCAATGCAATTTTTTTTTCTTTTTTTTACTAGGACTAACCATTTCAAAGTTATAACTGCTGGAAGAGCACTTTGAAAATTTTGCGGGGAATCGACAATTTTTCCTGTTTTCCTGAGGTGTCCGAAAATCATTATATCAGTTCTGAAAGGAAATTTAATCAGCTTCGCGTGGGGGCAATGAAATTTAGATCGGAGACATAGTCTTGGAGGGAGAGAAGAAAATCTTCCGAAAAACGTGGTCGTAGAGGGTCAAATATCTTGTTTCCACCCTTTCCGACGAATACGAATGGCGCTTTTGTAGTTCAATGTGCCGACCCCTCTATAAAATTTAATCAGCTTTAACCTAAAAAGAAGAAAAGTAAGATCGGACCAAACCGTTCCCGCGTGATAGGCAAAAAAGTGCAAAGAAACAGGTTTTTTCGAAAATTACCACTTCGTTGCAGTGCCCTCCCCTCCTTTATCAAAGCTTAAATCAAAATTTCACACGGAATAGCTGCGATGGGGGATTTATTTAACTTTCACGTGAAAAAAAGAAATTTGGAATCGGACCAATAGTTTTTGAGCTACAGCCGAAAACGTTCTGAAAAACGTGCTTCCACTGTCTTCAGGTCTTCAACTAAAATGTTCACATTTTGAAAAAAATTGCCTATTTTCAAATTGCCATAACTCTGAAACTAATTTAGCTACACAGCTCCGGTTGGGCTTAAATGAGCACACATTTAATGCTATTTGAAAACTCATATAGTACTTTTCGTCGGACAATGCATAGTTTATTAGCTATAGAGCAAAAACTGAAATAAGTGATAGAATGATACCCCTTCTTTCAGGTAACGTTGATCGTCCTTACAAATACCGAAGCAACAATGGGCCGGCATATCTAACAATGATTTTACAATAAAGAATCTTAAAATCAGTATTTAGGAAAAACTCTAAACAAGCGTACTTTTGGGTAAAAGAAAACTACAAGTACTACGTAGCCACGATAACCAAGCCTAATGATGACAAAACGGTGTCCGAAAAGGGTAGGCAACACAACAAACGCTGATATCGTACGAGAAATCTGTAGGAAAACGGTTGTTTTCTCAGGTTGGCACAGCGCATGCGTATCTCGATTTCTGTCGAAAAAATCTACTATTTAAAAGAAAAAAAAATTTTTTTTTTTTTTCAATAATTAAATTATTATTTTTTACTAGCGGGGAATTAATTTTTGCACAATTTATATCAAAGAATAATAAATCCATGTGTAAATTTCGCAGCGTTTTGAAATCTACGCATCAAGAAACACTCTATGAAAAATTTTGACGGGGAATCCCCCTGCGAGCAGGTTCTGAGCTCCGAAGTTTTACTCGAGGAATATAATCAAATTCGAAGGCGGCAGAAGTTGGGCTCAAGGAGAAATGTAGTGATGAAGTGGTGTGCAGCTGATCCTATCAAGCCCCTCACTTCCCCACCTTGCGGCGTACAGCTCACTCATCCGACCTCTCACCATGCGATCCTCGTTCGAGTGACGTGGAACAAAGCTGAAGCACAAGAGCCTGCCAGCTTCAGGTCAAGAGCCCAGAAGGGTGGAGGAGGTTATGAATATGAACCCAACTTCCCCGTCCGCTTCCTCACTTGGCCCGTTCCAACTCCCAACATTCTCCGTCGCCTCGTCCTATAAATTCTCCGGTTCCAACCAGTATTGACAGAATTGGGGGGGGGGGGGGGGGGGGGAGGGTCCTCCGGAGCTGAACAATTCCGGGTCAGGAACAGACTACGTAATAATGAACTAATCAAACACTTCGCTCCTTGCAACCCCGAAACATCATCTTATAAGATATAATACAAAGCACTACCTTCAAACATACCATCATCGCAAGTCAAATAACAAGCCATCAATAACATAGGTTTACAAAAAAAAGGTCAATCTCAGGCGCCGCAGAAAAAAACCATCAAACTCCATGTTTTTTGGGGTGCTGAATCCGAATCCGACCCCCGTTTTTTCCGGTCACGTCCAAATTTTCGAGATATTGGCGATTTTTCGTTTTTTCGACCTTTTTCCGTTTTGAAAATCACAGCTAAACGTGCGGATGCCCAAAAATTCCACAAAAACTCTCTTCTTACTGGAAATTTATCGCTGATTCCGAAAATATATATGAGTTGGTGTCTAAAACCACGAGAAATGTGTGATTTTGGCAAAAAAATGTTGAAAATATAAATTAAAATCGATTCATTTAATTTACATCCATTTCCGTCGGGGAGAGATGTCGTAGACCTAGCGAGCGCCCCTTAAAGGCTGATGTCCCACCCGCTCAGAGTGAAGAATGATGGCGGGGGGGGTAGAGGCAGTTGGAGTGAAGCCGAGCCAAATTCACGTGGGGTCAACTTCGAAATCGGATTGGCCATATTTTGGCGCGCATTTGGCTCGCGGATACTATACCCAAAACCACTGTACGCTTGCATACAAGTCTGCAACGCATTAGGACATTTCATGTTTCATTGAGCATATTTCGTTACGTAACGTAACGTGACATAACGAAAATTTGGTTGTGTGCCATAGCAAAGACATGAAATGTCAAAAAATGGAGCAGGTAGGAAATGGTAACAAAAGAATCATAAATGCTTGCATACGAGTCTGCAACACATTGGGACATTTCATGGGACATATAGGTACCTACCTACCTCACTTCTACGAATCATAATAATCATTGAGCATACTTCGTTACGTAACGTAACGTGACATAACGAAAATTTGGTTGTGTGCCATAGCAAAGACATGAAATGTCAAAAACCAAAGTCACGTTTTTTGATACTTTTTACCTTCCAGCGTGAAAACTAAGGCCGTTAATAAAATTTTTCCAACGAGGTCTTGTAGGTAGATTGTTTTTGCGTCGAATGGGACCAACCGTGATTCTTTACCTTCCATAATAAGGGAGCTATGATTTTTCAAAGTTTCTGGGCGCTTGTTTTTCAGGGCTTCAAGTGCAATTCCGTGAGTTCTTGATGAATAAAACCATCTTTGAGTCGGTCTGAATTGATGCCTCCGAGTCCAATATATTCCTCGGAACAAAGTTTTGTTGTGATCAAGTTGCATTGCCGACTCCAGGAGTTCATGTTCTACGACATGGCCAAAATGGGTAGAAACTTTGAAAAATCATAGCTCCCTTATTATGGAAGGTAAAGAATCACGGTTGGTCCCATTCGACGCAGAAACAATCTACCTACAAGACCTCGTTGAAAAAATTTTATTAACGGCCTTAGTTTTCACGCTAGAAGGTAAAAAGTATCAAAAAACGTGACTTTCGTTTTGAAAAAACCACGTTTTTTCAACATTTTTTGTCAAAATCACACATTTCTCGTGGTTTTAGACACCAACTCATATATATTTTCGAAATCAACGATAAATTTCCAGTAAGAAGAGAGTTTTTGTGGAATTTTTTGGCATCCGCACATTTAGCTGTGATTTTCAAAACGGAAAAAGGCCGAAAAAACGAAAAATCGCCAATATCTCGAAAATTTGGACGTGACCGGAAAAAACGGGGATCGGATTCGGATTCAGCACCCCAAAAAACATAGAGTTTGATGGTTTTTTCTGCGGCGCTTGAGATTTTTGAGATTTTTTGGCTGCGGGAGGGGATTTTTGAAGGCTTGTGGCTATGGGATCGAGTCAGGTGTCGTTTTCGGAGTACTTTTGGACGTAGAATCCATTTTTTGGGGTCCCGCAACGAACCGATATCACTGAACAGTGATCGCAACATTGCGATCTATAGGACTTTTATGGGGCTACCAATGAGATTTTTGATTTATCCCAGGAGGTAAAATATTTTCAAGGAAAAAACGAAAAAAAGATGAAACAAATTTTTTGCGAGAAAAAAATTAAAAAAATAAAAAAAAAATTTTAAAATATAAAAATCAAAAAACAATGAGTTGGTTAGGGAGAGAGAACGACTCCTCTGCTGAACACTAAATTGTGGTTCAGAACTGATTGTACGTTCAACCACCTCAAGTCACTCTGGGCTGTAGATGAGCTTAGTTGCTCGAAACCGGTCCCCACGCTATAATTGTTTACCTGAATAAACAATTTAGTATTCAGCAGAGGAGTCGTTCTCTCTCCCTAACCAACTCATTGGATTAGACCTCTGCACCATCGGCAAACAACCACTTTTATCAAAAAACAATTTTAATCTTAAATTTTTTTAGTGCAGCTATCGTTGGACGTGTGTAGAAAATGACTCAGCCGTAATAATTACGTTATCAATTATAGATGAACGCAGGGAAGACCCCATCCAAATAATTTATGTAAACATGCAGGTACAATCATTCAATTTACGTACATATTTGACTCTTTTGTTACTAAATGTATGTACTGTTTTGTTACTATATTTTATAATATAATATATTAGTATATGTAGTTGGAAACTTGTTGAGGGTCAGTCAAATAAGACGAGATTTTTTGCCGACGTTTCAAGAGATATTCTCCTATCATCAGGGCAAGTGCAGGAAAAAGGGGCAGCACACGATGTTAGCCGTCGCTGTCGTACAAATATACTGCAAAAAATCTCGTCTTATTAAATAAGACGAGTCAAATTTTGACTGACCCTCAACAAGTTTCCAACAACATTAATTGAAACGGTCGACATCACCATCAACTATATATTAGTATAATATTATTATACCTCCTGTAGGTTTTGACAACTCTTAGCGTTGTTTGATGTTCCTTTGGCTCAGGGTAGGTACCCACTCCGAATACATAGGTACTCAAAATATTTGAACCAGAGAAAACGTTCAAAGTGGATCAATCATTTACTAGAAATTTGGATCCAAATGGCCGTAAATATTCCCAACGCCATTTAGGTACCAGTACAACACTATTTTCTAGTATGACTAGTTCATGGTGATGTACACGTTGAAACGCATTTTCTGCGTGAATGGAATGATCGAATAATACAGCGATCACATTTCAAGTTGCATTCGAGGGTAGGTACCTGTACGATGCGAATGCTCGCAGAGGGTCTCATTGAAGTCTCATTGAAGTCTCATTGTCCTACCTGGGGGTAGGGCCCAGCCCGGTTGCCCGGCCCCCCTCACACGCCGAGGAAATTTCTTCCAATGCACCAATTACCATTACCAGGAGAATCAATTTTTGATGGCCATAGAGTGAAAAAAGAGAATAAACGATTTTTTCTTTCGCATTTTAAAATGACGTTCTATGCTTTGTATATCTTGAAATTTCTAAAAACTCATCAAATTAAAAATGGCAATTTTTAAAATTTGATATAGCAACTTTTTTTAAATTTCGGCATGTTGGCGAAGATTCATATGACATAAGAATGCTTCTCAATTTTTTTCAGAATTTTTTAATGAATAGTTCAGCGGGAATCACGCTAATTTGTTCGCGGATCTTCCCTCTCACTCGCACACTTGTGGTTCCCTTTCGCTCGAGATCCCTCAAAGAGTTCCTGATTGATAAGGAGTTTTATGCCGTGGGCGTGATTTTGTTATTCTCTCCGACGTTTGTCCTACCCCTGTACTTTTTTTTATGTACCTACTTGTTGATTGCCGATGACAATAAAGAATATATTTATTTATTCATAAAAAGGGGGGTTGAGTTTCTTGACCAGTAGCGTATAACGTCTTTTTGGGTTCTCGAGGGTTGGTCTGACCAACCCTCGAGAACCCAAAAAGACTATTAAATAAGACTTATAAATTTTATAAATAGCAATGTTTGTGTATCAGTGCACTGGGGCAGGTCGTTTATGGAAATAAGAAACAATTTAGGCCCCAGAACGGAAACATGTGGTACCCCAGACTCCACAGGTAAGAAGGAAGATAGCTCAACATTGTGACGGACTGCCTGTGATCTGCCGTGTGAGCTACTGTGGTCAATCATAGACCGTCATCATAGACAATCATAAAAATCTTTTGACAGCAGCAGGATTGTGACAATTCTTGAAGGGATTCAGTCCATTGGGCGCAGGTTTCATAGCAGTTAATGGCCGTCTTTTTAGAAGCTCCAAGTCGATAGTGACCGAAGTTCGATTCCGTTTCGGCACTTACCATTAATAACTCAGTGACGTCCCCCCGTCCCTTCCATCTGGCTCCCTTCAGCAACACTTTTTTCGACTATTCACTTCAATGCGAGAGTTAACGAGATCTTGTCGCATCCATCACATTTTTAACACGGGGCTGATCGAGTGAGGTGACTAGTCATATTAAAGAAAAAAACTTGGGAAAAGATGTGACTGTTAAATTTATGTTTGCGGGATCATAGTGACATTCACTGTAATAGTCCAGGAAGCGGGAAAAAAATATATGGTTGAATTATTCGGTATTATTATCTTTTTTTACGGGAGGGTGCTGAATCCGAATTTGAAGAGATCTAACTGATATCTCTTATGCGTTTCAGTTATTCTTAAAAAACTCCAAACATTTTGCACTATTTTCAGTTTTTGGTACTTTTCCGTTATAACAGGGTGACCACAAATTTTTTAGCTTAAATTTAAGCTTTAAAGGGGACGCCGACCCCCACTGTAAAATGATGGTGTATGTTATACAACCTTACCTAATCACCTACTTACTCGACTGAGTAAAATAAACTGCTGTTCCAGGTTGACAGCAGTTGGACGGAAACCGACAGCTCGAATACAATACTAGTCCAGTAAAATAAGGCCAAAACGCTGCACATTTTACACAAGGGTTTATTATTCTTTGATATAGGTTAGTTACGCAAAGATTATTTGTTTCCAAAAAGAAAAAAAAAAAAAAAAAAAAAAAAAAAAGGGAAAAAATTTTTGGATTCAAAAATTCTTTATTCTTTACTCGAAAAATATTTAACCTCGTGGGATCCTTCAAAAATCCCATTATTAGCCCCATGAAAGCCCGATAGATCGCCACCGAAAATGGATTCTCCGTCCAAAAATACTTCGAAAACGACACCAAACTCGATCCCATAGCTAAAAGCCTTCAAAAAACCCCACCCGTAGCCCCATTATAGCCCCATAGCGCCCCACGGGTTTGGGCGATCGGACTGAAAACCTTGCGGGCACAACTAGATGGTAAACCAAGTATTTTGTCAAAATTTCAGATTTTTAAAAAAATTCCTACTGCCCAAAACGGCCTGGACGGCGGACGGCGGACGGACATTTTGGATTTTGAATGTAGACCTCTTGAAACGGATAATGTCAAATTTTGAGGCCGATCGGAGTCGTCGATCCCCGTCGCGAAAACATAGGTGTATTATTCCAAGAATAATAAACCAAAATGGGAAAGAAAACGGAATAAATCGAACCGAAGCGGAAATCGTTTTAATACCTTCTAATCTATACCACTAACGGTCCAAAATACACGGAATCTGAGTTTGCACCATCGCTCATGAGCTTAACTTTTGGCAGCCGAAAAACCGCGAAATGTATGCATTTTTTCCAGTTTTTCGCCTCTAACTCGGAAACTATCCATCCTACAGAAAAAGTTATACTTTACAAAATGAAAGAGCATTAAATTCGCTATTCAAAAGACTGCATAATTATCAAAATCGGTTCAGCGGTTTAGCCACAATCGTTCGTCAAAGATAGGCTATTTTTACCAACTTTCGTCAAAACCACATGTTGGTCACAGTAAGACCGCTGTAACTTCTAAACAACCGCCCAAATCGAAAAAAGTTATAGAATCAAAGTTGTAGAGAATCAAATTTCATGTTAAATTCCGTCTTTTACGGCTCATTTACGTCACTACCAGAAATTTTATGTACATTTTATACCAATCCGAGAATCTGGTCATTTCCTTTGGATCTGGTTGATTTTATTTATTTTATTTATCATTTATTCATGATATTCACCTAATTAAGATTTTATTTAGTAAGTATTTCATTTTCTTTCATATAATTTTAACTTCACTAGTAAAAACGTTTAAGTTAGTTAGGATTCAGCACCCCCACCCCCACCCCACCACCACCCCACCCCCTCATATTCTGTAAGGTATAACGTTTTCTGTAGGATGGATAGTTTCCGAGTTAGAGGCGAAAAACTGAAAAAAGTGCAAAAATTTCGCGGTTTTTCGGCTGCCAAAAGTTAAGCTCACCACCTGCGATGGTGCAAACTCAGATTCCGTGTATTTAGGACCATTAGAAGGTATTAAAACGATTTCCGTTTTCTTTTCTTTATTTACTCATCGCCTCTAACTGACAGATCAGCCCTTCTCTGTACACGGGCCTCTTTCAGGGGCTGGCTGACATGGTCCTCGTGGTTGACCAGTTGGAAGAGCGCCTCCTGCTTGATGGCTTGAACCAAGCAGTCGGTAGCCTGTCTTGAGGTGTTGAAAGCTAGGCTGGCGGTTGCCACAGGATCCTCAATGGCTAGTCCTCCTAACCTCGCAGGCAGTTCAACCAGATTGCCGGTACAAGTTCAGTCCGTATGACGTCTTTAAGTGGGCCAAACTCCGGCCCGCAGTCGCTGATCACTCGATGCATGTAGGCCCATTCACGTTGTAGTGATTTTGTAAAGGCTGTGTGAACGGCTTGGGGGCTCTGCTTTGCTGCTGCAGCCATCTTGGAGGTGCACTTTATCCACCCTGCCACTTTTTCCCGAATGTAAAATCTTTTTATCTTCTGTCGAGCCAATGAAGGCCCCCAGAAAGCGTCGAGAGTAAGCTTTCTTCAGGCTGGGGAACAGTTCGTCTGCCTCCTCTTCCATACCAGGCTTTATGACGATGTAGCTTTTTTGGGGTCCGGGGAAGTATCCACATTTCGGACCCTCTTCTCGCAGACGGTCGAGCCATTGTGGCATAGCCGCGAGTCTCCCTACACGAACAGAGTCGTCGGCGTACCAATTCTGCTTCCATGGTCCGTCTTGCAGATCTCTAATCAGAGGAGGCGTTCCAACAGCATACATCATCCCTGGCCTAGCCTGGAACGGGGTAAGAACTGAGCCAGTACTTCGAGAGGCAATAGATGGCAGCCCAGCACTCATTGCAGACTGGGGTGTGGCATAGGGAAAGGTTAGCGTTTTTTGACAATCGCGTTATTAACGCCGACTCGGCCTCCTATGCCCACCTCAACTGGGACCGGGTATCCAGTCGACGAAAGCTGCTGAAGATTTGAGGGCATCATTCTCCCCACTAGTATGTCCATTTTCGCAAGTTGCTGCATGGGTTCGGGTGAAGCTGCAGTTCGCTGTCGTCCGGGCGATATAGAATTAGTTTTTGCACAATAATAAATCTATGTGTAAAATGTGTATCTATAACGTTTTTTAATTAGGAGAAATCGTTTAATGCCTACGTAGAAATGAGTTTTAAAATTCCCAACACGAAACCGCCCATAAAACGGAGCACATAATTGTGTGGGGGTAAAGGACGTCGTGAAACGGAATGAGGAAAAGGGGCGTAATTACGAGAGTCACCCAATTAATCATAAGAAAGCTGCTTAGCTCTCTCGGTGAATGCAACACCTTTCTATAACCATAAGACAGCCCCCTCCAACAGCTAATCAACTCCCTGTCATCTATTATTCAAACTTATTAACGTAAAATGGTTCGGCGTTAGTCACGAAACTCGCGGGTGCCTCTATTGTGCCCTCGAGTGTAATAATGGCCAAGGTCTGCTAAGTAGTGCGTGTGTCTGGCTAAATGGCGGGGCAGAATGTTTCAGGGGAATGGATGCGTTGAGGCGCTGAGGTGAGGCCACTCTCGAGGGATTTTACAAACTCGGGTGTAGCCGAGTATTTGCCACGACCTTAACAGTATTTTTGGGGAAGTTGAAATAGGAGTTTTGTGATAATTGTTTGTGGGGAATATGCCGATTTTGTGTTTTGTACTGTTCTACCAACTGTAACGTCCAAACTTCCAATCCCTGGATGCCCAAGTTTCGACGGGGGCGTGGCGCTCAACTGCTGAAAATGGAACGGCACCTCCAACCCCTGGCGGCGCTCCACCCTTTCCGTACAAAGTGGTGAAGATTCATATCTTGCTTCCCGGGCTTTCCAGGGCTTGCTGAGGTCGGCCAAAAGTTGATTAAGTGTTTCCAAGTCATGCCAACGTGGTGCCAAGCTTTCCAGAGGTGTCCAAGGCTTGCAGAGCTGGTACCAAGCCATGCCGAAATGGTCCCATGCTGGCCAAGGGGTTCCGAGGCTTGTCAGGATGACATCCACGCTTTACAGGCCTGTCCGAGGCTGGCAAGTCTAGTCCCAAGCTGGGTTTTAGAGGCTTGCCAAACTGGCCACAATCTTTATAGAGCCATCCAAGGTTTATCTAAGTGGGTCCCAAGCTGGCTGTGGGTCTGCAAGGCATGCTGAGATGGTACCGAGCAAGCTAAGGGTTTCCAAGGCAAGTCAACATGGTAGTTTTCCACAGCTGGCTCCAAGCTGACTTGGCAGAACTTTCTAAGGCTTGCCAGGATGGCCTCAACGCTTTTCATGCCTGCAGGCTTGCGAAGCTGGTCCCTCAGAACATGCTGGCAGCGATTCTGTGTTCGACAATTGGAGTCAACCGCCTATTCACCGTGTCCTAAACGGCCACCGGAAGTAGATGTGGATTTCACTACTTCCCCTAGTAAACAGAATATTTTCATCACCAATCTTTACGCTGTGTACGTCTGTTGGGTCCTAAGGGCTGTACCATGATGGAAGCTGGTGACAGGGGCTGTGACGTTCCTCCGAATGCTCGATACATCCCCTCGGTGTAACCGAATAATTGTACGGTGAAACAATTATCGTTCTGGGACCCTCAAGAATGGAACGTACGTTCCAAACGTACATCGAAAACGACATTTAACTTGACCTCATGGTCGAAACCCTTCAAAACCCCCACATGTACATTGACTGTGGCAATGAGCGATAGCTTTCCCAGGTGGTTTTCGAGGGAGCTCAAGCATCTCGTCCGTCAGAAGAACGATGCTCACTCTCGCTTCAAGTTCACTGGGCTGACCTCTGATTATAAGATTCAAGATTTTATTGCCAAGAACACAGAGTGTAAAGACAAGGTCAAAATTTCCTTACAAAATTACAGCTCACAAAAACTTACTTCAATAATACAGCGGTAGGTAGTACCTACATCATTAACAAGCTATTAGATACCTAATTTCCAAAACCTATGCCTAACTAGAGCTCTCTTACATTCTTTATACTGAGGAAAAATTCATTAAAATCAAAGGGTGCGATGGATTTTAAAAACTTGACAAGTTTTGGCCTAACGTTTGTTGCCGTAAATTTCGCTCGCAACTCTTTAGGGATGGCATTGAAAAATTTAATACCCCACCATGAATTGCTGATACGGGATGATTTCAAGCGGTGATACGGCACCAGCAAGTCACTCCCATGCCGTGTTCTATACCCATGAGTGGAGGTATGATACTCGTGTAAGTTGGAGAAAACGTAGCACGTAGCTTCGAGTATGTAAACCGCAGGGATGGTCAAGATGTTTAATCTTATGAAGGCTGGCTTACAATCCTGCTTGTACTTCAGCCCAGCGACCACTCGTACAGCCCTGCGTTGGCATGCGAAAACTGCGGCAGCCGACGCGGCATGACCCCAACAGAGGATGGCGTAAGTCGCACGACTCATAAAAGCAGCATGGAATGCTGCAACGACTGCAGTTTTGGGTAGCTTCTCCTGTAACCTACGCAGGAGGAAAACAATGGAATTTAACCTAGATTCAAGGTTTTCACAGTGTTGGTTCCAGTTCAGCTTTGGATCCACCAATACTCCCAGAAATCTAACGCTTGGGGGGTTTTCGACCAAAAATGACAAGTCTCGCAACCCAAAGTAGAGAGTCTCAGTTTTCGTCTCATTAACAGAGAGTCCATTTCTAGCGAACCACCCCGATATCTCTTTTTTAGACCCTTCGTTTGTCAGAGTCAGTGACGCAAGAGATGCGTTTATCGTCAGGACAGAAGTGTCGTCCGCAAACAGAAGGGTCTCAAGAGGATGTAGACCTGATGGCAAATCATTTATGAAAATTAGAAAAAGTGTGAGACCCAAAACTGAACCCTGAGGTACACCATACCTGACTGGCAAGAAACTTGATAAAGAATTTCCATGATGAACAGCCTGACATATACCTGTGAGATAGCTTGAGATGAGCGATAAAGCCCCTTCCGAAAAATGATATTTTGCTAACTTGTCGATAAGGAGCTGGTGTGGAATGCAGTCAAAACACTTGGCTACGTCTACAAAAGTAGCTGAGGCATATTCCGCACATTCAAAGGAATTCGATACAAATTCGGCCATTATAAGGCTTTCTCGGCGCTTCGGGCACGCTGTAGGACCGAATCCCGATCTGCTTATTCTGATTACCTGACCTCTGTACAGCACTCTATACCTGGCGACATCAAGAGTTTTTGGAACTTTATCAACTATCGAGATGGTCGAGCCGGCCTGCCTGCGTCCATGTCGCTCCATGGCCGTGTTGGGGATGACCCGCAATCCATCGCTGACTTGTTTGCCGAGCATTTTGCATCAGTTTATGTGCCAGATTCTGGGCTACCTGCAGATCGTCGTTGATGCTGTCTCCCTGGGCCTTCTCGTACTGTCATCGGAGGCAGTTTCTCGTGCCTTGTCTGGTCTGGACGCTTCCAAGGGAATGGGTCCTGATGGTGTGCCACCAATTCTTCTTCGCTCCTGCGCTTCATCTCTTGCCGTTCCACTTGCTGGACTCTATAACTCGTCCCTGTCTCTTGGTCGGTTCCCCGCCAGCTGGAAGTGCTCATACATCACTCCCATTTTCAAAAACGCTGCTACACAAGGGTTTATTATTCTTTGATATAGGTTACTTGTGCAGAAATTTAATTCTGTATTAATGGAAAAAAATTTTTTAATTTTTTTTTTTCAAAAAAGATTTTTTTGATTTTGTTTTTTCAAAAAATGTCTTTTTCAAATTTTGTTTTGATTTTTACTTGAAAAATATTTGACCTCCTGGGATCTTTCAAAAATCCCATTTGTAGCCCCATGAAAGCCCTATAGATCGCAACAGTGAAATCGGATCGCTGCGGTACCCCAAAAAATGGATTCTACGTCCAAAAATACTTCGAAAACGACACCTAACTCGATCCCATAGCCGAAATCCTTCAAAACCCCCTTATGTAGCCCCATTTTAGCCCCACGGGTTTGGGCGATCGGGCTGAAAACCTTGCGGGCACAACTAGATGGTAAACCGAGTACCTGTTTTGTCAAAATTTCAGATTAAAAAAAAAAAAATCCTACTGCCCAAAACGGCCTGGACGGCGCACAGTGGTCCAGAACCCCCGAAAACGTGATCGAAACTCAATTTTTTTTCATATTTTTCTACAGATTTGAAAATTTTATCCTTTTTTCTACAGTTCTTGAAACACCCAAAAAGCCGAAAAATGTCATTTTTGAAAGCTTTTGAAAGCGAAAAATGTCATTTTTGAAAGATTTTGAAAGCTTGAAACACCCAAAAAGCCGAAAAATGTCATTTTTTGACCATTTCTGGGTCTCAAAAGTGAATAAAAACGTGATTTTTGGAATCTGCGCACTCAAAAACATAAGACCTACTCATTTTGAAAGCAAAAGTAAAAAATTAAAGTCGCTAGGAGTTTCGATCACGTTTTCGGAGGTTCTGGACCACTGTGCGGCGGACGGACATTTCAGTTTTGGAATGTAGACCTCTTGAAACGGATAATGTCAAATTTTGAGGCCGATCGGAGTCGTCGACCCCCGTCGCGAAAACATAGCTGTAGTATTCCAAGAATAATAAACCAAAAGAGCGACAAGGCCTACGTTAGCAAATACAGACCAATTTGCTCTTTGTCAACCATCCCTAAGATTTTTGAGATGCTAATCGTCGAGCGTATTACGCCTTTTTTCTCTTCCCATCTTGCCATTTAAAAGCATGGCTTTGTGCGGGGCCGATCAACTGTGACAAACCTGCTTTCCGAGGGCTTGCGAGGGAAAATGCTTCAGAATCCACTGCTAACTAGATTTGGCCGAAAATGAATGTTGACAGTTTTGGAATCCACCGCCTCAATTACAAGAATAATAAACCAAAATCGGAAAAAAATGACAATCTTATTTTAGGGGCGGATGAAAAAGTTCTCTCGAAAGGACCAAACCATATGAAGCAGGAAGGGCTAATGATAAGTTCCCAAAGAAGGGGGTTTGGCTCATAGGGCTATCAGGTGATTGGCTGAGAGGTCAGATCCGGGGGCCAGGAGGTAAGGCCACTGAGCCGGGGCCACGGGTGATGATATTTGTTCTCCACGAATTGCGAGGGTGGTATCCGAGGGGGGGGGGGGGGGGGGGAGGCGGAAAGCGGCAAAGTAGGAGCCCCCCTCAGCGGGTGGGGGAGGAGGAAGGGACGATCTGTCGGAAGGTCGAGGAATCAATACGAAACCGCCGTCGGGCGAGTTGATACCCGCGCGAATCCTTTCGGCCGAAAACGGCTAAACGGGCGGGTTTTTAGTTCCGCGGAAGGGCGGCAGGGAGGAGCCACCTGCGCTCACTCGTCCCCCCTTCAACCCGCCGGGGTGGAAAAACCCCCTTCACTACGCAACATAGACCTCAAAGATGCTGGATTAGTCTAGACAATGTCGTGATGTTTAGAGGAAATAAAAATAAAAATAAAAATAGATAAATTGGTAGCGTTTTTAACTGAATCACTGAATGTCAAAGCCCTGTAACTCCTTCAACCCCTACATGTGAGAAATCACCAAAAACTGTCCAGCATCTTCACAACTCTTAGTAGGCAAGATTGAATTTTTTTCGTGGGTAGGCAATCACTTTGGACGACGGCTGGAAGAATAAAATTTTAACGGGCGACCTGAGTTCACCAGAAATTTTCAAATTTCATGGAGATCCGCCCTTTTTACATTTTCAGTTTTTTCACCTTAAATGTTTGTCTGAATTTCATCCATTTGGCAGGTAAATTGGAGATATTTTGGTACTGTACCCAAAACCTAATAAGACAACATACTTTATTTCGTCCTAAAAAGTACCTGCACCAACATTCGCATTCTACAATCACAAAAAAAAGGATTAAAAAATTTCAAAATATCGTACAAAAAGATGAGAGAGAATGAAAATATTGTTTTCATAACATGGGCACGTTTTTCTTTCCGCACATAAATATTTTTTCTATAGAAACTTCGAATTTTTTCGACAAAATTTAATAGGTTAAGATAGTATTGTAGTGCAAAACTTCAAAGTTCATTCAGTCAGCATCCTCAATAGCTTCCGAAGTGGTTGCTGTTGTGGGCCACTCTTCGGCAATGGTCCGAGCGAATTCGGTGTACTCGTCGGGGATGTATTGTAGAATTTTGCGGAGGTCAGTGGCCTTATTCTGTGGTATTGGCACTTTGCCGGAAGGGTACGCAAACGTGTTGGGAAAATTGATTTCACCTCTTGAACGCTTTGACAAAAAGCGTGTGTGTTTCTCCATCTTGGGATGAAATGGCCGTTATTATCCCAGGCTTTTGAGCATCATAGATGAATTGGCCGAATTTCGAAATCGTAAAATATACCTTTCGTTCTCTTGGTTGTGTCGATGTTTCGAGAGAGCAGACAGTCTTTTTGTAATATTGGGACCACCATTCTGAGCCATAGTCTTTTATCTTTTATGAACTGTCGCCCATTTCAAAAACAGTAAATTTTGCCTGCAGCAGGTGTTGGTACTGCTCACAATCAATGCGGTAATTTGGTGAGTCGATAAAATTCGGTCATTTTTTTTTCTCTTATGGTAGGAAACTGTAGAGGGCATATATGCCCTCGGACTGGGAAGAAATGAACGATTTTTTGAAAAGTTTATTTGCACTAAAAATGATCGAAGGCTCAAGGTCGAATCCTGCTCTCTCCGCTCTCTCTTGCATGTAAAAAGGGCGAAACTCCGGAGTTTTTAACATGCTGAAGGCGAAAACTCGGGGATTGTAACCTTCCTTGAGCCGGTTCTAACGATCGGAGATCCGCCCTTTCAACGCGCAACGATGCTTCATGAGTTGAAAAATGGATTTCTGCAAAAAAAAAAAAAAAAAAAAAAAAAAAAAAATCGGAATTTTTGGAGTTTCGCCCTTTTTACATTCAATATTAAATATAGTTACTATATTTAAGTAATATTGTAAAAATTCTACTAATTTTACGAAAAGGTTTATTTTTATTTAGAGTAAAATATCTAAAAACTAATTCAGTCAATAAAAAAATTAAAAAAAATAAAAATAAAAAAATCTGGATTCTTGTACAGTGTGGTGACAAATGCGGGCCCTCAAATGTGGTTTTGGTGGGTCCAAATTTACTTGGAAAACGACACCTCATTCGACCCCAGCCATCCTTCAAAAGTCCCATTCAGGGATTGGATTGGAGCGTTTTTTAAAATTATTCTTGGAATAATACACCTATGAATTCATGTCGGATGTGGGTCATTCCAATTTGGAATGTACATTTGGCCTCCCGAGCATCGTCCATTCACCAAATTTCCAAACGCATTTTCAAGCCTGTTAAAATTTTTTCTGGCTCCATTCAACTCCCAAGAGCCCTGCACAATTCGAAATTTGTGAGTTCAGACATTGGTATTCCTATAAATCCGTAGTGTTTGCAAAATAATGTGGTCTCAACCTCATGTGTGATACCATTCTTGAAAAATTAGTGTAAGACGCCCAAACTGTCGGGTTGGTCGAAATTCTTTTCTAGGGGCTTTGCAGAACCCTTTTTATATCATATAAATCGAGCTCACTGCTACAGAACCCATGAAACCTGTGATTTTGTGCCTTAAATCTCATGTGTGTTACCCGTTAAGAAACACGCTGGTCACATGATTCGTGATTATACTTTACTGCACTACCCAAACTCTCAAAAACCTCTTACTACTGTTCAACAGTCATCTCATTCACTGTTATTAAGGTCAGGCCGTACCAAAACTTTCACAGCTGATCCTCCAGACCAACTTTTCTTGAATGGACACAGTAACATACATGGTAGCAGACATGAGCTACAATGTTGAAAGAGAAGTGCTACTCCACCTATTGTTGATCAAAATGTAGTATTAAATACTCGTAAATTTTACGAGATATATTAAATATATGTCAAATTTTGACATTGTTAGCACATTTTGACAATGTTAGCACACTTGTATTTCTCTTAAAAACCACACTACCCAGCTGTCAGCTGATGCAACAGCCCAGCTGGTATAACTACTGTAGTATCTAACTACCACATCGAAGGGAAACGACGTTAGAGACAGAAAACGTTTATGTAACCGATAAAAAAATCTTGTACTTAACTTTGCATTCAAAATATAAATCACAGAAAAAATAGGAATACATGTTTTTGAAATTTTTTTGGAAATAGGTAATGATTTTGATTCCTGGTTATCGGGGAAATTACTGTTTCCCTAACAATTGGTTGGTTTTACAAAGTAAATATCAGGAGAAGCTGGTCCACTCGGAAACTAAAACACATCTGGTAGACAACCAAAAAACCCGTGAGACGGTTCACAAAATTCTATTCATTCCAACTTCCAAAATTCTATTCATTCCATCGAGCTGGACCAGCTACAGATTTATATTGAATTGGTGTTTTTCTTTCACGTCGTTCTTCACTCACGTACAAGTCAGGCACATGAATTGAATACGGCACATGGCAGAACCACCAGCCCAACTTCCAGCAGCCGCAATCGCGACCGTAGTCAACAGGGCAAAAGTTCATCGAGGAAGATCCAAACCTCTGGTTTCTACTACTACAAACGTTCTTCACAACAGAGCGACTGACGTCCCAACGATCAAAATTCAACGCCGCAGTCGCAGCACTACCAAGAGGCGTACTACCAGATAGCACAACTCCTACGGGAGCCTGGTAAACGACCCTACGACGAGCTCGAAACGCTCCTTTGCCGGCTGTTTGGAACCACGCCAGAGCAACGCATCCGGGCCCTCCTCGAAAACTCTCCTGACTCCGCCAAACGACCATCTCATGCGTTAGTTATCCGCTACCAGCTCTCTGATACAACGCCGGCAGAAATAGTGAAGACACTGGCTAAAACAACTTCCACCGGAAACCCAATGTGCACTTCTCGCGACTACCACAGACAATCTTGACAATAATTGCCAAAATTATTTTGGCAAGTCAGGTGGAGTCACAAGTAGCCGTCTGTGTTTCTCCTGGCCACGTCAGTTCTTGTCCCATTTTTTCCCAAGATTTTTTCATGCGGCGATGTTCACGTGGTGTTATATCCTTCACTTTCTTTTTCTATAGCTCTGAAAGCGGCCTCACGGACGGGATCCAACTTCTTCTTTTCCTATCTCCTCTGTTTTTCTGCAGCTGTCAGCGGCGCTTGAAAATGTTCGAATTATAGGATTTGTCTAGTGGTTATCGCCAACTCCAAAATATAACTCAAATTAACCAAAACAATGACCCCCATGAACGTGAAATTCGAATAAATCATACTTTCCAAAATTGTCTGCGAGGACCTCATGTTTGTTACCCGGAGCTCATGTGTGTTACTGCTGCACTGGTAACACACATGAGTGGTAACACACATGAGAATCCTACTTCAAATCGACACTGTAGCTAACCTAAACAACCTAGAAGGCCGAATCACATGTCAAATGAAACGTGTAGCCCACAATTATTGGAGGAAAATCATTGAAAAAGTGAATTATTCATTATTGCACCTTAGGTAACACACATGGAGAAGAATAAAAATACGCAACATGGTTTTTGGAGAAACTGCTTGGAACGTCTCCCCACTCACCGGTCTCCTCACAAGGAAAACAAAAACTGATAATAGACATCCTACTGCAATAAGAGAGAGCTTACTGCGTAAGAGTGACTTCATTGTTGCCAAGAAAACAACGGTAACACACATGAGGGTAAGTTATCTTGAAAAGTGATGGACAGTCCTTTGCATTGACGTCACAGTAAAAGAGGATGTCTGGCGACCCCGAGCCTCCAAAAATCTGAAACCCAGTATTCTACTCTACAAGTAGAATGCGCTAGATTCCTCATAAAAAATTCATGGTGTTGCTGAGGGAATGAAGATGAGGGCGCTTTTTCACTGTGGACGGTAACACACATGAGATTTTGCCATGTTTTCATTCATACTAGGCATAATAAATCCCAGAATTGCAGTATTCTTGATTTTTTTTTTAGCGTTTTGTGTTACACAGGATCGGTAGATAAGAAAAAAAAAAACTGGAAATCGGGATCAGCATGAATGTGAGATTTGCAGCAAAGTGAGGACACGAAATGTACATTTTAAATTGGAATGACCCATGTAGAACATTTTAATCGGCTTCAAAATTTTCCATTATCCGTTGCATGACACGTAGATTTCAAGAAGGAAAATGTCCTTCCGCCGCGTTGTTTGAGCAATTTTGGGGAAAGGAAAATAGTAAATCGAAAGTTGTAATAAAAAATTTAGAACCCTATACATGTAAGAGAAAATGGATTACAAAACCTTCAAGGACGACCGAGAAGATCGGAGCACCTGCCCAAACTCGACGATTGAAGATAGTCCGATTTTCTAACTTCTTCAACTGATGAACGAGTAGGTACGTCTCAGATGCAACCGAACAAGATAATTGCGAGGTTCTCTGTATTCTGCACTTTACAAGGTACGTGAAACTCTTTTTTTTTTTTTTTTCAAAATTTTAAACGCTTTTCATACGCTCATCTATAGGAGGGCATTATGAGCAATGTTGTGTTTTCTTAAAATAAGCTTTTAAAAAAAATCACCCCAGATCACCTCTCTGGGAACGTCTCTCCAATACGTACTGATGAAGAGGCAACCACTGGATCATGCACGATTTTGCACGATTTTTGTAAAAGTCGATTTAAAGTCAAATTATGGCTTAATTTTTTTTTTTTTTTTTTCGAGAATTGCTGTGAGTGAAAATGTATTTATTGTTATTTTTTCCCTTTTTTATAGTTGTGGCGGTGAAATCAAATATACCGCCACGGAGCCAAGAAGGAGGGTCTGACGACGGGCGTCCCTTATGCTGCCTCAGCGTCTGAGGAGGCGCCATGGAGGAATACTATTCCTCCATGAGGAGGCGCAAGAAACGAAGACACGCGAAAATGTAGAGAATACCCTCTCGAGTGGGTTGCAACACTTGATGAACCGACAAATTAATTTCATCTGACGCCATTATATCAAGTGTCAGGCAAGCAAGCAAAAGAAAGCGAATTGCTACAAGAACTGAAGTTGTAGCATTACTAGCTGAAACATTACCATCTAAAGACCACGGTAGTGACTCAGAATCTGATTGTTACGTGATGTGGATGATATCTCATCCGATTCCGAATAGACCAAAATTTTGAAATTGTGATCCAACAGGATTTTTGTTTTACTTTGCAGGCTTGTGATAACTTTTGGTTTATTATTCTTGGAATAATACACCTATGTTTTCGCGACGGAGGTCGACGACTCGGATCGGCCTCAAAATTTGACATCATCCGTTTGAAGAGGTCTACATTCTAAATCCGAAATGTCCGTCCGCCGTCCGGGCCGTTTTGGGCAGAAGGATTTTTTTTTTTAATCTGAAATTTTGACAAAATACTCGGTTTACCATCTAGCTGTGCCCGCAAGGTTTTAAGCTCGATCGCCCAAACCCGTGGGGCGCTATGGGGCTACGGGAGGTTTTTTTTAAGGCTTTTAGCTATGGGATCGAGTTAGGTGTCGTTTTCGAAGTACTTTTGGACGTAGAATCCATTTTTAGGAGTCCCGGAACGATCCGATTCCACTGTGGGAATCTTTTTGGCTTTCATGAGCCTACAAATGGGATTTTTGAAGGATCCCAGGAGATCAAATAACGAGTCGTTTTCCGAATAATTTTCGACGCATAATCCATTTTCGAGGTCCACATCTGTCCAAACAATGCACCTAATTTTTTTTTTTTAAATAATATTTAATATTAATAATATTAATATTATTATTAATATTAAAATTTAATATTATATTATATTATAATATAATATTTATCATAATTATCAATGACACAGAATTAAGTTTTGCACAATTAACAAAGATTTATTATAATGGTTTATTAACAAAGATTAATAAACCCTTGGATAATATTTGCACTATTTTTATACTTTATTTACTTTTTTTCTGGATTTTGGTTCATGATTCTTGGAATAATATACCTATGTAATCGCGACGGGGGTCGACGACTCCGATCGGCCTCAAAATTTGGCGTTGAGTCCACAAACCAAACGCCTCCTTGTTTCATCTCAGTGTGCCGTGAAGGTTGAGTTTAGTAGGCGGCAGATGGGTGAGGAATTAGCCGTTGCGTACATAACCGAGAGGGATTCTTTTGATATGCATGATCCCTGCAGAAACTAAACCTGCGTAGGTTCGGGGGGGAGGAAAATGGTGTGAAGAAATGGGATCAGTGGGGTGTGATGCGAAAAGGGTGGTAGCCGAAGACCACAGGATAGAAGGGAAGAGTGGGGGGGGGGGTGGAAAGAGGCTAATAAACCAGCAGGCCAAGCAGCAGACCTCCCGTAATCTAGTTCTTCGGGGAGGGGCGGCAGTTGGCAGGACTGCTGATTTCCGGTTTCCGTATCAATGTTCCTCCTTCTTAGCAGAGAATTTGGTGGGAACGGAGGAGAATCCACAGACATTGACCTGGTTGATATGGATGCAGCGGTATAACGTGGTTTTCAGTCAATAACAGTTACTGATATTAAAATGTTAGATGCGAACGAGATAATGACATTGTCTGACGGGAATGACTGACAATAACTGTATTTCTAGTAATTATTACTAGAAATAATGACTACAAAAATGCCAAATTTGAAAAATTTGAAATATTTAATATTACCTACACGGGGGTTTATTATTATTGATATAGGTTAAGATGATATTGATTTAGGTTAATTGTGCAAAAAAATTGTCTGTATCATTAAGAAAGTATTTTTGGAAAATTAAAAAAAAAAATTTTTTGTTCGATGTTTGGACAGATGTAGGAACCCAAAAAAATGAATTTTGCGTCCGAAACTACTCGAAAACGACACCTTATTTGACCTCCTGCGATCCTTCAAAAATCCAACTTGTAGCTCAATGAAAGCGCCACGGTGAAACCGGATCGTTCTGAAACCCCAAAAATGGATTCTACGTCCAAAAATACCTCGAAAACGACACCTAACTCGATCCCATAGCTAAAAGCCTTAAAAAAAACCTCCCGTAGCCCCATTTTAGCCCCACAGCGCCCCACGGGTTGGAGCGATCGGACTGAAAACCTTGTGGGCACAACTAGATGGTAAACCGAGTATTTTCTCAAAATTTCAGATTTAAAAAAAATTCTTACTGCTCCTTCGGTTTTGGAATCTAGAGGTCCTCTTGAATCGGATAATGTAAAATTTTGAGGCCGATCGGAGTCGTCGACCTTCGTCGCGATTACATAGGTGTGTTATTCCAGGGAGAATAAAAAGGGAGGTGGTGGGAGGGGGGGGGGGGGGGGGGGGTTATTGTTACCAAATTTAAAGTAAAGGAACGTGTTTACGAACGCTTGTGACGCATACTTGATCCCCCCTCCCCCCTCCCACCCCTCACAACCCGTTTTGGGGAAAAATCATGAAACAACGTCGGGATCTATTTCAGGGCGGGTTCAGCTCCGATTTCCGCGGTCTCTGTGGCGTCCTAACTTTCCTCCCCCCACTTTCGACGATGTCGGGCCGAGCGTGGGCGGTAAGTACTCCCCCCACCCTCTTTGGCGCCCGCTCGTCTCGGCAAACATCCCACGACCCCCCCCCCCCGGATGACGTCATCACGATTGCATTCTTCTTAGCATTCGGCGGCCGATTCCTCTGAACGCCTTTTGCTTTATTATTCTTGAAATAATACACTTGAAATAATACATGTTTTCGCGACGGGGGTCGACGACTCCGATCGGCCTCAAAATTTGACATTATCCGTTTCAAGAGGTCTACATTCTAAATCCGAAATGTCCGTCCGCCGTCCGGGCCGTTTTGGACAGTAGGAATTTTTGTTTTTTTAAATCTGAAATTTTGACAAAATCCTTGGTATCCCATCTAGTTGTGCCCGCAAGGTTTTCTGTCCGATCGCTCAAACCCGTGGGGCGCTATGGGGCTAAAATGGGGCTATGGGAGGCGGTTTTTGAAGGATTTTGGCTATGGGATCGAGTTAGGTGTCGTTTTCGAAGTATTTTTGGACGTAGAATCCATTTTTGGGTGTCCCGGAACGATCCGATTTCACTGTTGCGATTTATAGGGCTACAAATGGGATTTTTGAAGGATCCCAGGAGGTCAAATATTAGTAAGTAAAGTAACAGACACACTTAAGTATAAACAAGAGTGTTTTTATTAGGCATATTAAATTTTTCTCTTAGGTGGTTTCTGCAATAAATGAAGTGATGGCGAGTGAAATCTACCGCAGAAAGAACCTATGCGACGGTGCTTTGGCTTCTTTCTGAAATTCTTTTCAACGGCTGCCAAATATCATCGGTGATATGGAACGTAGGTTATTCCTGCACTAAACGATGTATTCACCTCCGAAGTGAAAAGTACCAACAAAAACAAATTTTTGGAATTTTTGTCGCTTAGGTGGTTTCTGAAATAACCGATGTCAATTAGAGGTAACCGGGACACATCAATGCAGGAAACCAGGCTGTCTGGAAACAAGCCTTCCGTCGTCCAATTGTTCAATCACCCCGTTTCGATTTGAAAAATGCAAACGCTAATTATTAGCTTTTGTCAAAGCCAATTTCGGAAAGCTGCCTGAATTGATTACTTCCTTAGAGACAAAAGGAATGGACGTTTGCAAGTCCGTGTCTTTGGTAGGCAAATTAATTGCGGATAGTACGAGTGGAAAGGGCCTGTAGGGGAAAACATGAGGAAGAAGCTGGAAGCTGAACTAAGAAGAAATCCAGGATGGAAAACGATTCAACAATAATAACACAGGTTTACAAAAAAGGAAGGTCAATCAGGCGCCGCGGAAAAAACCATCAAACTCCAAGTTTTTTTGGGGTGCTGAATCCGAATCTGACCCCCGTTTTTCCGGTCACGTACAAATTTTCGAGATATTGGCGATTTTTCGGTCATTTTCAGTTTAGCACACTTTCAGTTTAGTACGCTGTAAATCACAGCTAAACGTGCGAATACCAACAAATTCCACAAAAACTCTCTTCTTACTGGAAATTTATCGCTGATTCCGAAAATATATATGAGTTGGTGTCTAAAACTACGAGAAATGTGTGAGTTTGCAAAAAAATGTTGAAAAACCGTGTTTTTTTTTTGTTTTTTTCAAAACCAAAGTCACGTTTTTTGATATTTTTTACCTCCTACCGTATATACTAAGGCCGTTAAAATTTTTTCCCCAACGAGGTCTTGTAGGTAGATTGTTTCTGCGTCGAATGGGACCAACCGCTATTCTGTAACTTCCATAATAAGGGAGCTATGATTTTTCAAAGTTTCTACCCATTTTGCCCATGTCGTAGAACATGAACTCCTGGAGTCGGCAATGCAACTTGATCACAACAAAACTTTGTTCCGAGGAATATATTGGACTTGGAGGCATCAATTCAGACCGACTCAAAGATGGTTTTATTCATCAGGAACACCGTTATGAATGGAGTCTAGCGCTTGTCTTTCAGGGCTTCCGTGAGTCTTGAATCAAGACATTGTAAGACAATAATACATTGCAAATATCCATCTTGGAGTGGATGTCCTCCCTTTTTACAAGGTGTCCTCCCCAATTTTTCCCAGCGTCCTCCCGAACAGAATTTTGAAGTTGGCAACCCTAGTCTTGATGTTATCATGTTATCCGAGCCCAAGTGATAACCATCTCTCTGAGCCCTGAAGAAGAAAATACAATTTTCGAAAGCTCGGCGAAAGAATGGAAATTCTCGTATGTCCCGATACAACTGACGATTGACTACTTTTGGGTCGATCTCCAGAATAATTCGTGTTATACATAGAATAAAAAGAATTATTAGTTTTTGCACGACTAACCCATAGGTACTATGAGAGCAATGAATGAACCCTTGTGTAAAATTTGCAGCGTTATTGAATAAATGAATAAGCTTCAAAATCCATCGCGTAACACTCTCGCCTTGCGATTCTATCGATCGCCAGCACCATTTCTACAGCATCTTAGTCATGTAGTTCTTTAGCGTAACATGAGGGAGTTTTTTTTTTTTGTTTTTTTCAAGTGATTACCAAACAGTGGAAGGAGGAGTTGCCCTTTAACTCCGAAAAGGGGCGGCGGATACCCTTTTTCGACACGCAGACAAACCATTGCGGGAGGTCATGTGGCTCGAGTCCATGAATTTGTCGTCTCTTTTCGAGTTTACATGGTCCTGCCCTTAAGGGTGTGGTGTGTGGGGATGGGAGGGGGGGTCTAGTATACTTGGCGTCAGCGTTGCCAAATGCAGCGGCTTATCCTTCAACCAGAAGCGCGGCGAATTTTACAAAAGGGGTTTATAATTCTTTGATGTAGAAACATTTTGCCAAAATTAATTCTGTGTCATTAAGAAAATATCTTTGACAAAAATTGGCAATAATGTTTGTTTTGTACAATGTTAAACAAACGTAGGACCTCAAAAAATGGATTAAGCGCCCAAAACTACTCTGAAAACGACACCTTATTTGACTTCCTGGGATCATTTAAACATTTCATTTGTAGCCCAATGACACCCCATAGATCCTCACGATGAAATCCGATCGTTCTGGGACCCCCAAAAATGGATTCTACGTCCAAAAATACTTCGAAAACGACACCTTACTCGATCCCATAGCCAAAAGCCTTAAAAAAAACCTCCTATAGCCCCATTTTAGCCCCATAGCGCCCCACGGGTTTGGGCGATCGGACTGAAAACCTTGCGGGCACAACTAGATGGAAAACCGAGTATTTTGTCAAAATTTCAGATTTTGAAAAAAATTCCTACTGCCCAAAACGGCCCGGACGGCGCCTTGCACATTATACCTAGGAGCTAAATGCAAGGGCATCGTCGTCGAAATATCAAACATCAGGGGGCAGACATCCCACATACGGGCAAAGGAACTGTACCTGTCATGTGCAATGTGGTATGGCACATTGAATTGTGGTATTGCACATGGGAGGTCCGCCATGTAATTTGTAGTTAGGTAGCATAATAAGGGAGCGCATAACTGTAAAATATTGTATTGTTGCCTGATTGTACCCCTGACGATGGAGGCAAGCCTTTGAAACGTCAGGATGAGGAAGTAAAATGTTAAGCACCAGTCTATGGCTTATTAAAACTCCTTGAATCCGTGATATTACGAAAATGGAGGCCGCCCAACCAACTTAACAAAAAATAATTATAACTTTAGCGTGGAACATGTTTTAGCTGTGACATAACTGCCTACAAACGTTAGTCGGGGAAGGAGACGCGGGAGTGTCACGTTTATATGTGTCGTAATATATATTTATACGTCAGGCCACTAGTTCGGCGTCCTCTCCTGTTGTACGTTAGGCCACTAGTTCAGCGTCCTCACCTGTTGTACTCTCCTGTCTCCTGTTGTACTCTCCTGTTGTTAGGCCACTAGTTCAGCATCCTCTCCTGTTGTACGTTTGGCCCTGGCATTAACGCACTAACATTCAGCAGCTCCTCTTCTCCGGTACCTCGGGCGAGGGGGAGTCCGCGGCCTCCGACCGGGGGTGGGGTCATCCCGTCGGTCCTTGGCCGCCCCCCTCGGACTGGTATCGGTCTCGAGGGGGTCGTGGGGCCTGCTGGGAAGTGGGCCAGGATGCGGGTTAATTCTCCTTTTGGAGCTCCCTTCGGGGAGCCTGCTGATAGGCCCTCTGGTCTCCAACGCAGTTTTCTTTTGTACACAACTGTACGTTAGGCCACTAGTTCGGCATCCTCTCCTGTCGTACGTTAGGCCACTAGTTCGGCAACCTCTCCTGTTGAACAGTAGGTCACTAGTTCGGCATCCTAAATTATCTTAACGTTGCGCCACTAGTTCGGCGTTCCAACATGCATGATGGGTTTCACTCCCACGGCATGTTCCATGTTTCCTAAATTTCAGTCGTAGGCTCTAAGCAAACAGCATCCCAGGAGTCCAGAGGGTTGCCACGTACCTACCTCAAATAATGGATTATGCGTCCAAAAATACTCGGAAAACGACACCTTATTTGACCTCCCTCGAACCCTCCAAAAATCCCATTTGAAGCCCAATAAATCTTCACGGTGAAATCGCATCGTTCTGGGGCGCCCAAAATTGGATTTATGCGTCCAAAAATACTTCGAAAAACGATATAATAGCCGAAACCATTCAAAAAAAGCCCTCCTGTAGCCCCACGGGTTTGGGCGATTGGGCTGAAATCCTTGCGGGCACAACTAGACGGTAAAACCGAGTATTTTGTCAAAATTTCTGATTTAAAAAAAGTTCCTACTGCCCAAAACGGCTCTCCTACAGAATTTCTGGTCTGGAAATTGACAACCTGAGAGCTTTCGTATCACATTCTGAACATCACAGAGAAGTTGGCAGCCGTTTTCCTTCCACGTGTTCAAATGATGTAATTCCTCGTACAGTGACTTGGGATCCTCTCTGCCGGGGGGAACCAGAAGTCATCGGGTCGATATGAACGAGGTAGCTGGAATGTGGCGCTTCACCGCGGCCAAACCCTCAACTACGTGTACTGCCCTTTCGACTTCCCGCCCATTTCCCCAGCACTGCTGTGTGAATGTCCAAGAAAGGGCGTCACGGCCCACAGTGCGTTATTTTAGCACTTTAGGGGAAGGAAAATCGAAAAATGAAAGTTGCACTATTGCATTGCAGGAAATTTAATGTTTATGGATTTAATGAAACCATCCGAACGTAGGTCACGTCAGACACGTCGTTATGATGTATATTATGCTATAATCTATAAACTATAGTTCTGGGGGCGGGTGTAATCTCGTTCCCGTTGCCAGAAAATTGCCAGGAAGGTATGATGGATTACCCCCACACCTGTCACGACGTTTCTCTATGACAATATTAACATGATATGACATTTTTGGGGAAGGGAGGAGTTATTAAATCAAAAATTATACCAAAAAGTATGTCAGCAAAGCATAACTACGATTTTCCCCGTGGAAAGTTGGAGTGACCAAATCTACGCATTTCGGTGTTCAACACCGATTTTCAAGTTCAGGGATCACCTAAAAAGTGGAGTTTTCCAACGGTATTAAATACCGTTACCAGCAAATTTTGCTGGTAATCAGTTTTTTTGCTCTCCTGTAAAGTGACGAAAATTGAGTTATGCGAAGCTGGTTCTTAGCTGACTATAGGTATCAAACATGACACATTGTGACCTGCACTTTGTGTCTTATGCCGAGAAAAGAAAAGGACGAAAGTGCCAAAACATGTATTTTGATCACCCTTGATTATGAGGATGAGAGGTCTAATCCTTCAAATATAGTATACTATTATTCTTCTTCTTCTTGATGAGCAGAACGAGGAAAATCACGTTTATTCTATGGAACTTCTCAGTGGAGTATTTGAGGAGGCCGAAATGAAGAAAATATTAAATATTGGAGAAATTTTCATTAACCCGAAATATTTACGATACTTAAATGATAAGAATTTTATGTAAGATGCATTTACTAGGAAAAATGAATCTTTGGATGAAAAGGAAGGTGGGATACTGTCAGGGGGTCTCAAAGACCCTCAATTTGTACATTAAACTCGCCGCGTCTCGCTTGACGGTTGATTTTTACGGCAACGTCTTCAAGATTTAGATAAGTTTTATTAAACATATATATATATATATATTTAACACACACCTATATTCCTCGCTTTTATGGGATGTTTATAAAAATTGCGACATCGCCAGATCGCCGGTTCCCATTGATATATTTCAGTGATTCTCTCAACAGGATTATACTTAGTTACGCAATACTCTCGAGTTTTTCAATTATTGTCTGAATTTCTCTGATGGAAGATCACATTGATGTATTTTAATATCCTCAAGTTCTTCGGTAAGTTGTTTTACTTCATTTTTCTATATTTCCAGCTTTGGTGGGAGATTTCGTCAGATCACCGCTTTGATCATGGGGTCAGAGTTGTAGGGGCTCTTTCACTCGTTTAGGAATTCTTACTATTCCTAGCACTTATGTATTGGTTGTGTTAAACCATGTAAAGTCCAATTCTTCGTGTCTGCCCATGGTTGCTGACTCGCACCAGCATAATACTCGCTCCCGGGGTGATGTCATCATCCCTTTCACACGCCTCTCTAATGCCCAACAGAACGACCCAATACAGGTGGGCTCCCGTCTGTTCAACTCCCTACCCCACCATGTTCGGGATTTACCAGCTAAATCCTTCTATAAGTACGTGAAGTCCCACCTGGTAAAAGAAGAATTGTATTCTCTAGAGGAATTTTTCAAGATCAAATGGCCTGTGGTGAATTAGTCTTCATTGTCTTGTCATGTATTTTCTTGTCATTGTCTTGTGCACGGCCATTCATTGTTTTGTACATCTGCAGTCGAGTTGATGCTATTTTCTCTGTCATTCCCATTATTACAGTCAATATAATCGGCTCTATAACCAGTCAGCTTATTCTGTTTGTTCTAACTTTTGACTTTTGCTCTGTCATTATTTGGCTTTGGCAAATAAAAAATTCTTGATTCTTGATTCTTTGATATATTTTTTATCAAGTTTATAGTTGCGCAGCAAATCTGGAAAAGTCTTCAAAAGCGATACATCGACTTCCTTTATAACGTGGGCGAGATTTGGCACTTTCTCACGCTCTCAAATACGATGTCTCCGCTGGTATTACTGGTCGCCCTGGTGGGTTTTGCCTCCTCCGCTGAGGTAAGTTCGTCAGGATTATTATTCGAAGTAATAACATGTTAAGTACCATATGGTAATATTAATCAAAGTGAGGCTCCTTCTAAATAAATTTCCATCCAACTTTCGATCTCAACTGCATCCGAAAATCCTGCGGACGAGGTCGTTGGTCCATAAAACACACCGTAAAGTAATTTCTTTTGAGGCGGATTCAGCAATTGCTTCTAATTTTCCACGTTGACGATATCTAGTTTGGGTTATTCTGTCGTTGAGCTCAACTAGTTGGCACTTGTGGAACTTGTCTGGGCTGATAATAGTTCTCACTTATGGAGGGGAATGAATTCCAGCCTAACTTGGCTTACGAAAAACACTTTCTGTGTTTCATTGGTTTGATCCCCGAACGTTAACAATCTGGGGGTCTGGGGGTGTCACCCAGTACAACGGTAAAAGTATACGGATAACCATACGTACATAGTCACGAGCGGCAATTGTTTTGGTGAAACAGACCCCAACAGCTAGATAAGGACATTTTTCGCTGTAAATGACTTCTTTTTTTTCAGGTACCTCAAGTTGTAATACCAGAGAAGGACTACCCTCTTGTAAAACAAATTTTAATCAGCGCAGAAGAGATGAATAATCTACCTGTAGATGATGACGCTGTAATTACGGGGGCCACTATAGTTCCTTATAAGGAGAACCCAGTAAGGAGGATTTTCTACTTAGTATAGGTACTTTTGGTTTATTATTCTTGGAATAATACACCTATGTTTTCGCGACATTATCCGTTTGGTCTATATTCCAAAACCGAAATGTCCGTCCGCTGTATGCCGTCCGAGCCGTTTTGGGCAGTAGGAATTTTTTTAAATCTGAAATTTTGACAAAATACTTGGTTTACCATCTAGTTGTGCCCGCAAGGTTTTCAGTCCGATCTCCCAAACCCGTGGGGCGCTATGGGGCTAAAATGGGGTTACGGGAGGGTTTTTTGAAGGCTTTTGGCTATGGGATCGAGTTAGTTGTCGTTCTCGAAGTATTTTTGAACGTAGAATCAATTTCCGTGGGTCCCTGAACGATCAGATTTCATTGTGGGGATCTGCAGATCTTTCATGGGCCTACAAAAGGGATTTTTTATGGATCCCAGAAGGTCAAATATTTTCCGAATGTAAAAAAAATTAAAAAAAAATTAAAAAAACAACCTTTTTTACATTTTTTTACAGACACAGAATAATTTTTTTGCACAAGCTTGTTATTATTCTTTGATATTATTATTACTATTGCTTGTAATTATTATTCTTTGATATAGGTTACTAGTAACCTATATCAAAGAATAATAAACCCTTGTGTAAAATTTGCAGCGTTTTTCAAATGCACAGTAACTTTTAAGGCTCGTGTGATGATATTACATCATTCGAACAACCCACATTAAATGTGTGAAATTTTCAAACCAACTCACGTTTTACGTAACCGAAAATTCTTGTTTTGTTAAAGGGACTTTTTCCGATGGACGGAGATTACACTATCACTTACGACAAACCTAGCAAACCTGACCAGACGTGTGCCGCTATACTATCAGCCAGGTTTATTAGACCATTGCTTCCTCTGACATTTACATTTTTGGTACCACCATCTTGCTCCTTCCCTGTTACTCCCTAATTTGCGTCTCCAATTGCCGACTATCTATTAATCCCAACTGGTGTTGTATTGGTGTTAATAAAATGAAGTTTTTCTGGCGGACTTGTCTTTTGATTTCGTTGAGGCCTTCAAAACTGGCTCTCACCCCCTCGCAGCCCCGGAGGACAGACTCACTCATCAACTGGGTCCAACTGAAACTGAGGCTGACGTCAAATGAATTCGATCTCTTATATTTTAGGGCCATATGCAGAGTCGTCGAGGATTTAAAAGGCGTCCTAAAGTTGGCCTTTTCGGATCCTCTTATTCGATTCGCAATGCAGAAACCTTCCTTTCCACTGATAACAGCTTCCTTTATCAATAGGTCCTTTTACTTTAGGAATCCTCGACTTCTTCACTTAATCATTCCTTTGGCTGATTTCGAATGCAGAGGTGCTCCTTTAATGCATTTCTTAAGGAATCCTCCAAAATGCCCATACAAATTGACTCCACTAAAAGGAACTTAAAAAGCTGGTCGCGACCAGCTTTTTACGTTCCTCCAACTATAAGGAGCCGAGTTGACTGATTAGTTTTGCTTTATATCACGATGAACCATCAACTGTTTTTGATTCTCGATGATTTTATTTCATCATCGAGAATTATTGCTGGAAATAATGGATTTTGTCGATTGTTCGATACAAAATTTCCAAAAAACGCTGCGAATTTTACCAAGGTTTTATCATTCTTTGATTAAGGTTAATAATTAACCTATATCAAATTGGGCAAAATTTGTGTGAATAAGAAAATATTAAATATTTCTTAAATATTAAATATTTATAAATTTTATTCAAAAAAAAATTAATTTTTTTTTAAATGTTTAATTATTTAATGCAATGTTCGGACAGATGTTGGATTAAATTTTCAAAAAATGGATTATGCGTCGGAAAACTGACACCCTATTTGACCTCCCTCGAATCCTTCAAAAAATTCCATTTGTAGCCCCATGAAAGCCCTACGGTGAAATCAGATCGTTCTGGGACTCCCGGAAATGGATTATACGTTCAAAAATACTTCGAAAACGACACCTAACTCGATCTCATAGCCAAAAGCCATAAAAAAAACCCTCCCGTAGCCCCATTTTAGCCTCATAGCACCCCACGGATTTAGGCGATTGTGCTGAAAACCTTGTGGGCACAACTAAATGGTAAACCGATTATTTTGTCAAAATTAAAGATTTTTAATAAAATGCCTAGGTACTGCCAATAACGGCGAACCGATAAGTCGCCGTCAGATCCAATGTAGCACACCTGTACACAGATAGTACCAGGTCCTGTACTATCTATAGCGTTGGGTCAACCTCGGTGTCACTAGCGTCTGGGGAGAGGAATAGTGAGGGCTAGTCCTCGGTGTCGGCTTTTGTGTGCTGTTAATTTACAGCAACGGCGGAATCAAATCTACGCACCAATTATCAAATAAGTCATCAAAATTTGATTTAATACCAACAACTCTCTCTTTCCTCCAGGCAGTCAGGAAAATGGAAAGCCCAAGGGTTGTGACCCTAAGCATTATTTATTATACAAATAATAACATTACTGACAGATATTATCAACTATAATAGGTACTTATCAATAACTAGTACCGATCGCGGTTCCAAAATTTGGATTTCCAAAATTTAATTGTCTTTGCACGAGAGAGCGCCGCCGTTGTAGGGATGGCCTGAGTCCCCGTGGTGTCCACACGAAGTCCACGTCCGAATCGTGGAGAAGGCTCGGGAGAGTGTCTCACAGGTCCAGGGGATCCGGGAAACGCTCGTGGAGGTCCAGGAGACCTGGGATCGATTTCGACGGTTGGACTATAATCAGCATCGACTGGTGATGATCGGTCGATGGACGACAACTATCCGAATGCGGCCTGAAGGTAGGCCCTACATTTCTGGGCGGCAGGCGCTGATTCTAACTCGATTTTGCTGACTTTCCGCTGAAGTCGGGCCGCCCGACTTCCGACTGGGGGAAATGGTCAGGTCGGTAGACCGTCAGCAAAGCAGACATGCAGAGCGTCGCGACGTCGATCACCCGAGAAAAAGAGAACTGAGGAAGTTGATTTGAGAATATTTTGCGTTTTCCGTAATAACCATAAGCAAAGCACAGCAAAACAACTTTATGGAAAATACTCATCAATTTTCAGTGTTGTCAGGTCTGCAAGGTTGAGTTACCGTACGAGCCTCTCAAAATTACCTTTTTTTCCCCAAAATTACCATACGCATTACCTTTTTTCTCCAAAAATTACCGTACGCATTATGTCATTGAAAAAACGGTGCAAATTTTACACAAGGGTTTATTATTCTTTGATATAGGTTACTTGTGCAGAAATTTAATTCAGTCAATGAAAAAAAAAAAAAAAATTAAAAAGAAAAAATTTTTCCAACAATTTTTTTTTTCAAATTTTTTTTTTTTTTTTACTTGAAAAATATTAAATATTTTTCAAGTAAATAATTTAAATAATTTTTCAAATTTTGACCTCCTGGGATCCATAAAAAATCTCATTTGAAGCCCCATGAAAGCCCTATAGATCGCAACAGTGAAATTGGATCTTTGCGAGACTCCAAATAATGGATTCTACGTCCAAAAATACTTCGAAAACGACACCTAACTCGATCCCATAGCCAAAAGCCTTAAAAAAACCCTCCCATAACCCCATTTTAGCCCCACAGCGCCCCACGGGTTTAGGCGATCGGGCTGAAAACCTTGCGGGCACAACTAGATGGTAAACGGAGTATTTTGTCAACATTTCAGATTTTTTTAAAAATTCCTATTGCCCAAAACGGCCTGGACGGCGGACGGCGGAAGGACATTTCGGATTTAGAATGTAGACCTCTTGAAACGGATAATGTCAAATTTTGAGGCCGATCGAAGTCGTCGACCTCCGCCGCGAAAATATAGGTGTATTATTCCAAGAATAATAAACCAAATCTATAAACCCATAAACACTGAACTGGAAACTTTGCTCTCAATCTTTCTTTCAAGTTCCTGGGGAAGGTCCCGATCTCCGATACATCGGAGATCGGGAGTATGTACCTACATGTACATACCGTCCTTATGGTTACTTTCATTTCAAAAGTTCTTTGTTCCTGGGGAAGGTCCCTTTCTGTGATTAGGTTAGATTTAAATGTTTTTTCTTAAATAAAAGGTTTATTACTATACGTTTTTGAACTCTTTGAAGAAGATTCCAAATGCCCCCATTAATCAAATTTTGTATTATTTTATTGTACGGATGGAGTGTTCTTTCCTTAAAATCTTTGAAAACGCCAGGAAGAAAGGCTCAATCCTAAATTACCGTACAAAATGGCGATACCTTACAGGTGATACCGTACATCGTACAGAGCCCTGAATTACCGTACAAAACGGTAATTACCGTACACCTGACAACACTGTCAATTTTTCAAGTTCCCGGAATCAATCATATGTGTTGGACACAATTTCTTGTCCCGATGTTTGTCAAGGAGTTCGAAACCACAACATTGGCGCGCAAAAACTCGTTTATTTAACCCGCAATGCACACGAATTTTGTCTGCGTGGAGCTACTGCAGCTATCTTCCCTTAAACGATCCTTTCCTTAAACTTTCAGTCCTTTCCGGTAAAAGTGGTTCTCTGCATACCGTTTTTAAAAGGGACGGTCGTTTGAGGATTCTTTTTATTTTAAAGGAAGCCTAAAGGGTTGAGGATTCCTTTTAAAACCTGCCCGACTCTGCATATCCGCATATACTCTGCTTAGTGTCCGAAGAGGAGAGTGACAAGAGGTATTCTTTACTCTGGTGAGAGGGGGGGGGGGGGGGGGTGTTGGCGTAGCAAGCAGGAGGTGCCCCCCCCCCCCCCCCCCCCAGTCTACTATATTAGAGATACGACCCGAGGAGGAGGTGAACGAGAATCATTCATATTCTGAAGTACTTCTAAAAGCCGGGAAAATTTGAAATTGGTCTTGAAAAATACAGCTCGGCGAGCGAACAAATATAAAATAAAAAATAAATGTTTGCGTACAATGATAGGGCATATTTGAGATCCAGAAAACTGGATTATACTTCCGAAATTCCCAGAAAACGGCTTCTCATTTGACCTCCTTCGAAAGCCCCTTTTGCAGCCTGTTGACAGCCCAAAGACCCGCACGGGCAAGTCCGACGGTTCCGGAACCCCCCTAAAATGTATTCTACATCCAAAAATACTTCGAAAACGACACCCGACTCTATTGATTGAAAAAGAAGCGCTTTCTGCACCGATGATTTTGCACGAAGGGTAAGCATACGATGTTATTAAATCGCGTGTATTTGTAAACCATCATAGCATCCTTATTTCACTCCAATAAATCAGCTACCTACTAGTTTCATGAATTAAATACAACTACAACAACAACAAATTTTGTTGATAACATTTATCACATTAATTTAATAAATGAATTCGCTCACAATAAGAAAGGACTTCGTTCAACACCAAATTATGAATGCAATATTTCCCATCTCCTGTAACCAGCCAAGAATAATAATTATTAAACACATGATGGGTCTACTGGAGGAACCCATCACTACTCCCCCTCTGTTTCTTCGGAATGGGCGAAGGTGATCGACATGCAGAGGTTGTAGGTTCGAGTCCCACCTGGGGCCCGATAAATTTTTCGGCCTTCCCCTTCTGATTGCTTGAATAACTTAAATTAAATTGATTCATAATTAGAATTTCAACTTAATTCGGTTTGAATTTAAATTTGATTTAATAACTCCTCCCTTCCCCAAAAATAAAACACTGCAGGAGGGAAGCAGGTCATAAATTCCCTCAAGTCATTCCTGTAATGATATGACATTGATATGATAAAGGGTCTAAGGGTCATCATGATAATATATTATCATGATGTGTTACTGAGACGATATGATTTGAAATTGAATTGGAACGATGTGATTCTGGGTTGATCACACTGAGATGATAAGTAATTACTGGCTTGTTTTATAATCACTGTCTTGTTCCATAATTACTGGCAAATTTGGCCTTGTTGACCGTGCGGTCTCCTCCATCCCCAATAACCGCTCCTTACGCTCACCTGCACCAGAGATGGACTGATGTCCACATCTCCTAGTGACCTGTGCTTGTGAGATGGACTGTTGTCCACATCTCACCTGCATACCTGTGTTTGTGTGTATATGTGTGTGCGTGAGATGGACTGATGTCCACATCTCACCTGAGGTGGACTGATCCGCATCCCCTAGTGAACTGAGTGTGTGAGTGTGAGATGGACTGTTGTCCACATCTCACCTGAGGTCATATCCCGTTGTGTGGGATCAGAGTGATAAGTAATGTAATGACAGAATACTGAATGTGTAGCTCAGGTGTTGAGGTCTATGGGCTGAATGCTGTGAGATGATTGAATGGGTGAGATGGACTGTTGTCCACATTTCCTCGTGTACCTATGGTTTGCTGACTGTTTATGTGTATGGCAGCTCATCTGATTGTAAGGTTCATCACATACCATAGGCTTCTGCTGTGGGAGAAATCACAATATAACACGTCACATTACATCACGGCACTTCAAAACAACCTCAACTTCTTTGTTCTCTTTCCCTCAACACACTATCCCCGCCAGCCAGGCTGGCCCAGCCTTCCCAAAACATTTCCCTCCCCTCTGCCCCTCAGGGCGCAGAAGTAGACCTTATAGTGGAACCAGGTAGGTTTATGATACCAATTCGCCCATGATACGAAAGTGGGCGACAACACCTGCGTAAGTCGGCTGAAGATGCAGCAAAAAGTCTGTCTATGATCCAACGACTGTCAAGTCATGAGAGCACGAACAGAAGTCAGACCCTGTCCAAGAATGGGTGTTGCATAGGAACAGACCATCTAAAGATGAGGTAGCCAAATGTGGGACGTCAACTAAAACTCTGCGGGCCCAGTTACAGAGACTCAGGGTGCGGAATGGGGTTCTTCACCGGCTATGGGGAAAATGAGACAGGGACTCGCGTCACAGAGCAACTGCTTGTTCCCAGGTCTCAACAGCAACAGGTTCTTCAGTTGGCTCACGAAACGGGGCATTTCGGGCGGAAGCGAACGTTGCTGCTGTTGCGAACCCAATATTATTGGCCGGGGATGCAGGGTGATGTGAAAAGATTCAGTACAGGCTGTGAGGTACGTGGGCAGCGTGGGGGAAATACCACAAAAAGAAGGTCCCATCAGAAGCCGAATTGTCCGGAGATGAGTTAAGGACGGCCGCCGCCCCGGATTGATGGGATGGTGTCCTAATCTGACGTACAGGACGACGCCGGAGGACCTCAGGAGGGTGTTAGAGCGGTGAGGCGAAGTCGGGGACATCTACATACCGAGAGATCGGTTCACCAGGGAGAGTCGGGGGTTCGCTTGTATCTGGTTTTACGACAAGCGGGATGCCGAAGACGCGCTCGACGCCATGGACGGGTGCATGTTGGACGGCAGGAAGCTGAGAGTTCAGATGGCACGCTATGGTCTCCCTTCTTCCCCTTACAGGCGCGGCGGTAGGTCTTCGGGCAATGATCTGCGCCCCAGAAGAAGTTGAGAGGGGTACCTGTCGATCACCTTCGCCCATTCCGAAGAAACAGAGGGGGAGTAGTGATGGGTTCCTCCAGTAGACCCATCATGACATGAAGAATAATAATTATTAAACACATTGTGTTTAATTATTATTATTCTTGGCTGGTTACAGGAGATGGGAAATATTGCATTCATAATTTGGTGTTGAACGAAGTCCTTTCTTATTGTGAGCGAATTCATTTATTAAATTAATGTGATAAATGTTATCAACAAAATTTGTTGTTGTTGTAGTTGTATTTAATTCATGAAACTAGTAGGTAGCTGATTTATTGGAGTGAAATAAGGATGCTGTGATGGTTTACAAATACACGCGATTTAATAACATCGTATGCTTACCCTTCGTGCAAAATCATCGGTGCAGAAAGCGCTTCTTTTTCAATCAATAGAGTCGGGTGTCGTTTTCGAAATATTTTTGGATGTAGAATACATTTTAGGGGGGTTCCGGAACCGTCGGACCTGCCCGTGAGGGTCTTTGTGGCTGTCAAGAGGTCGCAAAAGGGGCTTTCGAAGGAGGTCAAATGAGAAGCCGTTTTCTGAGAATTTCGGACGTATAATCCAGTTTTCGGGATCTCAAATCTGCCCTATCATTGTACGCAAACATTTATTTTTCATTTTCTATTTTTTTGCTCGCCGAGCTGTATTTTTCAAGATCAATTTCAAAATTTTCCGGCTTTTAGAAGTACTTCAGAATATGAATGATTCTCGTTCACCTCCTCCTCGGGTCGTATCTCCAATATAGTAGACTGGGGGGGGGGGGGCACCTCCTGCTTGCTACGCCAACACCCCCCCCCCCCCCTCTCACCAGAGTAAAGATTACCAAACTCTTGTCACTCTCCTCTTCGAACACTAAAATATAAGAGATCGAATTCATTTGACGTCAGCCTCAGTTTCAGTTGGACCCAGTTGATGAGTGAGTCTGTCCTACAGGGCTGCGAGGGGGTGAGAGCCAGTTTAGAAGGCCTCAAAGAAATCAAAAGACAAGTCCGCCAGAAAAACTTCATTTTATTAACACCAATACAACACCAGTTGGGATTAGTAGATAGTCGGCAATTGGAGACGCAAATTAGGGAGTAACAGGGAAGGAGCAAGATGGTGGTATCAAAAATGTTAATGTCGGAAACAATGCGTTAACAATAACGCTGGCTGATAGTACAGCGTAGCACGACTGGCCAGGTTTGCTAGGTTTGTCGTAATTGATATTGTAATCTCCGTCCAGCGGATCAGGTCCCTTTAACAAAACAAGAATTTTCGGTTACGTAAAACGTGAGTTGGTTTGAAAATTTCAAACATTTAATGTGGGTTGTTCGAATGATGTAGGTAGGTAATATCATCAGTGATGATATTACCTACCTACATCATTCGAACAACCCACATTAAATGTTTGATGATTCATCACACGAGCCTTAAAAGTTGCTGTGCATTTGAAAAACCCTGCAAATTTGACACAAGGGTTTAGGTTAATATTATTAGGTTTTACACCTATTATTCTTTGATAGGTATAGGTTACTTGTGCAAAAAAATTATTCTGTGTCTGTGAAAAAATGTAAGTTTTTTTTTTTTTTTTAATTTTTTTTTTACACTCGGAAAATATTTGACCTCCTGGGATCCATAAAAAAATCCCTTTTGTAGGCCCATGAAAGATCTGCAGATCCCCACAATGAAATCTGATCGTTCCGGGACCCCAAAAAATGGATTCTACGTCCAAAAATACCTCGAAAACGACACCTAACTCGATCCCATAGCTAAAAGCCTTCAAAAACCCCTCCCGTAGCCCCATTTTAGCCCCATAGGGCCCCACGGGTTTGGGCGATCGGGCTGAAAACTTTGCGGGCACAACTAGATGGTAAACCAAGTATTTTGTCAAAATTTCAGATTTAAAAAAAAATTCCTACTGCCCAAAACGGCTCGGACGGCATACAGCGGACGGACATTTCGGTTTTGGAATATAGACCTGTTGAAACGGGTAATGTCGCGAAAACAGAGGTGTATTATTCCAAGAATAATAAACCAAAAGTAGAAAATCCTCCTTACTGGCTCCGTCTTAGTGGCCCCCGTAATTATAGCGTCATCATCTACAGGTAGATTATTCATCTCTTCTGCGCTGATTAAAATTTGTTTTACAAGAGGGTAGTCCTTCTCTGGTATTATAACTTCAAGTACCTGAAAAAAAAAGTCATGTCCAGCGAAAAATGTCCTTATCTAGCTGTTGGGGTCTGTTTCACCAAAACGATTGCCGCTAGTGACTATATACGTATGGTTATCCGTATACTTTTACCGTTGTACTGGGTGACACCCCCAGACCCCCAGATTGTTAACGGGTAGCAGCCAACTCCGACGGAATGGTCATCAACTCCGACGGCAACCATTTATGATTACCCTCTACCTGGTTTGTAGTCAAAGAAGTTACACAGGAGTACAAACATGAAGTTGTATTAAATACAACTTCATGTTTGTATTTTGTCAACATAGGTAGGCAAGGACTAGCAGTTTAATCTGAGTCGACATGAGACATTCGTCGGTTATGTAAAACGTCAACCAAAACTTAGTAGGTAGTCTGCAAACTTGTGGACGCAGTGGTCGATGGGGATCGTACTCATAAAATCCTCAAAGAAGGAATCGCTCACTTCATCAGGTCTCAGGAATGGAAGTCCGAACAGTGCATGGAGCCACTTGCTGATGTCAGTTGTTGAGTCCCTGTATGCGTTGGTAAGCCCCACCGACTGAATTTTTCTTCACCAGGACTGAGTGAGGTGGAATCCTCACCCAGTAATCCTCGCTGTAAAGGTGTTTTTCGCAGCGAGGTGGATTGCTTCCTCAAAATAAGCCACGACGCGCACGAGTTGCAGTTTCAAATTAAGGTTCTCGCACTTCTCGACCAACTTCGTGAAAACAAACTGATAACTGGCTGCTGTTTTGTTCGGTAGCAATGAGAAGACTACTGGGATGTAGTGACCATTTTGGCAAACGTGGCTAGAGAACATCTGTGTGAAGAACTTGGCTGCATAACAGAAAGTACCATCGACGAAGATTTTCGAGGACGAGCACAGTACTTTCAAATTTCTTGAAGAGGAAAAACATACGATGCTGTGAGAGGTATCGAAGAATAGTAGAAACTGGTCTCCGTCTACTTTCAACATGTCTGAATCCGCAAGCTCATTCAGTAACTGCATGCTTTCTTCCAAATTTCGCGGTAAACGTTCGATACAGGTTGGTTTTGATATTTTTAACGTCGAGGCTCGAAAGCACGAACTGCATCACACTGTATGATCTCATTTCGAACAATTTTGGCCGGCCTATCGCCTAAGTCAGTTAAGTAGTGATAGGTACTACTTGTGATCGGAACTATTGTAAACTGGCAGGAAATCGCAGATATCGTCAGACGTGATGACACCTATAGGTATACGAACGAACAATCTGATCCTTGACCGTCGGAGTTGGCCATGGCTTATCTTCACAATATGTTCTTCAATATTTCTTCGTCGTCGGAGATGGCAACTTTCAATATTTATACCTGACCCCAATCGTCGGAGTTGGCACACTCCCTTGTTAACGTTCGAGGATCAAACCAATGAAACACAGAAAGTGTTTAACCAGCCTAACTTGGCTTACGGTTGATAATAGGGCTTACGGTTGATAACTCATATATGAGTGAGCACTGTTATCAACCCAGACAAGTTCCACAAGTGCCACTTCAACGAAAGAATAATCCAAACTAGAAATCGTCAACATGGAAAATTAGAAGCAATTTCTGAATCCGCCCCAAAAGAAATTACTTTACGGTGTGTTTTATGGACCAACGACCTCGTCCGCAGGATTTTCGGATGCAGTTGAGATCGAAAGTTGGAGGGAAATTTATTTATAAGGAGCCTCACTTTGATTATTATTACCATATGAAGACCACAGGGAAAGAAGGGGGAAGGTCACTTTTTTTCGAAAATGAGTTAAGGTTGGCAACAAACTCTCCCAAGGATGTAGTTTCATAATACTACGAGATCAAACTTGGAAAAAAGGAGGAGGGTCTGCAAGAAATAGCCTATGTTAGATCTGAAATTACTGGGAAAGAAGGGGGAAGGTCCGAATGAAGGGAAAGAAAGGGGAAGGTACTCCGTTGGCACGTGTGGTGATAGCAAACGTGTGATTACCCGATTGGACAATATTGTTTGCCACCACGGCTTTACACTGGTGAGTCAATAACCAATGTTCTTACCCACCTTTAGACTTCAATGATATTATAAAAACTCGGACCTATGTAGGTAAGGAAAAATAAATTGTTCATTGGGGCTATTAATTTTCGTATTTCTATTCCAGGCCGGCGACCGATTTCTTTTGAAAAGTTTAAGGATTTACTCCACTTGAAACAGTTTTTTCAGTCGATGGCAGCGAGGAGATACGTTTCAAAATTAAAAAACCCTGGAAATTCTCTGCTTCACGGAAAAACATTGAATCATGGATATGTTTACTGTAAACTCGTCGTCACAAATTTTGGTTGTCGAGTAGAAACAGTTTCTAGTAACCAACCGCCAAACTTCCTTACAGACCAATCATGTGATTATAGTTTTCGCGATTATGTTGCGTAACAAATTTTGGTGTCGTTTGGTGTCGCAAATTTTAGAATGACCCCCAGCCCAAAAACATATCCATGTTTATACAGACGCAAGGAGGGCAAGAAAAGCGACTCACGCGGGGAGTAGTGAGAATAATAAAATAATTTTATTTTATTATTGTCCTTTTTTGAGGACAATTATTGTCCTTTTTTCTGTCACTCTCCCCCTTTTTTCCCTGTTCTCTCTCTGACCCTCCCCCTTCTTTCACTTTTTTTGAGTAATTGTGGATTTCTTTTTTTCAATAAAATTATTTACAAATTGTGGATGTTCATTAATTTATTTCTCTTTCCGTTATATCGTTAGATGAAAGTTTAACTAATGAGGAAAAATAGAACGACCCAGCCTTTCATAAAGATGGATATGAGTAGAACGCGTCAAACTTTCAATTTCATTTTTCTCAGAATGGAAAAATTCACACATTTCCCCTTCTTTCCCTGTGGTCTTCATATGGTACCTAACATGTTATCACCTCGAATAATAATCCTGACAAACTTACCTGAGCGGAGGAGGCAAAACCCACCAGGGCGACCAGCAATACGAGCGGAGACATCGTATTTGAGAGCATGAGAAAGTGCCAAATCTCGCCCACGTTATATAGGAAGTCGTTCTATCGCATTTGAAGACTTTTCCAGATTTGCTGCGCAACTGTAAACTTGATAAAAAATATATCAAAGCGGTGCACTGACGAAATCTCCCGTCAAAGCTGGGAATACAGAAAAATAAAAAACTTACCGAAGAACTTGAGGATATTAAAATACATCAACGTGAACCTGCGATCTGCCGAAATGGGATCTTCCATCAGAGAAATTCAGACAATAAATCGAAAAACTTGAGAGTATTGCGCAACTATAATCCTGTTAAGAGAATCACTGAAATATATCAATGGGAACCGGCGATCTGGCGATGTCGCAATTTTTATAAACACCCCATAAAAGCGAGGAATATAGGTGTAATAAAACTTATCTAAATCTTGAAGACGTTGCCGTAAAAATCAACCGTCAAGCGAGACGCGGCGAGTTTAATGTACAAATTTAGGGTCTTTGAGACCCCCTGACAGTATCCCACCTTCCTTTTCATCCAAAGATTCATTTTTCCTAGTAAATGCATCTTACATAAAATTCTTATCATTTAAGTATCGTAACTATTTCGGGTTAATGAAAATTTCTCCAATATTTAATATTTTCTTCATTTCGGCCTCCTCAAATACTTCACTGAGAAGTTCCATAGAATAAACGTGATTTTCCTCGTTCTGCTCATCAAGAAGAAGAAGAATAATAGTATAATAATATTTGAAGGATTAGACCTCTCATCCTCATAATCAAGGGTGATCAAAATACATGTTTTGGCACTTTCGTCCTTTTCTTTTCTCGGCATAAGATACAAAGTGCAGGTCACAATGTGTCATGTTTGATACCTATAGTCGGCTAAGAACCAGCTTCGCATAACTCAATTTTCGTCACTTTACAGGAGAGCAAAAAAACTGATTACCAGCAAATACCGTTGGAAAACTCCACTTTTTAGGTGATCCCTGAACTTGAAAATCGGTGTTGAACACCGAAATGCGTAGATTTGGTCACTCCAACTTTCCACGGGGAAAATCGTAGTTATGCTTTGCTGACATACTTTTTGGTATAGATCAGTGGTAATATTATCGAGGGTTAAGAAATGAGGCTTTGCGTCATTTCTTTTTAACTGTCGAAACACCTGCCCAAGTCGACTTTCCGAACGTCTCTGGAGACGGAACACATAACGAGGTTTCCAACGAATATTAAGTAGAGCCCGGAGAGAACAACAGGACTTAAGACGCTTACATGATATCTCCGAGCTTGACCCGAGTCTGGATGAGGGCGCAGGTCTTGTGATCGGAGGTTGTGACGGCCCGACGGCGGCGGCGGTAGCGCGGGCTCCCAGGCGGCATCGCCACCGTCACCGGGGAGCTGCCTCTCCGCCGTTGGGAGAGATGCCGCCCCACCACTCCACCCAACATCCTGAAAACCAACAATCCATCAGTCAGGGAGCACAATAATAATAATATTATTATTATGTCATAACATCACATATGCTTAAGAATATATATTATATAAGAATATATAATTGTGATATCAACAGCACTGCAGAAACTATTTCATGAAAGGAACGCGCTTTCCAGTTGCTCGGTGCAACATCCACATACAGAACGACATCTTACTTTTTAGCGCAACCTTTTTCCAAAAAATGGAAAGGTGCGCTCACCTCTTCGACATGTATGTTTTTAACATGGTACATGTTTTTACGGGCGTTCTCTGGATTGGAATGTGAGTACACCGGCCGGAAACCGTCGTGCCTTATAGGCGCCTAAACGGCTGAACGGATTTGAATGGGGTTTTTTTCTAACGGTCTCGGGTGAGATTGCCCCCAGCATAGGCTATATTAAAATCCCGCGCGACGCGCGCAACCCCGCGAATTTGCGCGAAACGTGTTGGACTGCGGAGTGGAATGGGAGTCAAGTCCCCCCCCCCCCCCCCCCCGTAAACCCTTCGCCGATCAGAGAATTAAATTTCTGCACAAGTAACGTATATCAAAGAATAATAAACCCTTGTGTAAAATTTGCAGCGTTTTTTCCTTACAACCACTTTGTGTACCACTTTCTGTTACCTACACCTTCTTTGATCCTATTTCTCGCTGGTGTTCGGATGTATGTCGGAACTTTCTTAAAAAAAAAAAAAAATTTCGGTTCCTGATACATATTTTAAATAAAATAATATCGATATATCGATGGGAAAAATATTGCACAAAATTATCGATATATCGGCGAAAAAAGATCGATATTCCGACATGTTTTGAGCATCCCTACTAGGGATTCCCTAGCACAGTGTATTTTTTCTTCCCTAATTCAACAAGTGCGTTTTTCTTGTCCAGCCGGAACGCGACTGTCACCTTTCGGGCACCTATGATTTTCAGCGTCGACGTCATCTGGCGAGGAACTTCCAGGAGGAATCTGCGGAAGTCGTAAACTGACAGTACACTTTTGATGGGGTCGGGGATTGCTGGGGCACAACCCTCGTGAAAATCGTGTTGGGGTTTTAGTGCGATCGCTTGTGATAGGCGGCCTTTTTGTCCCTCGACGGTATTTCCCCACTTGGAAAGTTCTTGTGATTGGAGAGCGGCAAAAATTCCGGCGCCCGGCGGACAAATACCTCAGGAAGGAGCAGATTTGAAGCTCGGAAGGCATCGCAGGTAGAAACCCTGACAATAGGGTGAGGTGAGTGAACCCCTTCGCCTGCGCCAAATCCGCTCGCCGCTCATACCGTTGACGCTCAACCGTTCACTTCGCACTCAGAGTTTGTACCGTCAGGGTGTTCTTCTTCTGTGAAAATGTCCGCACTCACCGATCGGGAAGTGAAAACTTTCATATTTCTGGTTCGGGCCTACCCGTCGCTGTGGGATGACAAACATCCCGATTTCAAAGACAAGAGCAAAAAGAAGAAAGTGTGGGGGAATATTGGATCCACCTTCAATCTTACAGGTAAGCTTTTATGATTGTTGTTCGAAACATTTTAGCAGAATTTAGTGACTCGTAGAACCGCTACCTATGTACAATTTCCGTGCAGCCTAGGTCTAAATTCGAGGATGCCGATTCCACTCATGTCAAAGCTGGTGGCGACAAATTCAGAACGAACGGCTCCCCCCAGAATTCAAAAGTTTTCGTCGATTCGGAGGTTGGTCAGTGTTTGAGGCGGATTTTCGGCCATCCAACCCCTCCACAGTAAACTCGATAGATTTTTGGATTACCTCTTGAACACTTACATTGCTGACAATGCCTCATTTCCACCCAATCTCTGGAGCGAATATTCCGTAATATTCCATAGGCCTGTTCCACGGCTAGGACGACGAATAGCTGTGAGGCTTTTCACTCCAAAGTTAATCAAATGTTTCACAAATGTCATCCGCACATCTTCAAATTTATTGAAACACTCAAGGACATCCAAGACTCCATGAAGGATGAAGCACTAGAAGGCCATTTTTGAGCCCAAGCACGAAAAATCCGACGAAATCGGGAAAAACGAGGATTTTCTGAGGCAGCAGATGCTTGGATACTCTTCGTGCAAGATCCCTCGCAACGATTTCGTCAGAGCTGTGTCCTTCAAATTTCCGCCAGTGTAGGTAGCTTATATTTTGGCAGAGGCTTTTGGGGTGTGATTCAGTTCGCCTCCTCGTGGTGCATTTGTCCAGTCATTAGGTGTCCAAAAGTAGCGAATCTAAGAAAAAATACCTGAAGAATTTTTTCTCGACGGATCTATAAGTTTTCGGGGGTGCTGAATCCAAAAATTTGGTTATCTACGTTTGCGGAAAAAATTCCCCCAGGCAAAAATTGAATAAAATAATCGACAAAACTGTTGCACGACTACTGTCCGCTGGAATGCGATCGTTCTGAATGTATTATATCATGTTAGGACGTAAAACTAGTCAGAAACCAGGTTTTCCAGTTGCCTGAGACCTCGGGAAATTGCGGTTATGGCCTTGAAAATTTCATGTAATGTTCGCACTTTTTGGTTTATTTCGGTTTTAGCTCCGTATCTCCGTGAAAAAATGGTCTGATGGGTATGGTCACCCCATGAACTTTGAAAGTAGACTAAATTTGCTACAATTTGGCACCAATGCTAGCTTTCCACGATCATTGGTTCTCAAGATGCAGCCTTTCTAAAAATAGCCGTTTTTTCCAATTAGCGAAAAACTGTCAAAATCGTCACTCATTTTGTGGAATAACTTCAAAATTACTCTTCCCTAATCAAAATTTTTTACTACTTTAATATTTAATATGGTGCCACTCTAATATGCGCCTTACGAGCCCTTGAGCGCGTGATGGGACTGTAATATTATTACAAATTATGCGTCTGACGCGGCCGGCACGTTCCTTACGTGCACCTTTGCCGTTCCTGTTGTGTTTAAGATTGTACTTGATGAGTGTATCAGAGTTAACGTAGATAAGCTCACGAGATAGAGGCCCCCTTGTTCCAATTATTCAACAGGAATGCGAGCCTGGTTCAGTAATTCACTCCGATGAATGTGTGTGGTGTACAGAAATTTTAAGCAACTGTAATGTAGGGACGGATTTGAGCGTATTAGCATTTTTTTTCCTCTATAGTAAACATTGAAAGAAGTATAGGATTTTGGGATGGGGGGCTTGCACTGTGAAGAAAAAATTGTGTTTTTTGAATAATTTTATTTTTCAGAGAGGGTGGTGGGGGGTTTTGATAGTGTGTGGGGGGGGGGGATTGTTAAGGGGAGGAGGAGTCAGGTGCATAGCCTTCAGACACCCCTCGTCCCTCAGCAACTTCAATATCCAGTCAACTGCTCCAAACCCTGATTATTGCTCCACTTTTGGAGCTTAGATGCGCCCCGTGGTTTCATATTTTTCTTGTCATCTATTCGCCAAAACGGATTTTTCGTATTTTTTTTCAATTTTTTAAAGAATGTTTAATTTTCCGTTTTTTCCACTTTCGGAGCTCAGATACGCTACATGGAGCTACTTTTTGGTGGTTTCAGACTTTTCTCGCACTATGCTGGATTTGCGCAAACTGGATTTTTTAAGACCTATTTCAGATTTTTCCGACTGCTAGAAGATATCTTCTTATATATAGGCGACCAAAAGATACGAAAAGAATAAAGATGACCAAAATCGTGTCACCCTCCTCCTCGTCCTCGCGCTGGTACTTTAATAAAGTAGACTAGGGGACGCCAGCCAACCCCATCGTTCCGCCCTGAGGGGGCGGTCATTGTGGCCTGGCCTGAACATTACATTGTATTCCACCCTTCTCCCAATAATCGTTTCCTGCACATTTTTTCACATTAAATCCAAATTCGACATCGCATTTTCTAACTACTTCATCCTGTATTTAATACCTGAATAGTATACAAGAGCTGAGAAAGCTACGCCAGCCAACCCTCGACCTCTCCCACCTGGCCGCTGACCTTTTGTTCTCGCAAAGAAATAAGAGGATGGTGGTTTTTTGGAATCCTAAATTCAAAGTTGGTGCCAATTGCCGGCACGCGTTCGGGAACCCGGCGATCGCCGTCCACCCCCGCCCCCAGTACTGAGCCAGCCAGTATTTTTGGAACACTTTAAAGACATTTTTGAGCCGACTTTTTGGCGTTTTCACACTTTGCTCGTCATCTACTCGCCAAGACGATTTTTTTTTTTTTTTTTTTTCAAAATTTTCCTTAGAATTTAGATGAGCATCCTTCTAGGTCATCCTCTCCTCCTATCATCGTCTTCCAATATAATAGAACAAAAATCTTAGCATTGTGTGGCATTTACGACCGTAGGTATGCCTTGAATGAATTATTTGTATGTTTTAGATGAAGAAGCGAAGAGGAAATGGAAGGCTTTGAGGGACTCATTTCGGAAGGCACGCGTTCGATCAGTTGCAAAGAATGGTGACCAGCCCGCAGGCGACCTTCCCAAACGTCGATGGAAATTCTACGATTCTCTTGAGTTTCTTCTCGACGACAAGCGACCCGACACATGTGCCAACGATTCCGAAACAGACGAGGAGTGTGAATCACCTTCCGTCGAGCAGCCTCTTCTCCCCAACTGTTACAGTCCATCCAGTTCAATCTATCTCTCGCCACAGTCAGAGAAGAGAAAGAGGACAATTTCGAGCGACACCGACGACAACGCGGAAAGACCCGACACCGCTCAACGGCCGCTCATCACCGACGACCACCATTTTTTCCTCAGCCTGCTCCCAATGATTGAGCCTCTCAGCCCCACGGAAAAACTCCGGCTTCGCTTGAAAATTCAAAACGTCGTATTGGAGCATCTTGAGGAGAACTAACTCAACGCACGATCGAGATATTCCGAGAGAAGACAGCCCCAACCTCCCAGTCCAGCTTTTCACGTGTCTTCTACGACGCGCATTCTGATTGGTTGACTCAAACACTCACTGTACATAATGTTATTTACTAGGCTACCTACATTAGCAATTGAACTGGAGTGTCGACTAAGTCCTGTACATGCATTCCTATATTTAGAATAAACCATCGTTATTAGTGAAATTTATACTTATTTCAAAAGAAGTTTTCTTTCAGATGGGCTCATATCCGCTTAACACTTTTTTAATTCTTGGAATAATACACCTATGTAATCGCGACGGAGGTCGGCGACTCCGATCGGCCTCAGAATTTTCCGTTTCAACAGGTCTAGATTCCAAAACCGAATGGTCCGTCCGCCGTCCGGGCCGTTTTGGGCAGTATGAATTTTTTTAAAGTCTTAAATTTTGTCAAAATACTCGGTTTACCATCTAGTATATGAACCCGTTTTTTTTTTAAAGGGGCTATGTGACGTTTTTGGCCGATTCAAAAACTCCGGGAAAATGCAAAAAACTGTCTAATTCTATCATTATTGTCAAAATCTCCAATTTTAGTTTGTATTCCTATACAGCTAGCTATTACACATTTTTACACAAATTTTCAGATTTTTTTTGAGTCGGGAAGTGTATCAAATTGCAATTTGAAAATCGGTTACATAGCCCCTTTAAAAAAAAATCAATTTTTCAGGATTGAAATAATTCCCACAAACAGCTTTATTTATCGAATGAAAGTATTTAGATTTATAAACTCCTTTTCCGATACTTATGAAAGGTATACCTAATGATAAGAACTTTTTGTTAATGGAAAATCGGGAAAAATGAAAAACTTCATAAACCGATTTCCTGTACAAGCCCTTCATCAGTCGCTCATGAGCGTTAAATGAATTTAACAACATGGTAGATTTTAGATTTGTGTGGGAACGGCTACCAACCAGAGGAGAGACTACGATGTTTACCTATCAGGTAATCAACGGAGTCTCACCTTGAACTTACGCCCGGACGGCACATTGTTCACTGATATGGTACCGATGACTCTATTTGCCTTCTGGTGGTCGAGGTCCAATCCCTAATACAAGACTTATCACTACTACTGTAGGTCCATCAACAAGCCGGGTCAGCAGCCCCCAACTCTCCCCCCTCAGTCGTAGATTGCTGTGGCTAGTTTAACGTTCTCAGCAAACGAAGACAATGTTTTCTACCGGTCCACCAGATTTTTATCCCGGTTCGAGGTCCCAAGAGAGGTTCGTTCATGCGATCCCTCGATCTTGTGTGTTGAAGACGGATGTCTCGGCTGCCTTCGTCACGGGAGCCTCTGCTAGGATTCACATAAACGTTCCAACGTTCAGAGGTGAATTGTCAACCGACAAGACAGGTATTACAACACATAATTGACTTTTGGTCAAACATTGGTTTTCTTCCCCGGATTCGAACCAGGCTGATCAGCGCTCCGACTGATTGTAAACAGGCGTCTCGCTGACGCCTTAGTCCACGGGCCTACCCTGTCCCCTTCAACAACATGGTAAAATCCTTCAAACCCTCACCACCCTCCTCCCCTGAATCCCTCTAAAATCCTCGTCAGGTCTCGGACCTGACAGGTCTGGGACCCCCACAAATCGAATCTACTCCCGAAAACGACACCTCACTCGAGCTCCTGGCCCAAACGTGTCAAAACCCGTACCAGTTGTAGCTCAATAAAAGCCTTACCCGGCATCCAAGGGTGGTCGGACTGGTCTAGAATCCCTCTGAACCGTTTATACCCAAAAAATGCTGCAAAAACGACATCTTACTCGACCCCCTGGGAAATCCATCAAAGTTACTACTGAAGTTGCTTCAACTAATGATTCCTGGGTTGCCTCATCCAGACTCACTTTTAAGAGTCTTTAAATTTTATTAAATAAATTTCAGGCTAAGTTTCAACCCTGAAATTCCACGGTGACGACATTGAGAGGCAGCAAGTTGTCATTTGAAAGGGGTTATGTGGCGCACATAGCCCCTTTCAAAGGACATCGGAAATTTCAACCCGGGTTTTCTCTAGGAAGGGTCAATGTTACGAGACTCCTTTCAATGGCAATCGATGTAACCATGTATGAAGACTCAGAAAATGATAAAAAGTGAAAATGGCCAAAAACGTCACATAGCCCCTTTCAAAAAAACACAATATCCTTATATATAATTATATATATTTCATGATTGTTATTTTTTGTGTAGGAAGTGCCTCATTATTTACTTAAAATGGGAATAAATTAATCAAGTAAAATGAACAACATTACGTGGTCATGGGTTGAGATTATGCCGTAATTTATAAAGCTGCTGCGGGGTACACAACCAGCAGAAACAGAATAACAAATTGATGTTTCGGCGATAGGACGAATGGAAATCTTTATCGTGGGTAGCAAATCTTTGTTTGCACAAGAGGGAAAACGTTTTTTTTTCCTTCTTCCTCCCCAATAATATCGTCGGTTCATCGACCTCTTGGGGGTTTACAGTCGGATCTTCATCACATGATATTGGAGTGATTTTATATAACCGAGCGTATTCCCTTTCTGGGATATGGGATATGATGAATCACGTTTTTCTGTGGGTCGAACGTGATTGGGTTCAACTTCAGGCGCTTCAGTGGCAAGCAGATTTAATTCCAAGCTCAGCACCTCCGACAGACAACCACTTCGTGAACGATAAATTGTTTTATAAACCCTAGGGTAGGGGTTTGTAGGGGAAAGTAGGTTTTTTTAATAGTCGGTCCGTGGCAAATCGTCTGGCATCACTGTTCGTCCCAAATTCGAACAAAATTTTTTTTAATGTGCTCTGTGTATACTTACCATATTTCGTGTTTTCTGTCAGTTCTTTCGGAATTGAAAGTGCTTTAAAACTGAGCAGTGCGTATAATACACTTTATTTCTCTTCAAAAATTGACCCCAGGTATTCCTAATTTGTCGCAATTATGGTAGCAACGGGCTTCCAGGAAACGAGCTATGATGGTAACTGTAATTGAATTCGAACGACTGTCACAGTTGAATGATAATATCGTAACGTAATATCTAACATGTTAGCTGAGTTGTTCGGTAGATTATGCCAGTCAAAACATTACTAGCCATATTGGCTTTTGTGGAAGCTCTCGCAATGGCCAGTCACACGGAGTCTCGACTGGAGATGGCCAACTACGAAGATTATCAACTTATGGCATGCCCAGGTAGTGGTATCACTGTTGGTAGCCCTGTAATGGTAGGTAGGTACTTGCCCACACCAGACATACACCACTAGGGATAGACGTGCACCCGAATTTCGGTTGAAATCATCCTGAACGTCGGGGCCACTTGGTCAAGGTCGAACAGCGTCAGAAAATAGAGGGAGCCAGCTGGTATCGGCGGGGGCCAGTCGGATGTCCCCGAGTGCAATAGAGTAAACTTTCATCAACTTGACATTATGTATTAAGACCGAACCTGCAGTTTTTATTTAATTTTGGTTTATTATTCTTGGAATAGGGGGGGTTCGTTGGTGTTCTTGGGTAATACACCTATGTAATCGCGACGGGGGTCGACGACTCCGATCGGCCTCAAAATTTGACATTATCCGTTTCAAGAGGTCTACATTCTAAATCCGAAATGTCCGTCCGCCGTCCGGGCCGTTTTGGGCAGGTTAGTGCTGTGGAAACTGCTACCTATAGAGCCGTTAGAGCGGCTATCAGCAGGCCCCCAAGGAGTCGTTTTGGGTAGTACGAATTTTTTTAAAAATCTGAAATTTTGACAAAATACTTGGTTTACCATCTAGTTGTGCCCGTAAGGTTTTCAGTCCGATCGCCCAAACCCGTGGGGCGCTATGGGGCTAAAATGGGGCTATGGGAGGCGGTTTTTAAAGGTTATCGGCCATGAGGTCGTGTTTGGTGTCGTTTTCGAAGAATTTTTGGACGTAGAATCCATTTTCGGGGGTCCCGGAAAGGTTCGATTTCACTGTGGCGATCTATAGGGCTTTCATGGGGCTACAAATGGGATTCTTGAAGGATCCCAGGAGGTTAAATATTTTTCGAATAAAAAATAAAGAATTTTTGAAAAAACTTTTTTTTAAAATAAGTACCAACAAATTTTTTTTTTTTTTGAAAAAAAAATCCAAAAAAAAAAATTTTTTTTTTCGAAATTTTTTCTATTGACACAGAAATAATGTTTGCACAAGTAACCTACACAAGTAACCTATATCAAAGAATAATAAACCCTTGTGTAAAATGTGCAGCGTTTTTTAATCGTGGCCAACTTGGCAAATCGTCGACCAATGGGAGGCGATCGCCGGTTTCCGCCGAAAACTCAAATTGCGATTTTTCATAAATTCTATAAATTCGAACGAACTTGCAATACATGTTTTAACTCCGTCTTCGATGTTATTTGGCAGCCTTGTATTGATAAAACAATAATCCAAAAACACGTCCATTCCTAATTCCCATCATTATAATCAATCAGGTCGTTGAACAATTCATCCTTTAGGTAAATACCTCCCCAATTCCATGTTAATCAATGTCATACCTCTTATTTTTCAGATGAAAGACAAAAGAAAAGCGTGGAAGAAACATCCTCAAACGGGCAACTTGTCGACGACAAAGCGCTCAAGAAAAACCAAACCGCAAAGCAAACAACGGTTGATTCGAATCTGCCGAAAGATCAAAAAGCTCTTTCGCATTCCCGCCGGTGCTACAGGTACGGAAGAAAGAAAAGGTGCCGCTACAAGCTATCAGAGGAACTGAACAGGAAAGAACCAGGAAGGTTAGTAATGTGAAAAGAACGAAAAACTCTGACAAGAGCGGATTTTGGTTTATTATTCTTGGAATACTAGACCTACATGTCGGAGATCGAACATTTTGATCGGCCTCAAAGTGTGTCATAATTTGTTTCAAGATGTGTAGATTTCAAAAACGCTGCATATTATAGATGAGGGTTTGTTATTCTTTGATATAGGGGAAGGTGGCGCACAATGAAACACGGTGCACAGTGAAACAGATTTTATACCGGGCGTACAGAAGGCCCTTCTTCCTTTCTTCTGAGAAGGGTCTAGTTCAACGAGATTTTGGCAGTAAGGGCTGCTGTCCACTTTCAACATGGCCAGCTGATCATCCCCTCCCCAGTTGCATGCGAACAATAATAATTATTGTCGCAACTTGTCAATTATTGACGCAACTTGATGCGCTTTTCGCTGTGAAAGTATAATTTTTTTCCGTCAACCACTTTTCGCCTCCAGTTAATAATGTGATTTTTTAATTCATCCGCCTCTTATGGCATTTTAATAAACCTATGTATATTCCTTTACGATTTTGCCCAACTTTAGTATTTCTACTGCTTCACGTTTGTGGTAGAGATTATGGGAAACTGAAATGCCTTGTTAGGGCTTCCTTGAAACACAGGAGTTCGGGGCGCAATGAAACGCTACTAAGTAGTACAAGTCTTGTGTCCTCTTTTATGGACGAATTATAACCTGAAACGTGAACTATGGTCTTTTATGGATGAATTATGTCGTTTTTTCCAGTATTTCAAGGTTTACTTACGGTTAATTCATCCATAAAACCTTGAAACGCCGCCATAATTCATCCATAAAAGCCCATAATTCACGATTCAGGTTATAGTTAATTCTTAAAAGAGGCCACAAGTAGCGTTTCATTCATTCATTCATTGTGCCATAAATGGAAGGTACCCCCTTGCCCTGTTTCATTGTACCTACCCCAGGGCTTGGGGGCACAATGAAACAAAATTCATTTTGTGCAAAATGGCTACTCCTGGTCACATACGGTTTCTATAATAACGGTTGATATATTTCTTTCATAGCTTATGTCACTGGAACAAAATTAAAATGTTAACAAAAGCCTTTCCAGTGGGGGCTATGGGCACAATAATTGTGGTTAACCAACTTTCGTGTTTCATTGTGCCCCACCTTCCCCTGGGTTACTTGTGCCGAATCTAAATCTGTGTCATTAAGAAATTATGTTGAAAAAAAAAATAAAAAATAAAAAAATAAATAAATAAAATAAAATAAAAATTCTCTAAGCAAAATATTTGGGCAGATGTGGGAATGGATTTTGCGTACGAAATCACTCGGAAAACGAAACCTTATTTACTTCCAAGATTCTTCAAACATCTTATTTGTAGACTCAAAAAAGCACCAAAGATCCTCACAGTGAAATCAGATCGTCCTGGGAACCCCAAAAATGGATTCTACGTCCGAAAATATTTCGAAAACAACACCAAACACGACCTCATGGTCGATAACCTGAAAAAAAACCCTCCCGTAGCCCCGTTTTAGCCCCACAGCGCCCCACGGGTGAGGGCAATCGGGCTGAAAACCTTGCGGGCACAACTAGATGATAAACCGAGTATTTTGTCAAAATTTCAGATTTTTCTAAAGAATTCCTACAGCTATGGGACGGTGGACGTTTTTGGAATCTAGACATCTTGAAACGTACATATACGTTTCATATGGGTACCTATAATATTATTTGAGGCCGATCAGAATGTTCAACCTCCGTCGCGGTTACATAGGTGTATTCCGTCAAAAATAAACCAAAACGAAATGTCTGTCCGCCGTCCGCGCCGAAATGGGCAGTAGGATTTTTTTTTTATCTGAAAATTTGACAAAATACTCGCTTTACCATCTAGTTATGGCCGCAAGGTTTTCAGCCCGATCGCCCAAACCTGTGGTGCTAAGTGAGGCTAAGATTGGGATAACATTATGGGACGAGATTTTGATGGCTTTCGATTATGGGGTCGAGTTGGGTGTGATTGAAGAGCCCAGAGCACTGATGTGGGACCTCGAAAAATGGATTATGCATCCAAAATAACTCGGAAAATAGTTGACCTCCTGGGATCCTACAAAAATCCCATTCGTAGCTCCATGAGAGCCCTAAAGTTCCCCACAGTGAAGTTGGATCGTTCTGGGACCCCCAATAATGGATTCTACGTCCAAAAACACTTCGAAAACGTCAACGAACTCAACCCCATAGCCGAAACCCTAAAAAAAAAAAAAAAAAAAAAAAAAAAAAACCCTCCCGTAGCCCCACAGAGCCCCACGGGCTTGGGCGATGGAGCTGAAAACCTTGCGACCCCCCCCCCCCCCCCCCCACTTCCCATTTCTCTTCGACGTCCGCAGCTTTCCAACTCTAGAGTTGCAGCTCCAGTACAACTAGGGGGCCATCCCCTGCTGGCTAAAGTTAGCCACCCCCCCCCCCCCCCCCGACCTCTTCCATCTGGCCTCATACCCCTTCTACCCATCTTTCTCTTCTAGAATTTACATGAAAAAATAATAAACTCGTGTAAAATTTGCAGCGTTTTACAAGTGAAGTGACAAATTTTTTTCTGTGCTGTTAGAGACATCTTGGCGCAGTTGGATTATGACATCGAGGAGCAAGAGATGGACAAAAGGAGCAGAATCGAACTTTTGTCGTACCTGGATGCAGCTTTGAAAAATAAAAACATCGAGCTGAACATGGAGCTACGACATTTGGCGAAAGAAGAAGAAAATCTACAAGATAAAGTGCAGGTTAGTTACTTGATAAGTGAGATTGTGGAGTAGTGGGCCACCTCCTATCCATGCAACAAACTACACGACCGGGAGACGTAAGCAAAACAGCGAGCGAGCTGAGACAATGATGCCAACAGATAAAACTCGAAATCCCTTCACTCGGCCTCTGCTCAAGATGCCACATCGGCGTTTCCTTTTGTGGCCACCAGAGTGTAGTGGAAGAGCGCAATATTCTTGTGGGAGACCTATGACACTAATCGAATGATCATTCGATTAGTGTGTCCAGGTTCTTACTTAGGTATCGCAATAATTGGCAATATCGACGGAAAGAGACCCGCCATGGAACTCCTTGTTCCATGGAGGCTCGCGTTACCATAAGACAGTGAACGCTAGAATCAAGAAGAATCAAGAATCAAGAATTTTTATTTGCCAAAGCCAAATAATGACAGAGCAAAAGTCAAAAGTTAGAACTTAGGTACAGATTAGCTAAGTTACGGTATGTATTATGTACCATGTCATGTCATGTAATTGTATATATACAATTATATATTGTTTTGAACCATGATATGTACCTAGGCACCAGAACAAGAGGAACCAACTTTGAAAACTTGTTAAAAAAAAATATATAAAAAACGCTGCAAATTTTACACAAGGGTTTATTATTCTTTGATATTGGTTACTTGTGTAAAAATTATTTCTGTGTCAAAAGAAAATAAATTGGAAAAAACAATTTTTTTGGATTTTTTTTTTCAAAAAACATTTTTTTGGTTGTTTTTTTTTTTTTCAAAAAAAAATTGTTTTTCCAAACATTCTTTATTCTTTACTCGAAAAATATTTAACCTCCTGGGATCCTTCAAAAATCCCATTTTTAACCCCATGAAAGCCCTATAGATCGCAACAGTGAAATCGGATCGTTCCGGGACCCCAAAAAATGGATTCTACGTCCAAAAATACGTCGAAAACGACACCTAACTCGATCCCATAGCCAAAAGCCTTTAAAAAACCCCTCCCGTAGCCCCATTTTGCCCCATAGCGCCCCACGGGTTTGGGCGATCGGACTGAAAACCTTGCGGGCACAACTAGATGGTAAACCAAGTATTTTGTAAAAATTTCAGATTTTTAAAAAATTCCTACTGCCCAAAACGGCCCGGACGGCGGACAGACATTTCGGATTTTGAATGTAGACCTCTTGAAACGGATAATGTCAAATTTTGAGGCCGATCCGAGTCGTCGACCCCCGTCGCGAAAACATAGGTGTATTATTCCAAGAATAATAATCCAAAAATGCTGCAAATTTTACACAAGGGTTTATTATTCTTTGATATAGGTTACTTGTACAGACATTTAATTCTGTCAATAAAAAAATAAAAATAAAAATTTTTTTTTGGATTTGTACCTATATTTTAAAAAAAATTTTTTTGGGGGGATTTTTTTTTTTCAAAAATTCTTTAATTTTTACTCGAAAAATATTTAACTTTTTGGGACCTTCAAAAATCCCATTTTTAGCCCCATGAAAGCCCTATAGATCGCCACATTGAAATCGGATCGTTCCGGGACCCCCAAAAATGGATTCTACGTCCAAAAATACTTCGAAAACGACACCTTACTCGAACCTATAGCTAAAAGCCTTCAAAACACCCCCCCTGTAGCCCCATTTTAGCCCCATAGCGCCCCACGGGTTTGGGCGATCGGACTGAAAACCTTGCGGGCACAACTAGATGGTAAACCAAGTATTTTTCCAAAATTTCAGATTTTTAAAAAATTCCTACTGCCCAAAACTGCCCGGACGGCGGACGGACATTTCGGATTTTGAATGTAGACCTCTTGAAACGGATAATGTCAAGTTTTGAGGCCGATTGGAGTCGTCGACCCCCGTCGCGAAAACATAGGTGTATTATTCCAAGAATAATAAAGCAAAATGGGGCTCCAAAACGACCCATGGCCCAGATACCCCAACTTAAACTAAATTATCGTGGCTTGCAGGTGGAAAATTTAAACAGTAATGCGGCTGCGCTGACTTCCAACATACAACATCTAAATCAACGCATAAAAGACTTGGACCAGCGAACGATGAGAATGAACAAAATGAGAGAACAAAAGTTGCTGCTGAAAAACCCCGAAGCGAAGAACAGATTGGGCGCCAGCCGACAAGACGTCTTGAAACCTCATCAGCCTCCGATGGGGAAATTGATTGTTCAGCCGACCGCGAGCCCTGTCAGCATCACAAAAGCCAACGTGGAGAACCCGGAGGCGTTGATGAAGGAATTGAGGAAGAAACTGGCGGTTCCGAAGGGCCCGAGAGCCTTTGGCTACGCTCCTTATCAAATCCCTTTGCCGTATTCGGATCCTTTGCAGATTCTCAGGCTCACCAATCCGGATTTCGCTGGTTTAGCTCAGCCTCCACCCTGGATGAACGCGTGGCCTGGCTACGGCTCTAATTTCTATCCGTACCCAGTTGACGGCCGATACTCTCAGCCTTTGTACGGCGCTGTGGCCAGACACCAGGCTGTGCCGGTCCCTTTAACAAAACCGTAAAATAATATAATATTTGTACTGATATCTTATGAGGTCTGCCAGAGTCGTGGTCTGCAGTTGCTTAATAGTGTGCAAAAATGAGAAAAATTTAATGAGTACGATATCCAGTCCTGTCAATCCGTAGGTGGTGAAAGGATAGCGACTTGGAAAATTTCTTAATTTAATAATGAAAATAAAACATATAGGTACCTAACTACCTCACTTCTAAGAATCATAAATGCTTGCATACGAGTCTGCAACACATTGGGACATTTCATTGAGCATATTTCGTTACGTAACGTAACGTGACATAACGAAAATTTGGTTGTGTGCCATAGCAAAGACATGAAATGTCAAAAAATGTGGTTGGCTTTTTTGGGGTGCTGAATCCGAACCTAAAGAGATCCCAACAAATATCTGTTGTGTGCTTGGAGATACTCGCAAAGTACTCCAAACGTTTTGCACTTTTTTTCTTTCTTGGCTCATTACTTACTTCGAACCTACGCGTTTTACGGCCAAAGTCTTTCATATCAAAGTGGAAAAGCATTAAATTTTCTCTACAATTTACTGGTCAAAGTTGATTGTAGACCCAATAGTTCAGCTAGAGTTAGAGCGACATGAAAAAGGGTGATTTTTTACTTTTTTCGAAAAAAAAAAATCACTTTTTCACACTTCAAACAGCTGTACCGTCAAAACGACCGGTCATATCGAGAAATGTCAGAGAATAGAAGTTGTAGAGCGTTAAATTCCCTATAGGATAGGCACCAAAAGTTGGTCAAACGTGCTTGCAAGACAAGAAAATTTGCGTTTTTGGGAACATTTCTTTCATTTATTTGGTATAATTCTGAAACTATACGTCCAGCGGCAAAAGTTACTATTATAAAAGTGACGGAGCATTAAATTTCCTATGAAAAGTCTTGATTACATAAGTGTATTATTCCCAGAATATTAAACCAAAACGACACGTCCGTCCGCCAACGCCGTCCGAGCCTTTTTTGGGCAGTAGGAATTTTCCTAAAAATCTGAAATGTTGACAAAATATTTGCTTCACCATCTAGTTGTGCCCGCAAAGTTTTCAGCCCGATCGCCCAAACCCGTATGGCGCTATGGGGCTGAAAAGAGGCCATGCGAGGGCTTGTTGAAGGGTTTTGGCTATTGGATCGAGTTAGGTGTCGTTGTCGAAGTATTTTTGGACGTAAAATCCATTTTTTTGGGTCCCAGATCGATTTGATTCCACCGTGACGATGTATAGGGCGTTCATGGGGCTATAAATGTGACTTTTGAAGGATGCCAGGAGGTCAAATAAGGTTTCATTTTCCATGTAGCTTTGGACGCAAAATCCAATTCTCGAGGTCCCACATCCGCCCAAACATCGCCCAGAAATTTTGATTTTTTAAAATTTTTTGTCAATGACAGAATTTTTAAAATTTAATTTAATCAAAGAATAATAAAGTCTTGTGTAAAATTTGCGGCGTTTTTTCCTTCTATCGTTTTTCTGTAGGTTCATTCAAATGATGGTAGTATCGGTAGCCAGCCAGTAACCCCTCTTTGGTGTAAGTCTACTGGTAGTAGATTGCAATGTATTGCAGACTTCTGAATGTAGAGTTGATATTAACACGTTCAAGTACCCGATCAAGTTCCAGAATGTGTTGGGATTACGGCGGACAGGAGCGAATTAGTTTCGATCAGTTGCAGGTATTATACTTACTCCTCCTGGTCTCATAAGTTAACCTACTGGAACAACATCTGATTGGAAATGAACTATTACTATCAACATGAGAGTTGCTCAACGTGATCTGTCAACTCGCCGCCGTCCAATTCAGTTTGGAGGCCGGATCAGTACACCGATAACCGTAATCCATTCCAGCGCACGGTTTGTAAATCGAATCCTGGAAACCGAAGAAAAACTGAGGGTTGGAGGAATTGGCGGTACGTGATTGCTCCACTTGAGAGGAGACGAAGAATATTGATGTTGACTTTCTGAGGGGGACCAAATAAAAGGGACGCTATCTCCCTTCATAGCTTGCCGGAAAAAAAAAAAAAAAAAAACCACTTCAAGCCCATCTTTCAACTGGCCACTTCCCCTGCGACTGTTTGGATCGTATTCATGGATACCTTTTAACGAAATGGACCAGAGGTAGGCATTGTCGAAGAATATTAACTACTGTTGATCCGTGATGCCAAGCGTCACGCCATAAAAAAACCTAAAAACCCTAGACCTAGCGGATAAATCGCCACAAAGCCCCATGGCAGATAAATGCCCCTAACTATAATATAATTAGGGACATTTATTTGCATTGGGGGTTTTATGTATTTAAAATTTACTAGCATTCGGACATAAGGCCTCGCTTCGCTCGCCCAAGTGACAGTCGCTCAATGCGCTACATTTAACGAGCGCAAAATTGGCCGGGAATGCAGAGAGAAATCGTCTTCCCTCACACCAGAATATATCCGAAATTAGTGTGGAATGAACCGTTTCCCAAAGTTTCCCCGTCTCTACACCTTTCCAAGGTCCCTGGCACCCTCCGTTCTCCCGTTCTCTCCATCCTCCCCAAGGTCCCTGGCACCGTCCCAAGACACACCAATGCACTTCAAATCGTTCAAATTAAACTTGCCGATTGTCGGAATTCGTTCATTGAGTATTTTGTATTTAAGTTCGGATCTCTAGGTAGGATATGGAGGAAACGCTGACTGAACAACGCAGATGGTGAGGGTTGCGCGGATTTGCGCCCATCAAAAATTTCACGTAAAATTGACCAGGGAATCCAAATTTGTGAAAAAATTCGGGGTTCCCATTTAAATTAAGAAAGTTGGGCGCAAATGCGCCTATTTGCGCGCATCTCAGGGGAGGCTCAACCACCCTAGCGATACCTAAACGGGATCCCGAGCCCATAGAAAAAACGCTGCAAATTTTACACAAGGGTTTATTATTCTTTGATATACATTACTTGTGCAGAAATTTAATTCTGTCAATGAAAAAATTTAAAAAAAAAAATTTTTTTTGGATTTTTATCTCAAAATTTTTTTTTTTTTGGATTTTTTTGTTCAAAAATGTGTGTTTTTTTTTTTTTTTTCAAAAATTCCGTATTTTTTACTCGAAAAATATTTAACATCCTGGGATCCTTCAAAAATCCCATTTTTAGCCCCATGAGAGCCCTATAGATCGGCACAGTGAAATCGGATCGTTCCGGGGCTCCAAAAAATGGATTCTACGCCCAAAAATACTTCGAAAACGACACCTAACTCGATCCCATAGCTAAAAGCCTTCAAAAAACCCCTCCCGTAGCCCCATTATAGCCCCATAGCGCCCCACGGGTTTGGGCGATCGGACTGAAAACCTTGCGGGCACAACTAGATGGTAAACCAAGTATTTTGCCGAAATTTCAGATTTAAAAAAAAATTCCTACTGCCCAAAACTGCCTGGACGGCGGACGGACATTTCGGATTTAGAATGTAGACCACTTGAAACGGATAATGTCAAATTTTGAGCCCGATCGGAGTCGTCGACCCCCGTCGCGAAAACATAGGTGTATTATTCCAAGAATAATAAACCAAAATCGCCGTATTTTTATCGCTTACCATTTCGGAGGAGAAGGCTTGTGACATACACTGCCAGCCAGCCAGCCACAGACACGGTGAGTGGTATAGTGGTATAGATATAAATCATTACTTCATCCCCATTACTCAAATTGGCGAGCAAAGAGAGCACCCTCCGACCGAGAAAGTGGTCGGCAGAGCGAAGTGAGCCCCCACCCGTTCAGCGTAATAGTAACAGTTACTACAGTTATGAGTTCAACAGTTGAATAGTTACTATTCAACTGTTGAACTCATAACCAAAAGCATGATATCGGCAATGGACTTGATGTCCCAAGGATCTACGTTTGTTCCAGGTTTGACGGACTGTTAACTGCACATTTGAGATAACTCCTGTTCCAGGTCGATCTGTAGGTTGACGGGAATGAGCGTGGTTGGGAGCTGTCGAAGTTAATAACCCTAACCAGTTGAAACCTCCCTCATAACCATCTCACTCGGCGTTAAGTTGTCCTCTAATCTCCTCCAGATGATGATCATTGGGGCTTTACGAAATCTGTATCCCCCACAAAAAAAACCCGTAGATCTATCCGCAACTCAGATGGTCCTGAGACACCCAAAATTGGATTCGACGGCCATTAATATTTTCATAAAGACACTATCAAATTTACAGTCTCGGTGAAGTGACGCTACGACAGTTTGTTGATGGTTCGGCGTTCCAGATCTGCCGGTGCGCTGTTAGGCAGAGGCCTCCCCCCCTCCCACCCGGTCTTCCTGTCTGGAGGAATTTCGTATTAAACTAATCTCTAGTGCCAGCTCCTAATGTTTGTATAGACTCTGGACGGCCAATGGGACGGAAGGAGAAAACAGACCCCACTAGGGGCCAATAAGATGTGATCAAAGGTTGTGAGTGGGTTACGGGTTACTCGGGTGATTGGCCACAAGGGGTATTGAGGTTCTTGCCTTTGATTTGAAAGACCTATCTGTGAACTATCTTTGGCATGAATGGAGCTCCCCCTTGGCTAATAGATGAGTTGCGGCAACTCAGTTGCCGCTGCGTTGACATTTGGGTCGAGCACACAGGACGGAATTAGCAGTCAATGCAAAAGGTTCCTGAGGTCTGTTGATGTAAATTCCAGGTCTCTTGCAAGGAAACATGCACTGAGAAAACGACTCTGTTAAAGTTTGACAGAAAATACTGTTAACGAGTAAATACTGTTAAACATCGTCGATTTCCGGTATTGCAATAACAGAATAAGAAGGTTATTGAGTAAAATGCCGCCCCTTGCCATGTTTTCCCCAACTTTAACAGTGTTTTGGTGACAATAACAGAGTTAGTTGGTTGCAGTAACCGTATAATACTGTTGATGAGCACACGCATTAACAGTATACTCAGGGGGCGGCATTTCAATAACAGTATTCACTCATTAACAGTATCTATACTGTTGGCAGAGCATTACAGGATTACACTGTTAAACTTAAACAGTATTTTAGGCCGTTTTTTCTCTCAGTGTGGAACGTGTTTTTCGATTGAGTACCTACGGGATTCTACTCAGCTGATTAGGCTCCTCATTTACATTAGACTCCTCTGCAGACCAATGAGGGGTCCGAGTTGTAGGGGCCTTCTTGCGTTTCGCTGGTGGGTTCACTTCCCCTGTCTCGCAGAGGTTACAAGAGATTTCTTGGTTTTTCTCAGCTCGAAGAGTCCAAAGGTCACTTTTGTCATGTCAGGTGGCTTTTCGAGGCCATTTTCTAAAGAGATAGGCCTCGCGTCCATGTTTCCTTGAAGGGTGTGTACGGTAGAACGACGACGGAATTGCTTGCCCACGAAGGGAAGTCGACGGAAAGGTAGGAAATATCGGAATTATGAATCGCATCGACCGCTCTCAGAGCAAACTGCCATTATTATACCTCCCTTCCCCCCTCTCCTTCACCCTGACTGCCTTCAAGTTCGCCCGACGCTTTTTTTTTTCGGGAAAAGAGAAAAATCTGACGACAAAGTTGGTAATGCGGACGGAAGCCTGTCCGTTACTCCACCTAACTACCTATCTCGTACTTTTTTCTTTCGAAAGTCGTTCACTAATGCGGTCCATCTTTCCCTCATTCGGTGTTTCTTCTCCACTGGCACTCCCCCATTATACAACTCGTTGCTTTCGGTATAATTTTTCCTGCAAAAAATAAACCAGCCTACAGCGACACATCATGAACTTTTCCGCCAACCTACTTACTTCACAAAAAATGTATAACACCGCAATTTTACACTAAGCTATGCCATGGCAGAAGGGAATATGTCGCCGCCAATGTAGCGTATCGTCACGATTTTCCAAGCCCTGAAGATGAAATATAAATATTTTTAAAGGTCGGCCTGAAAGAGATGACTATTAATAGTCATTAAATATTCAATTAATTAATTGACCAACCCTCTAGAATTCAAACAGTAAACTTACTTGTACCTACTTAGTCTACAATTTCACTGCCGATAGATGATTTGCGGCAGCATTTCGACGCGATCCCTGCAAGTGTGGTCTCTCATTTGGAAGTTCCGCCTCGCAATCAGCCCACAGCCTCAGGGCGACAAGTCATTTTGTCGGAAGGATCGCCTTCGTTTTAATATCCTGCTCTCCGCTTTCCGACTTCCTCCGCCATTCGTTCCGGTTACGTTTGACAATTTGATCCGCCCGGCCGCTCGACTTGAGCCATCGCTATTCCACTGACCGACGCCAGAGGCTTGATTTTTGTGTCCACTGACAGCCGATCGGACTGAAAACCTTGCGGGCACAACTAGATGGTGAACCGAGTATTTTATCGAAATTTCGCATTTAAAAAAAAAAAAAAAAAAAAAAAAAAAAATCCTACTGCCCAAAACGGATGTTTCACGACGACAGGACGTCTCCATGAGGTGAACTGTTGAGAAAAAAAAAGTCAACAGGTGGCCGGGGCAGCTTTCTGAGTTTTAGAATTGATCTTCAAAGCGATACAGAGTAGTAGCTTCACTGTGATCCTGTATGGGTGCCACAAGAAGTAATTATTAGATGAGAGTTTCTTAACTAGATGTAGGAGCTATTGTAGGAGGAACCCGAAGCAGCGAGGCACATGCTGGTAGCTAGGCGTAATTTTCAAAGAGAATCTCTTTGTGTTGCTTTGAACCTCCGACAATCAGGTTTTCCATAGAGCTCCATGCTAACACCCCCTTTCGGCAAACTCTCCTGACGTCGTGAGGAAAGGGAGGAACATTGAATCTCATCATATAAGAGCACAGAGCCTGGCAAAAGGGCCTGAAACGGGAGGAGATGGATGCCTTGAGAGGAGGAGACAGAAGGGTTAACCCTGTAAGAAAATAACCCAGGAAAAAAAGGAGGGCGACAGGAGAGCAATCTCGTCGGTGGGGGGACCGGCCGGGGAAAAAAAAAAGTAGTTTGCTGGATTGGAGCGTAATCAAATGTGAAGGCGGTGCAGCCCGAGGCCTTCAACAGGTGGGGAAGCCCGCATAAGCCGCCAGGATGTAATAGAGTTCTTCTTCGCATTCGATTCAATGCAGAATGCGATTTTCAACTGAGCAGAGAATGAAGAGAGTGAGCCTCCTGGGACCTGGTAGGAGACGTAGCTATGCGGTAAAGAAAAAAAAAAGTACTCAAATTAAAGCACTAGGGTGACAGAAAATAGCCAGACCAATGCAAGAATAATATTATGTGCTAATGCCTTTGTGGGGGTTTCACCCCCCCCCCCCCCCCCATGTGTGTCACTTTCTCCAGCCTGTCAGAGGTAGTACTGGCGGGAGGGGCGGGTCGCGCCACAGTCGCGATGAGATGGCGTGAAACAGCCCTTCTTCCGCCGGCAAGACGGCCTTTCTTATGACGGAGACACTTTCCTCCTTATAATTCACCATTATTATTTAATGTCACTCTTGTATGTCTTGTTTACCAGCGATTTACCAGAAAGAGAGGAGATCACCATAGGCACGTTTGTAGACGACACAGCTCTGCTCGCAGTTGGTGAAACGAATCATGTCACAATCTCAAAACTTCGAAGATCCATCAAGCAACTCCAAGACAGGACATCGAAATGGAGGCTCAAGATGAATGAAACGAAATCGGTCCATGTCGACGTCACCGACAGGAAGCTCGGCTATATTCCGGTTCTTCTTAATGGCAATACCACATGCCAATGAAGCTAAGACCTGGGCATGACCCTTGTCGCTACTTGCGTGTACAGACTGTACGTAGAGGTAGCGAGGAGGGTAGGAGTGGGGGAAGGAAGGAAGGAACGAGATGATACGCAATAGGTGGTCACCAGTTGTGACGATGAAAAGGTCCAGTGCATTTCTGAGAGGACATAACTGCGAAGCAGAGCTTGTACACCAGGAAGAAATGATGTACTTCCACAGGTAAATTTACACTTATATGATTATACACCATTTATACTATGTTTATACACCAGGATTTACACACTATACGTTTATACCCAACTGAGAGGCTTGGGGGCACCTAGGAGGGGAGATGTGGAGGGTGCTATTGGGCTACACGCCCTAAGGGGCGACGTGCTTGGATTGATACACTATAATATGGTTGGATTACTTATATAATACGTGGATATTGGATATTATTGTACACTGGATGTTTTATACTATACCTAAAACCGTGCATTGGGATTTATATCAATCGCAATCATGTTGGGATCCGCGACAACCCTAGATGCAAAGCTGCGTTGGAAGGCGCCCGTGTTGAACAAGAAGGTGAAACTGACACTCAAGTTCAGAAAAATGTACTGGTTAATGGGACGGAAATCAAAATTTTCGATCCAAAACAAACGCTGTACAATCAAGTTCTCAAGCCAGTCTGGGCTTACGGAGCGCAGCTGTGGGGCTGCACTGCTCAAAGCAACCGCGATATCATTCAAAGGTTCCAAAACAATGTACTGAGGTGTGTTGTCGATGCATACCGATACACTAGAAATATCAGACACTACAAAGAACTTCAAATACCTACAGTAAATGAAGTAATCAAAACTCAAGCCATAGCTCATCACAAGAGGCTATAAGTACACGTCAATGAAGAAGCGGTCCAGTTGCTCGACGTTGATGAACTGCTCCGACGTCTCAAGAGGAAGAAGCCTCATGACCTGGTCAATGAAATTTTGTGTATTCCAAGTGCGGTCTACATAATATGTCTACATATTTGTTGTGATGGGTACCTACTTCAAACTTAGATAGGTACTTCACTAAGTCTCTATCAGTTGTGATTATTTACTATTGCCCACACGTTATTATGTGTCTTTGACAAATAAATAATTGGATTTCATTTGATTTCATGGTAACATAACAGACCACCTACCTAAGTAATATTTACAAGAAAAAATTGGAAAACAATTCAAACAGGTCTCAGTACCTAGCGTGTTGTCCTCGAGGGACAAGAAAGTGACATTTTTTTAAAGGAATAAACCCTAGTGTGTAAAGAATTTGCAGGGTTTTCTGAAATCACGCAGAAACATCCAACCAGTGGGACTGTGTGTGTTACCTTCGTGCAATCCCTCTTTCCCGATTACTCTCCGGATCAATTCCATACCCTCAAAAGAGCCTGCGGGAGGATTAATTGCGGGAGGAACAGGTGGTACGCTTATTTGAATTTCACTGGCCTTTCATTAACTCCGGTTCTCCGGTATGAGCTGGAGTTGGATGCGGTCAACGTAACCGGAAACTCATCGTTCCATTTCCCATACTGCGGTCTTGGAATTATGCAGGGGGTTGGCATCTAGCGCCCTGCAAACGAGATTCTCCACGTTCAGCCATTTCAAGAATAACGGAATTTGGGATTTTCAGCTTGGGATTTCAGTATGTGACGTCACAGTTGGTGTTTTTGTTGGCCGAATTTGTCAGGTATCGGGAACAGAATTTCGCCTTTTTCGCCGAGCTTTCGATTAATATATAATCTTCATCGGGGCCTATAACAACAAAACAAGCTCGCCATAAGGGATGGACTTGTAGGCTTCAATCATTTTCACAACAGAACTTACTCAAAGGTTATTAATTATGCACGTAGTATTTCACTACTATGTTGACAGTTCAGAAGAGGCGAAAAGAGGAGGAAGGGAGTCCAGCGTTGGTCTGTCTAAAAAAACAAACGTTTCTGTTGGCAGCGCCCACTTTCGAAGTGATTATAGAAAACTGCCGTTCGGTCACAGACCGCGGGGCTCTGTGGGGCTATCAAGAAGTTAAAGGAGAGGATTGTGAAGGATTTTAGGGTCGAGTGGGGTATCGTATGCGAAGTGTTTTGAGCGTGTAATTGAGGGGCTGACATGGGGAAGACAGTAAGTCACAAAAAGTAAAATTTACTTAATTTTAATTTAATTAATAACGATTTAATTATAAAATAACTTGAAAAATTAATAATATTAATTAATATTTTAATTATCAATTATAATTATAATTAATGATAGGTATAAAATAGGTACAAAATAGGTTCTGCTGGTTTGTGTTGGCCATGTTCACGTACTATCGTTGTGAGGATTCTCGGGGATTTTTTAAAAAGGCCGCTTAATTATGACTACGGTTTTAAGCGGCCTTTTTAAAAAATCCCCGAGAATCCTCACAACGATAGTACAAAATAGGTATAAAATGTATTTACAAAAAATAGAATAATAAGATAAACGTTGTTGGAAACTTGTTGAGGGTCAGTCAAATAATTGACTGACCCTCAACAAGTTTCCAACAACATTAATTGAAACGGTCAACATCACCATCAACTATTAATAAGATAAACCAATAAAATGAAAATAAAGTAAAATTAAATAAAGTGACTTAACGTCTTCCTTATATTAATATATAAAATAAATATAGGGAAGACAGTAAGTCACTTTATTTAATAATTAAATAAAGTAAAATTATTTTACTAAACTTTAATTTAATTTTCATGAATTTTTTTTATGGATCGAGTGGAATATCGTTTTCGAAGTGTTTTTGGACAGGTCTACCATCGAGGAAGACCTACCAATGGAAGATAGTAAGGTAAAAGCACCAAAGGCGGACGTGTTAAGAAAAAATGAACATCTTTCATCACTCACATTTCGAAAATACATTTCAACTCTTGTTTCAACTTATTTTACGGTATTTTGGACTTCCCTGAATAAGTAGGAATAAAAATTTATTACATTAAATGTAGAAATTTTCTTCTCTCGTTCTCGGAAAAAAAAAACAATGATTTTGTAAATCAAGTTTTTGCACCAGTAGCGGACACGAAAAAATCACATTGCTCCAGTGGCGGACGATTCGGGATCCAATAGCGGACACCAGTTTTGATTTCAACAAATAATTTATTTCTCCGTTGAAAATAAAATTTATTTGTAATTAATACAAAAAATTGTCAAATTGACGAATCAGTCTATTAAATAGATAATAAGTCTTATTTCAACAAATTTGACATGACATGTGTAATAGCTATTACCTCCTAGGAGATCTTTTTTTTTTTTTTTTTTTTTTTTTTTTTTTTTAGAATCAAAGATTTTCTCTTAAACATATTTGAACTAAAATAATAATAATATTATTATTATTATTATTATAAAGTATATTATACTCTCTGTTGCGTCTAACTTCAGGTAGGTAAGTTACTAAGGAACATTAGTAAGGTAATATAATATGTTACGATAATATTATTATCTACTCCAGTACGGAGGCATTCAAATGGAGAGAAATTGGAATCCTAATGTATGGTGGATGCAGCGAGATAGTGGGAGTCCATCTTATAAAAAGACGAGAATCCATCTGATTAAAAAAAAAATTTATCGTGGAAATAGACTATATCGGCTGAAATCGTCTTTTTATAATTGGAATTTTGAATCAAGTAGCAGAGATGGGTAGAAACATAAAATAAAATTACAGATTGAAGAAATTTTGAAATAAATAAAGGGGAATTGAAATTTTGAGCCAAGACGTCGTGGGGTTGGCAGTTTATTCATTATTTGATCGGAATTTATTTTCCTAACACCTCTGGACGTTTCATTGAGAACCAATCCTATTCGAGAGGATGGATTCATGAATGCAAGACCTCAACCATGAATTCAGGTCTTGCAAGACCTCAACCATCAGTTCGTCATCCGAAGATTTATTGATTATTCTGCATATACGCTCAATCGCGACCTTCTTTTATTGAAACGCGCTACAATAAAACTTCCTTCTTCAAAGATATCCATTTCCGTTTCCCCGCCCCCAGTTTCTGTAGTATTTTCTTCTCTGCGAACCCCCTGAAGCTCTGCTAGTTATCTTCTGCCTCGACCTCCAATTTTTTCTTGTACCTATGTGAATTTGGATTTTTTTTTTTTTTGCAAAAAAGTTATCGGTTGAGTGGGGTGTCGTTTTCGAAGTATTTTTGGGCATGGAATCCATTTTGAGGGTTTCTCAGACAAATCGGAACTCACCGTAGGGCTCTGAGGGGGCTAAAAATGGGCTGTGGGTGAGTTCGTGAAGGGTTACAGGGTCTAGCGGGGTGTCGTTTTCGAAGTATTTATATGTAGATGAATTCATTTCTGGGGTTCTCAGACCCATCAAGGCTCTCCGTGGGGCTCAGTGGAGCAACGAAAGGGGTTTGTGAAGGGTTTATCGGTCGAGTGGGGTGTCGTTTTCGAAGCATTTATGGACGTAGAATTCGTTATTAAATAAAAATTTGGGTTCTCGGACACATCTGATCTCACCCTGGGGCTCTGTTAGGCTACAGGAGGGGTTAGTGAAGGATTTGTTGGTCGAATGGGGTCTTGTTTTCGACGTATTTTCGGTCGTAGAAAACATTTGTGGGGGCATCAACCCGTCAGAAATCAATTAAAATCTCATTAAATTTTACATCAATTTTGGTACCTACCTACTTATATCCCACTTGCAGCAAAATTTGTAATGACTTTGACCAGGTGGACAAATGAGGCGTTCAGTTGCAAACCCTGATAAGTCCACTTTTTCACTTTTCGAGTAAATGGCAAAAAACTGTTTGAACATGATTTTCGTCGAATCTGATGCATTTAATGGGTCATATTGTCAGCAAAGGTATTTTAGGTTGAATCTCCAATGGTTCCAGGCTTGGAAGTCTGGCTATTTTGCAGAAAAAGCGATTATTAGTATGGACTTATCAGGTTTTGATTACAAACTGTGCATCTATCACATTTTGCAGCGGAACTACCTGGATTTGTCTGCTTTTGCAACAGATAGAAAAACTTTGCTCCTGGTGGTGGAATGCAGAAAATGAGTTTTACCCCGTTCTCACTCTTCTCACAAGATTGAAAAAACAAAACAAAATCAGGGATAGTGATACTTATTGCTATAAAAATTATTTAATGAGTTTAAAAATGAAATACATGTATTTTTCGAAAACCAAAGACTCGCAAAAGGTCACCACCAACTACGTACCACCGTCACAATTGCAATATTAATATTGAATTGAATCAAAATCATCTTCTTCCGCTCCCTCATTTGCATCGGGCTGAGGATCTTTGCTTCTGTCTGTCGAGCACTTTTCTGAAGTACCTATTCAAGATGGTCCAAAGACCTCCAGGTATCGCCAAAATGAAGTCTCAGAAGCTTCTCCACATCATCAAGTTTTTCTTTCTTCACCTTAGCGGCTAAGGCTTAGCCGAACCAGTATGAAATTCTTCTGGGACCAGACAACTGACCTTGCACTTTTTTTTTTTTTTTTTTTTTTTTTTATGGCTTGAAGGCACCAACGTCGTTTTGGTTTATTATCCTATTCTTGGAAAACACCTTGGAATACACCTATGTTTTCGCGACGGAGGTCGACGGCTCCGATCGGCGTCAAAATTTGACATTATCTGTTTCAAGAGGTCTACAGTCTAAATCCGAAATGTCCGTCCGCCGTCCGCCATCCAGGCCGTTTTGGGCATTAGGAACTTTTTTTTAAATCTAAAATTTCGACAAAATACTTGGTTTACCATCTAGTTGTGCCCGCAAGGTTTTCAGTCCGGTTGCCCAAACCCGTGGGGCGCTATGGGGCTAAAATGGGGCTATTGGGAGGGGCTTTTTGAAGGCTTTTAGCTATAGGATCGAGTTAGGTAAGTACCTATTTTTGGACGTAGAATCCATTTTTGGGGGTCCCGGAACGATCCGATTTCACTGTGGCGATCTGTAGGGCTATCATGTTGCTAAAAATGGGATTTTTGAAGGATCCCAGGAGGTTAAATATTTTTCGAGCAAAAAATAAAGAATTTTTGAAAAAAAAAAAAAAAATCCAAAAAAAAAAAAATTCCAAAAGTTTTTCTATTGACACAGAAATAATTTTTGCACAAGTAACCTATCTCAAAGAATAATAAACCCTTGTGTAAAATTTGCAGCGTTTTTGTAGTAAGGTCAACAGGATCAACAGGTTCCACACTAAAAGGTCCAAAAGGGCTCTCATTGCCGTGTTGCACGCCTAATGACGAGTACATTGAGTTCATCGCGCGAAATTGAGCAGAAACTACGTTCAACAACACAACGATTCTCCATCCTTACTTTTTAGGGCGTTTGGGGTTGATACAAGAACACCCTGGACTTAGCAGGGTTTGAAACTAAACAAGAGGATCTAACCGCTTTTGGAGCCAATTTGGCAACTCTCAGGTTTTGATCGGGAACATGCCTCGGATCTAGCAGGTTTTGAAACTGAACTAATGTTTGTACCCTCTGTTTCTATTGGATCTATCATCTTTTGCAAGAAAATACCTGCACCATCGGATTCCTCGCTACCAAAACCTTCGAAAACACACATAAACTCGATTTTCGAGAAAATGGACTTATCAGGTTTTGCAACTGAACGCCTCAAATGAGGTGTAGTTTTCGAGGTAGGTACCTTTGAATCGTCTGAGATCTCAGAACCTTCCGACCTCACCGTGGGGAATTATGGTGTTTATGTGGGGGCCCCATATTGAGGCAAACACCTATTCCTTCGACGAACGTCAGGAGGTGTAATGAGCGGTCGTGTTGGGAGTTTTTTTGGAACGTAGAATCAATTTTTCAGGGTCATTTGTCTGTCCACACAGACATTAAATTTTAATATCCATTTTTGATATGAAATACAAAGAAATCCCCGCGTAAAATTTGCAGCGATTTTCCTTCACAACATTAACGTGAGGCACTTGGTTAGCCGACCCCCCCCCCCCCGGCGTCAGCGCAACCTCGCGCCCCCCCGCGGAAGTTATCGACCCGCAACCAAAACCGCCATCTGATGGCGCAGCGGGCGGTTTTTCCAGTCAACCCGCCGACTCAGCCGCCTCGACACCACCCTCTGAAACTTGTGCGCCGTCAATCCGCGAGGGAACACTTTCCCAGGACGAATTTCAAAATTTTAATATTAGTTGCTAGCTGCGTGATGATTCTCGGGAGTAGTTGACTGGTGTGAATTGAAATCGATGCATCGAAAAAACCATATTAACTTCCTTACACTATATTTAAAAAATTAAAAATTAACCTTTAAAAACATTAAAAATTAAAACAAAATTAGAAATTGAATAATAAAAAATTAAATTAAAAAACTAAATATTTAACCTTAAAGAAAACTCAAAACTTAAAATTCAAAAAATTAAAATTTAAAATTAAAAAAAAATTAAAAAAATTATTTAAAAAAATTGTACAAAATTAAAAATTGCCTAATAATTAAAAAATAAAAATTGTAAATTAAATAACAAGAATTAAAAAATTAAACATTTAATTAAAAAGAATAAGTCTTAATTTATTTTATTTTATTTTAAACTCTAAATTTCGAAATACGTGGAATGTTCTACGATGTGTGCGAAGTTAGTTATTCTCGGTTTGATTTAGACGAAGTGGTGTCCTCGACTTGGAGTGGATTCGATGTTTGGTATTTAGTTGCCGGGCAAATGATCAGGTTACTTTACCGTGGAAGGTACCTTTGGTAGTTTTTGGAATGTGCACTGTTTACATCGTTTGATTTATGAAAATCTGTATGAAAAAGAAGTCGTTTCGTTGAATTGAAGTGGCGATCCGAACTGGAGACGTGCGCGTGTGATGTTAATCGCGAGAGGGACGTCGAGTATCCATCAAGGTCGTCGCAAGGGAAGCGATGTCGCCGACGGGATGTTGGGTCGTCGTCGCCGAGTGCCTGACGTTATCTGTCGCCTACGTCTGCAGCCTGTACGTCTGGTCGTCGCCGCTCCACAGGGACCACCCGTCGACGATAAGGCGCCGTCTGATCAGCGTGTCCGTCATGGGCGTCGTCTCTCCCGTTTTCACGTATTATTGCGTCAGTAGGGAGTCACTGTCCGAACACTCCTTGTGGGAACTCATCGGGGTCAGGCTGCCCGGTTTATTTATGGCGACTACGGTCCCGCTATTATTAACCATGTTTTTATTTTTGGGGCCTCTCGTCGTCAAATCGCAGAGTGAGTCTTTGTCTGTTTGGCTGAGCAAAGAGTTTTGGCTGGAGAATTTAACCAGCATTTATTCCCTGCGTGACCACGTTATCGCACCCTTATCCGAAGAGATAACGTTCAGAGCGTCCCTCATCCCGCTTTTGGTACAATGCGTCACTCCCCTGAAAGCAGTGTTCATCAGCCCGATGTTTTTCGGCGTCGCTCATCTCCACCATATCGTCGGCCTCGTCCAAATGGGCGTCCCGCTCAAAAAAGCCGCTCTCATTTCCTGCTTCCAATTCTCCTACACGACCCTTTTCGGCGCCTACTCGGCCTTTTTGTTCCTCCGAACGGGACATTTCGTCGCCCCTTTTTTGGCTCACGCCTTCTGCAACGTCATGGGCTTCCCGGATTTCGGCGACGTTTTGACGTACCCCGAGCCCAAAAGGTCGTTGACGTTCGGCCTGTTCGTCGCCGGGTTCGTCTCCTGGTGTTTCCTCCTTGGCCCTCTCACTGACCCTCTGCTCTACGGCAACACCCTCTATTGGAAATCCTGCCACAGCTGACGTAAAGACCAAAATGAAGAAACCGCCGAATTGACGCCCGATGCAAACCGCCGGGCCGCCGCGATTGATTCGCGCAGCCCCAAACTTTGACTAACCCTATTCACAGCCAAACCCTCTTCTCCACCAAAATGAACAATAATTTATCATCAATTATCAATTTCAAATGAATTGCATGATAAATTATTAATCATACTGCCTACCGTCACATTCTGAATTTTCCCAGGCTGCTTTTCAAGCCTTTAAAAATTGAAACCGTCAACTCTCCCAATCTCCCCATCAAATTTACCGCAACGCATTGTTATCCGACGTAGATTTGACGTAATACTTCGTCCAAATTCATCTTACGTCTCGATATTTTTCCTTCGTGCCAAACAGAACTTTCTTGTTGATTGTTGTAAGGTTTCCATCGAACCTTCGTTGCCAAAACGTTAGGAAGAATTGTTGAAATATTGCCAATGAGTTTTTGTAGGTAAAAATTGTTAATTACGTTAGTAAAATTATCACTGCCATGTTGATAGCTACTTCGATATAATCATTTATCACTAATACTACGTTGTTATGGGATATTAACGCATTACGTTATGGTGGCTATTGCCGATTTTTATTGTAATTCTATGATAAATAACTTTAATAAATTTGTTAGTAAAATCACGAAAATGTGCCGTTTTATGTTTTTCCTTATAATGGCTGACACGGCGAACGTTCTTCTGTCGTATTATTGTTAATAAGGGGGATTGTTGAATAAAAGATAACGAATGTGTTTAAGTTTTAGGGGATTTTAATTTGAACGGTACAGGGAAAAAGACTCCTAAATAAAAACGTTTTCAGGAATGCAAAAATTAACATGAAATAGACTGCGTTGTAGTCTATTCAAGTTGAAATATTAAATTTGGGCTTATACGGCGTTGCTGACAATGGCTTATTTATAGTAATTTAAAATTTAAAAAAAAAATGAGCTGTTCAAACATTTTTTTTAAATATTTTTTTATTATTATTATTTTTTTTTTTTTTAGTTCTTCAAATAGCTCTCATCAATAGTGAGAATGTGTCACCGACAATTAGCCCAGGCAAATTAGACCAAAAAAGTACCGTGCTGGCTAATAAATAGTGCTAAGCTGGAAATGATCTTAAACCACTTTGGGCATCCCAAATAAGAGTAATATGAGTTTGCGACGGTTTCTGAGTACGGCGTAACTTTTGGGAGCTGAAAACATGCGAAATTTTGGCACTTTTTCCAGTTTTTGGCTAATTACTCAGAATCGGTTTGTTCTACGGAAAACTTCACGATATACTACATTAAAGAGCATTAAATTCCCCGTCGAATGACACTGTGAAACGTCAAATTCGGCTCAGCTACATAGTCTTAATCGATTGCCAAAAATCGTCAATTTTTACCAACTTGGCAAAAAGTTGGGTTACGCTCATGTTCAAACGTCTGCGATCAGAAAACGGCTATTTACTCTAATAAAAAAATTCCATAGAATGAAAGTTGTAGGGCACCTAATTCCGCATAATGAGAGCTTCTAAATTTCAAAATTCGCTCATTCCTACGCAGAGATACGCACAAAGTTCAAAAGTAGTCCTAACACTGAAATTTCGCTAAGAGGCTCTTTTTGAAATTACACTACTTTTGAACCCCGAACTTTGTGCGTATCTCTGCGTAGGAATGAGCGAATTTTGAAATTTAGGAGCTCTCATTATGCGGAATTAGGTGCCCTACAACTTTCATTCTATGGAATTTTTTTATTAGAGTAGCCGTTTTCTGATCGCAGACGTTTGAACATGAGCGTAACCCAAATTTTTGCCAAGTTGGTAAAAATTGACGATTTTTGACCATCGATTGTGATTATGTAGCTGAGCTGAATTTGACGTTCCACAGGGTCATTCGACGGGGAATTTAATGCTCTTTGATTTAGTATATCGTGAAGTTTTCCGTAGAACAAACCGATTCTGAGTAATAAGCCAAAAACTGGAAAATGTGCCAAAATTTCGCAAGTTTTCAGCTCCCAAAAGTTAAGCCGTTCTCAGAAACCGTCGCAAACTCATATTACTCTTATTTGGGATGCCCAAAGTGGTTTAAGATCATTTCCAGCTTAGCACTATTTATTAGCCAGCAAAAGTCTAATTTGCCCGGGCTAAATGTGTCATATTACAAGATTCTCCTTCACTTATACAGGTACACTTATACGTAGGTCTTCGTGTTAGTCAATTAATTTTTGAGGTGGTTTTTGGATGTTTTCCCCCCTCACCAGAGGGTATACTTTTCTAGCTTTGCTTTGCCCTGCTCAAATAATAATTATCGTTTTCAACTAATGGAATGTAGAATAAATTAATAATTCATGGAGTTTCCGGCAAAAACACGATTAGTCAAAAAAAGCTGGTGTTTTAGGATATGAAAAAAAAACTGTTTACTGTGTTTACACTCTATAATAAAAATTTGAATTTCATTCTCTACTTGATGTTTACAGTCAGGATGAATGCCAGATAAGTTTGGATGAGCTTAATGGAATATTTTCGATGGGATTGGCGAAAAACGATTTGACTTGTTTTTGAAAAATTTGAAGAAGAAGACAAGTCAAATATTGCTCCATTCATGGAATGCTGGTAATTGAACAAAAGTAATGATTTTTCTTCTTTTTATTGTTTTATTCAACATAGGTAGTGACTTAAAGAATGCATAATAAACAAGAATCAGATTTAAAAAAAAAAAAAGAAGCAAAATGGGTCAATCATCAGCACATCCATCACTGTTGTCATCATTGTCGATATCGAAGTTGTACTTCCAATACTTTTGCCTTTTTTATGGTCGTAGATTTCTTCTCCTTCGGTTTGCGCTTCCGACGCCACTCACATGCCACATTTTCATTCATTTTTCTCAAAAAACAGTTTTTACACACTTAAACAGTTACTTTTCTCAAAACGACACACTTGAACAGTTACTTTTCTCAAAACGACCGGAACTTCAGCAGAACCAACACAGACAGCTTGGGATAATTTAAAACACAGAAACTGGATTGATAACGCATGATAAGATTCATAACGAAGAAGAGCAGACTAGTCGTGTTCTTGCCGAAACATGACTTGTCTTGTTGTTGAAGAAACGCCAGTTTTTCAGAGGCTCCCACTGGCTGACAAGTTCTGTTTTTGGTGAAAGTGCATATTCAGGATCCAGGTATTTTCAGTGGCCACAAGATGGCATCATAAGCTCAAAACTTTTTGATATTTTTTTTTACTAATGGTGTTTTTTCCAATTAGGTATTGTAAATTTTTTTTTTTCCAATTGTTTTGGCAACAGAGTCGACTGGGCTATCATTTGTTATGTTTTGACGTAAAATACATTGGAGGGTCCCAAAGTCTCATAAGCGGGCATATGGGGTGTTTGATGAGTGAAAATGTTTATTTACCATTTATGATTATTTATCATTTTCAAGAGTATTGACAAGAAATCGTATGAGGTATCAATTTCAATGGGGGGTTCGCATTGATTTTCTTCTATTTTTTTTTTTTTTTCTGAAAGTACTCCCTGAGAATGTAGGGAAAACAGTAGTCAGCCGCCTGAAATCGTCTCCAGAAAATTTAAATAATTTAACGAAAATTACGGCGTTTGAAAAACACAGCCATGGAGGGAGCGTGACGTCACTACCTCTTCAACCAACTACGTGAGGGGATTGTTCCGCCCAGGTTTGCCACTCCACTACTCATCACAGAATAAAATTCAATTGAGCCGTGAATCCTTCGGATAAGGCTTCAAATTTCAAGTATTGTGTATTATAATTAAAAGTTAATTATGTCTACACGACACTAGCGCTCCGGGTGAGAGATTCACTGGAACTGTGACGTCACTACCTCAAGATTCACTGGTGGGAAACCCCGGCCGATTCAAATTGTGCGTTTCGTTTTTTCGTTATATCTCCTACAATGATTTTTTTTTTTTCGTTGGTATTGGAGTCTGTGCACGTTACTTTTTAGCCATATTATTGAATGGTAGGGAAGATTTCCAAATCTAAAATCAATGCGAACTCCCCAATGGGAGTTTGATTCGATCTCACCATCAGCTCATTATCGATAGTTTATTTTATATAGATTTTATATATATTTTATATTAGTTATTGAAGATAAGCTCTACTATGTCCAATAATAATAATAATAATAATAGTAGGTAATTATATTAATAATAATTGATTATTATCATAGTAAAGGCTATTCATACTCAATCCAGGTCTGCCAGTTTTTCACAATGGCTGGCAGACTTGGATGGTGGGCAATGTTACTAAATCATAGAATTATCGTGTGCCAAAAATCACAACTTCCTAAATAAGTTCAAATTTCAAAAACTAACTGGACTGATTGAGAAAATAAGTGTGAATTTTTAAATTGCATGACTGCCCATGGTCTCCATTGAATAATTCTGATAGCAGACAAGTTCATTATATGATTAAATGGATATGAAATTTTCAACTCTACCAATATTTTGGTACATGGGTAACACTAGGTAAATTTTCAAATTTCCTAAAACATTCAATTTGACCTTTAATTTTGCAATATGTGCCTATTTGAAATCAACCTATGCCGAGGTAAGCCGTCAGTTTGGAGAAGGCAGACAACGATCAATGACTCTGAAATACCAACCATTTCAAGGGAGCAAAATTCTAAAGTTCATAAAGTTTGACTTTGGTAATAAAATGGACACACTTCCACATTGTCGGGGCATGGCAACAGTTTAAACAAGCCATCAATTGAATTGAATAGATGAGCGCAACCTTTTGTTATTACGATATATTTAACTAAGAAACAGTAGGTATCTAGCGACCAAACTATGCCACACAACACATCAAAAATATCCACGTGATGCTCATTACGTAAACAACTGCACCCTAACGACGGATATGAGGCGTTTCTTAATTAGATATAATTATGTAAACAACTGCACCCTAACGACCGATGCTTAAGAAAACCTTATGCCGATCAGAGGTAACGAACGGCTCAGGCTGCAAAAATCGTTTTGGAGTCGTTGGAATCAGCCTAAAAAGCTCATTCCATAGACCCTTGTACCAACGAAATCGGACAAAAACTTTCGTCCCCCTATTGAGGCCTCCTTAGTTACACATCAGAGATAAACAACTTTCGTCGTGAAGTACCTCCCGAAAACCGATGAAAGGGATGAGGGAGGAAAAATCAAGGTAGCCTATAACCACCCCACGAACTCGCTGATCACAATGAGACCACCCTCATGAAAATCTGTTGAGCCGCTCGGGCATGATGCTCTGTACACAAAAAAACAAACAAACAAACAAAAAACATACATGTCGAGGAGGTGAGCGCACCTTTCCATTTTTTGGAAAAAGGTTGCGCTAAAAATGCAAACATCAACTGTTGGTGTTACAGATCTCATCAATACCAACGCCATACTGCAAAAACTCAACTTTCCTAAAATAGTCGACATTTACTCTTTGAAATTCCAAATTTAGTCTGCATGTCATAGTCCTAAACATGATAATTTTTTTTTTAATGACTGACATGGGAATTTTCATGGCTCAAAATTGTTATGACTAGGCTCGGATTCGAGCATATAGAAAGAATGTAGCTGGGCGTTTCCTTCAGCGCTAATATTAGTCTTTGCTCCGTTTTGTATTTATCATTACTACCCCAACGCCCGCATTATAAGATCAAATGAATGACGATAAAATTTAATGTTATTAATGTTGTAAACATGTGGCAGTGCGTGTTGTGTTCTGAGCTTCTCCTCTGAGGTTCCACTTCAATTAGCGAGAAGCCGCAAACATTGACGATAATTAACAAAGCGGTCTCAGAGCTGGGGAAGTGTTTGAGAATTGGATTGCCTCGGAATCGATGAGCATTACTAGCGAACCTAGAAACTCCACGAAGGACAAATCCGGAACTCATCAATTAGAGTCTTAAGACGTAATTACGTTCAGACGATGAAATCAATGATTTACGTACATCAAATTTTGATGTAGGATCAGGAGGACTCTGTTTAATGGCAGAAGAACGTTGGAAGCAGAAGAGTAGAAGAAGTTTTGCACCGGAAAACCTCTGAAAAGCTTATGGATTGCATATAGGTAATCTTATTCTGTATTATTATGCTATACTAGCCACTCTTGAAATCCTGGTGTTGTAAGGGGGGGGGGGTAATTTGGCGAACCTTAGCTTCTAAGATTTTTCCTAGGCTCTGGAAGCAGCCGAGAGGGTTGTAAATGGAACTATTCCTTTTATAAAACATCCGAGTACAATATACTTTTTATTAAAATTTTACGTTCAACTTTAGAAAGAGGAAAAAATGCATTTGCGAGAAGATGTCAATTTCGCCATCTTACCCCACCTTGCGGGTAAGATGACGAGTGGCCCGGGGTAAGAATCAAGAACTTTTATTTGCAGTGGCCTAAGTATAGACGTTGCCAACGTCGGGAAACGGGTGATACTCAATTACATTACATAGGTAGGTACACATTCTTAGTCCAAACAGTTGGTGGAGACACGGCACTTCAATAATTGAAGTTTTGTTTTGTTAATTATTAACAAAAAAACACATCAGCACAATGAAACCGCGGCACTGCAAATCCCACACAATTCCAAAAATCTCGTCAAGCGAGTACATCTCTGCCATAATAAGATGAACTTTTATGACCTTAGTGAAAGACTTAATAGGCAGCTATTGAATATTTTGGGGTAGGGCATAATGCAGACGAGAGCCTACTTGGATTGGGTCATTTTTCTGAGCTATACTTAGGCGAGTAAATGGAATCGCTAGGTTTCTACGGGATCGGGTGTCGTGCTGATGAACATCGGAAACCACGGCAAGAAGCGATATGTTTACTTTAATCAGATTCAAAACTACCAAGGCATATGCACTAGGTAATGTAATGACACCAAGGCGAGCAAACGAACCCCAACAACTCTCATTCCATGAGAGTTTGGCCAAGATTCTGATAGCACGTTTTTGTTGTTTAAATATGTCAATTGCATGACTACTGTTTCCCCATGCTACGATACAATAAGTTGCTCTGCTGGCAAAACAAGCATGGTAAACAGAACGCAGGGCCTCATCAGAAACGACGCTTTTCAACCTTCTAAGCATAAAAATAGAAGATGATAATTTGGGGGACAACGCCTCAACATGGGCCTTCCAGGAAAGTCGGTTATTCACCGTCAAACCCAGGAAATTAACTGCCTGGCCCAAGCATTTGTTGAGACCCGCTAAAAGGGTCTGAGTTTTAGTTTTGTTCAATACCAAAGCATTGGCCTGGCACCATTTTTCCACTGTCTCAGACTTAAATTGCAGAAAGTGTTGCATTTCTTCATGGGAACAGCCTGATGCTAGGCATGTGAAGTCGTCAGCAAACAGGAAAATGTTGTTTGAATCCTCGAACTGGCTAGGTAGGTCATTAATATACATGAGGAAGAGGCAAGGGCTGAGGATACTCCCCTGCTTGACACCACAGGGAATTGCAACCTCACTAGAGGCAGTCCCATTGTAAAAACAATCTGGGACCAACCCTCAAGATAGCTCTGTGAAGATGACGAATGGACAAGAATATAAACGAAAATAATCAAACTTTATTCAAAATAGAAATTTAGAATAATCAAAATGATCAGAGAAACAGCGTATCGGAGAGTCTTCAATTCGGGGCGCAGAAGTCACATTTCCATGGCTGATAAGCGGCTTCATCCTCGTCCCAACCAGAGCATTCGGCGTGGCCCCAAGATTGTCGTAAATCCCTCATGGATTACGAATTAACCCAACATGTATGATAGTATGGTATATGGTATTACACAGTATAAGAAACAAAATATGGTATGGTATGGTATGGTATGGTTCCGTAAACCAGGCAGCATTCTGCCTCTAAAAGGTTTTGTGTAAAGTGTCCTCCTCCAACCCCTTATAGACACGCCCAACCTCACATATCTATGGTTATCTTCGTAACCAACACAGCTATCTCATGTAGCTGTACAAACAAAGGTTATCTTCGTAACCAACATAGCTATCTTGCATAGCTGCTTGACTGTGGTTATCTTTGTAACCATCACAAACTATGCCATGTAGCTCCAGACTGTTGGCTTACTCAGAAAACCCCAAAGTTATATACAACACAGTTTATTCATGTATCATGTAAGTGCCAGGATAATTCACCACCATGAACTATCCATGTATATCTCATGTATGTATATTATAGCTATCTTGCATAGCTGCTTGACTGTGGTTATCTTCGTAACCAACACAAACTATGCCACTTAGCTATACGCTGTGTTTATCATCATAGCCAACATAGCTAACATGCATAGCTGCTTGGCTGTGGTTATCTTTGTAACCATCACAAACTATGCCATGTAGCTATTCAGGTTTTGGCTTACTCAGAAACCCACAACGTTATATACAACACAGTTTATATGTGTATCATGTGTGTATTGTGTTAGTGTCAGGATATTTCATCACTATGAAATATCCTTGTATAGCCTGTATGTATATAATAGTGTCAAGATATTTCACCACTATGAAATATCCTTGTATAGCCTGTATGTATATTATAGTGTCAGGATATTTCACCACTATGAAATATCCTTGTATAGACTCACCAACCTCCTCGTCCACAAGACACTGAAATACTACCATTTTCCCGTGGGATATTCCACCACTATGAAATATCCTTGTATAGCATGCACTCACCAACCTTCACTCGCAGTGAACACTGCCATACAGAACAACAATGTCCTTCTCCCCTTAGGTCAGGTGCAGGCTCCCCCCTCCAGTGCCTCGCCAACCTCCCAAGGGAGTAGGGACCTTCCACTGATTGAGACCGCTGACGGCTCTAGGTGATTCACCAAACATAGTCAATACCATTATTTAGCCCGTCATGATTTAAACCACAATCGCTAGGAACTAGCGACAAAGATTGGCATTGAATGCACGGATACCACAGCTCATCTTTCCCTTGTTCTCCGCAGACAATGAAGTTTTTGTCCTCATCATCAAACTCCATATCCATATCACCATCTGTTTCGACGAATGGAACTTCGTCACTATCCGAAGATTCTTCAGAAGTTTCTCCTTCTGCTGTATTTACCTTCTTCTTGGTATAGGCCTCCTAGACCTCCTCAAGGTGGCCTCCGGGATTTTGTATTTGATTGCGATAGTATTTAAGCTCGATGTCTCCAGCACTTCAGCGACAGCGACAACCATGTCTTCCTTTCGCCAACTTTGCCGCTTGCTTTTTCGCTTGTATAATCGTGGCATTGGGTATGAATGTTTTTTTATAGGTATGAACGTTTTTTTTAAATCAATACCTGAAAAATTAATAAATGGGGTGTTTGAGAGAAACAATGTATAGAACGGAATAAAATGGCGATTAGATATACCAAATTCACAATCAAAAAGGACATGGATGGGAATTACTGTCGTTGGCTGTGGAGGAGCACCACGAGAGGTCACTGGTGCCACTGGAACGGTGTCTCTATCTATTTTTAATCTACAGAAAATCAGAACTCGTCATCTTACCCACTTCGTCATCTTACCCCCCCCCCCCCCCCTTCCTACATACGTCTACAATGAACAAATTGAATGATAGACAATACAGGTTGGAGATTTTGGAGGCCAAACTTGAAATTACAAACGACGCATCACTTATTTAATTGTGATCCCAGAGAAAAGGAAACCTCTTATTGATCACGAGTTGTCTGAAGTTGACTCGGGGATTCACTTGGGGAAGAAGTTAGTTGGTCGTGTCGTCGAGCATCGTCAACCCTTACTCAAGATGGGGGAAAAGTGAAGTAGAAGTCTCGAGAGTGTTGGGCGACCCTGCGGTTAAGGTACATTCTTTGGGCTTTCAACAGATGAAAAAAAGAAGTCCGAAGAAAAGTGGTTGGGACCGCACAGGGCACCATTCGCGGCAGAAAGTGGAAACTCTGCTGGGCTCTCGAGGATTTTGAATGGCACAGAACGAGATTTTGCAAAGAAACCACCTACTTAGATGATTATAATCATAAACGTGAACTGCCCGGTGTGTGATGAGTAGGGCTCGGCAAATGGCATATTTGCATATTTCGTTCCCGATATGCCCAACCTATAAGAAGCCTAAATATTCAAGTTTTTCGAGCATATAATTGCATATTTTGGGGTTTTGTTGGATACGAGCATATTTGGGCCATTTCGCTACTAGGCAGCATATTTTCCTATTTATTTCAACATTTCTGCATATTTTAAGAGTTTTTGACATCAACACTATAAATTCTCTCAACTAGCATTCTCTCTCAGCGTCAACAAACTCATTTCTGCAGGGAAAAGAATTGTCGTAAAGGCGCCTAGCCGAGTGCGCGCCTTTAAATTGGCACATCCCGTACTGCCGCTGCCCCCTGAGCCAATCCTGACTTGATGGGGAACCTGGATTTCTGCAGCGATCTACTATGCTGAACACGAATAGGCTGGCAAATCAGTAGTGGATTCGTTCGATGAGAATGACAGCTAATACATGTATTAGTTATGTATAACTAAAGCAAAGAAAAGCATGGCGGACAGGGACACTGTAGCGACGCTGGCCTTCATTAAAGCACATATTATGGCGTCGATCCCACAGTTGATTCTCAAGCTTGAGGCCTCAGAGAAAGAGCTGGTTGAAGTGGTGAGTGAGGTTCAAAAATTCCAGGAAGAGGCTTCCTTGTGGCCTGGGAAGATTGGGAAAGCTGTTCAAACCAAGCTCGAATTCGTTCTTGGCCGTAACCCAGGCTGGGGTACTGTCGTCAACGTAGCCAGGGTGTTAGGAGGTGACTTACCAAAAACGGAACTCTCCTACACTCCCCATGAACTTGCTTCCTTCAAATTTCTACCATTGGTTTCCGTCGATGTTGTGCGTTCGTTCTCCCGCTTGAAACTTCTCCTGAGTGACTTGCGCCACAGCTTCAAGACCGAAAATATTGAAAAACACTTGGTTGTGCAAGCCTTTGACTAGTAGGTATGTTGTAATTATGTAAATAAGACGTTAATATGAAACTGCTTGTAACTATGTAAATATTTTAGTGTCTAAATATGTGGTCAATGTGTTTGATAATTTTCTAAGATGACTTGTAACAATAAAAAAGTTGGTTGAGCGCCCCAATGCAATTTTTTCTTGCCTTCATAACCCTCTCACAATTTTTGGGGGCATATTTGAGCATATTATTAACTTTTTCGGGCATGTTTTTGCGTCATATTTTGCGGTTTTTCGGTCATATTTAGGGCATTTATTGGTCATATTTCCAGATTTTATTGGCCATATCCTGCCGAGCCCTAGTGATGAGGTATACGCTGAGTATGTTCCTAAGGGCTTTGTCAGGAATCGGCCAGTATTTCGGGGCTTTGATCCATGCGTGAAGCCTTTAGAAGAAGAAAACGCTGCAAATTTTACACTAGGGTTTATTATTATTTTGTATAGGTTACCTGTGCAGAAATTTCATTCTGTCAATGAAAACAAATTTTTGGATTTTTTTTTTCAAATTTTTTTAATTTTTTGTTTTTACTTGAAGAATATTTGGCCTCCTGGGATTCTTCAAAAATCCCATTTGTAGCCCCATGAAAGCCTTACAGATTGCGACAGTAAAATAGGATCGTTCCGGGACCCCAAAAAATGGATCCTACGTTCAAAAATACTTCGAAAACGACACCTAACTCGATCCCATAGCTAAGAGCCTTAAAAAAAAACCTCCCGTAGCCCCATTTTAGCCCCATAGCACCCAACGGGTTTCGGCGATCGGGCTGAAAACCTAGCGGGCACAACTAGATGGTAAAGCGAGTATTTTGTCAAAATTTCAGATTTAAAAACAAAACAAAAAATCCTACAGCCCGGACGGCGGACGGACATTTTGGTTTTGGAATCTAGACCTCTAGAAATGGATAATGTCAAATTTTGAGGCCGATCGGAGTCGTCGACCTCCGTCGCGAAAACATAGGTGTATTATTCCTTATTGTTTGCCACAGTCGGAAATTTGGTTTGGCTACGCCCATAGTTGCTCACGATTGCAATACATATTGACTTTGTGTCTCCCATTAATTGATATTTTCACGCTACTATTGTTCTTTTCTTTTATTACTGGCCTCTCCCATTGAAAGGTGCTCAATTGTCAAGTGTAGCCTCCCCTATCAATTCACAAGCCGTCACACCGCGACCTGTGAGAACTTTTCAACCCGAGTCGGATGTGTTGTCCCATCAACAGCGAGTGATGGTTTCAATGTCCCCCCCCCCCGTCGGACCCTTTCACTGATCGGTTGGTACTTCTGCAATCAGTCGATTCCCTTCTCGGGAACAGTTGCCGGCCTGTCGACCCTGTCAAAGGAAACGGTGGCAGTTACGATGTCAACCGATAAAAAATTACGGCAGGAGGTTCTTGTCAGGAGACAGTTTGGTTGGGCGTTTAAATTATCAATCAGAGAATAATCAATATTGTACAAAAACGAGATAATTATAAATGTTAGTGTTTGTAATTTGTGGAATGTTTGGCCTAAAAACAACTATCAGGGTTTTTCCTTCTTGACGACTCGTCGCGGCGGGAACATGACATGTTCCCGTTGTGGACATTGGACAATGTCATGACATGTCATATTGTGGTCCACATTGTGGTCACTTCAAGTCGCTTCTTTGGAGCAAGACTATCATAACTCAAAATTTCCAAGTTTTGAGTTACCTAAACCCGCATAATAATATTATGCGTCCAATAATATTATCCCGACACTTTCAAGTCCATAATATATTATATTATGGACTTGAAAGTGTCGGGAAAATTATGTGCTACCGCATGGAGGAATTGTATCTATTATATATCTATTCCTCCATGGTGCTACCGTTCCTACTCATCTTGGCATTCCTGTACCAGGACGCGCTGTGCGAAACTATGACATCTCCCCACTTCATCATGAAGTAATGAAGAAGACCGTCACATCTCTAAATGTGAAAGTCATGTTGAAATGGTGTTTCTCACCGAATTTAATTCCTACATAGATTCTTTTCATTATAGAATACCTACTCTTTCCCAAATCTTCTATCAGAGTTTCGAGATAATTTTGTTATTTTGTCGGGGATAGCATAATCTTGACCAAACATTTTCCTCTCTTCGTCCATTACTTGGCCACTGTGACAAGTAATTCTGCGCAATACTATCATGATATGATATTATCTCGGAAAAATGGATGATAGCACTAATTTAAGGGTGTGATCGAGTTACTTAGTAGAGGTGAACCCTTAATTAAGGTCCTATGGATATGCATTAAAAATAAACTGTCTCTCAATCTTGTCTCAGGAAGCTGCAATGTAGTTTAATACTCGTTCAAAACTTTAAACGGCTCTACTGAAAAATTGCGTTTTTTTGAGTTATGATCAGAGCCCTTCACAATATGGCACTTATTTTTGCGAAATAGGGCCCTAAAAAATATGGCAATATGGCACTTATTATTACCCAAATATAGCACTATTCTGCTCGATATGCCACTTATTTTTCACCCCTCCCCGGCCAACACAGCTATTCTCAGAGGATAATATTACAATGTAAACGTTATTTTTTCTTTAAAAAGCTTAATACAAATAAATTATTGTTCTTATTTGAAAATGTTATTTTATTATCCTTATATATAATCCTTATATATAATCCTTATATATAAAAGGCAAGAGTAGGTATGTGTGTCTGTCTGTCTGTCAATTGATTCACGCCCGAACGGTTTGACCGATTTTGATGCGGTTTTTTGCAAAATGATCGCAAAGTTCCGGATATCCGGCTATAGCAGGGATTCCCAACCTGGGGGGCACGCCCCCCTTGGGGGGGGGGGGGGCGTGAAGGGTCTCCAGGGGAGGCGCGATCAAGGCCCAAAAACTGACAAAAAGTCTTTCACGTAGTTTATAATCATTTAACGTGACGTCACCTATAGTGGTTCCGGTTTCCAATCAAAAAACACCAGAGTGCAGGTCGCTTTTTTCTTCTATTTTCGATTTTTCTTGGCATTTGGCTCTGGAGTTACGCGAAAATGGCTGTGTTCGCTTTGGTGTGAATTCACACCACACATTAATGTGATCATGCTTATTGACTCAACTTATTTGTGATATAAATTAACTTAATCTTAATCTAGTTTTTAGTTTTGTAATGGTGGCCAACTCTTCGACCAATAGGAGCTGACCTCGGGTTTCCGCCAAAATTCAAACAGAAATTTTTCCATAAATTTTATAAATTCATACGAGCTTGCAGTTTGTGTTTTAACCCCATTTGTAGTATTATTTGGACGTCTTCTATCGATAAAAAAAAAAAAAAAAAAAAATAATAATAATCCATAAACGCTTCCATTCCTAATTATTTAGGTAGGCTGGAGCGTGAGTGTTTGTCAACATGAATACAACAACAAAATTTGTTGTTGTTTTATTTAATAAAAAGTTCCGTTTGAATTTGAATTTACTCATTAAAATTATACCATGATTATACTTATACTTAGCATTTTTTTAGGAGGGGAAGAGTATAATTACATAGAACAAAGGGGGGGGGGGGGGGGCGCAATGGTGTTCACACCGACCTAGGGAGGGCGAGGTAAAAAAAGGTTGGGAACCCCTGTGCTATAGGCTATAGTAGATGTCGTTCGAGGACTTCTTTCATTGCGAACGGAGCTTTCCTTCGCGACGAGAGACGGGTCAAATAGCGTCGTTACTAGGGATCACTAGGAAAATATTCGAAACTCCGAAACCGCGGTACAACTTTTGTCGTCGGTTTAGAACGAAACTACGTCTGTTAAAACGAGCTTTTCACTCTGATTTCAACGAGTACAAAACGATTTCTGTGCGATAACCCGTTTGCGAGTTATGCGAAGATCGTCGGTAGGTGGGTACGAGTATTAAAACTTTTTGCGAGCCTTCGATATGTTTAATAGTTACCTACTATGTAATTTCATTTTGAGTTGATGGGTTGCTATGGGCTGCATATAATTGGTGATAGACGGGAATTTGATACTTCACTACGAGAAACCAACTAGCGTTGTTACTATGAAAAATTAAGTTGACGGGTTGCCACGGGTGTCCTCATTCTAGCGAATACAACTGGCATTCCTGCTAGTTATTTATTAAAGAGCAACATCAGGTGTGCTAACACGCTTTCCATAGAAAATCCTAGCCGTCGATCACTCAGTAGGTATTTAATTTGAGAAAATGTCCTCTCCACATCTGCTGATGTTGCCGGGGCGTATTTCATAGCGAGGACATCAGCATCTCTTCCAATTTCTAAGATAGAAAGAAAATACATTAGTTTAAATATTAACTGCTCACCGAGGCCACTGCAACTGCTAAGCTAACTAAACAATCAAGCTGAACTGAATTTGAGCTCTTGAACTTACACCTCTTCACACAACTGAGGTACCATTCGTCGTAAGCTGCTCATGCTCGGCAATTCGACATTGGGACAGTACTTGTCAAATAGGGGTCCACTTTCTAGTTTATGGAGAGGAATCCCCTCTTGAAGGAAGGCCTTAATGACGTCTTTAGCAAACTTCTTGTCATTAGGCCGAATATCTTGGTCTTGGGCTGCATTTGCAGCACCCCTCAAAGTCTGTTGGGTACTTTTCCGTTATACCCCCCCCCCCCCCCCCCCACGCGATTTCGTGTTTCATACACACCCCTCCCGATGGCTTTAAGGCACCCAAATTCGAGTAATTTTCCGTTATAACACACCCCCCCCCCCCCCCCCCCACGCGATTTCGTGTTTCATACACACCCCTCCCGATGGCTTTAGGGCACCCAAAGCCAACCAAAATCGCGGGGGGGGGGGGGGGGGGATAACGGAAAAGTACCGTCTGTTGCTTCTTACGACCACAGCTCGGAGCACTCTTCTTCGCCTGGTGCGCCACAGAGCTCTTGTGCTGTTCTTATTGACACTTCTTGAAATCATAATGCAATAATTAAAAACAGTCAGTCATGCTGCTCACGCCGGCCATAAACCGACCAGTGATTTTCTCTCTGAAAATTGGAAGGGGCCGGGGGTCACTAAGTGCCAAAATCAAGCCAAAAAGTAGCAAAAAACGCTGCACATGGTTTCATTGTTCTGTGCCTTTGGATGCCCAAAAACTAGGCAATCAAATCGTATTGAATTACTACGAGGACCAAAATCCCAAATGTAGGCTTTGATCGAATTTTCTGAATTTTTTCAGACGATTTTGGACCCCCTGTGGACACCCAAAAACTAATCGGATCGGATTGAATTTCTAGGAGGATCAACTAGACCCCCAAATTTGGAATTTATGTGAACTTGGAACGGATTCTGTGCAAATTTGGTGAAGTTGGACGACTTTTAGCAAATTCAAACTGACGCAATAGCTAGAATTTTCAAGAAAATTCGCTAAATATGAATGAAACGGGTGTAAGTGAGATAAGACATTTTAAAAACTTACCATTTTCGTACACAACTTGCAGAATATCTTCCCATCCTCAATGGCGAAATCGTTGTCTCCATCGATCCACTTCTTATAAACAGACGCTTGAGCCAGCAAGTTTGGGCATATTGAACCAAATGCCCAAAATACCATAAATTCGATTCGGGGGGAAGTTACCTCAAACAACTTGGGAAAGCTGCCTCACTGGGGTACACAAATCACACCTATTTTCCTTCAGTAGTCGAAGTGACCAATCCCAATGAGACAATATGGCGGAATGTAAAAATCCTCATGAGGGGCGAGGGGGGGGGGGATGTCATGTGGGATGATAAGGCGTGACAAGAAAAAAAAAAAAAAAAAAATGGCAGGTGGGTAAGAAGAAGAGAGGAGTGTGACGCTCCCTGTCTGGGTCAGGTGCACTCCACCTAATTGACTCTTCTTTACCTCTTCCTGGCGCCATTGTCTCTCAAGTTTACCGTTTCAGCCTGCCACATCAACAACTATATTGTTGTCGAGGCTCGAAGGCGGACCTGCGGCTCACATGCTTTTTTTGGGGGGGCCGACTTCCTGATCCAGCAGCTGTGCGAGGGTTTCTGTTACAAACCCGGGCGTTGGTTTTGAAGAAAAACGATCAGAAACTCGACCAGTATCAGATACTGTGGTACAGATTCTGTAGGTACCACTAGTTCTCACCGTGTCTGTGGCTGGCTGGCTGACTATGTATGTCATGAGCCTAAACCTCCAAAACGGTAAGCGATAAAAATACGGTGCTTTTTTCTACGGGTTCGGTGAACCGTTTAACTTCGAATAGGAGGTTTGAGAACCCAAATTTTTGGCGCGCGAAAATTCGAGCAACTATTCGCACCTTCGTTGTTAATGGTCTGACTGAGTCGGCGTTTCCTCCATATCCGAATTTAATACAAAAACCCGAAACAACGAGTTCAGACGGCGAGTTTAATTTGAACGATATCGAGAGATCCGGCAAGCGTTTGCCCATTATGACAGGACGCTCTCAGGGACCTCGGAAAAGTGGACCACAGACAGAACTGGAGAAAGGAGGGTGCCAAGTACCATAGAAAGGTGGAGGTGGCGATGAAAAGATGGGGGGGGGGGGGGGGGGGGCAGTTTTTGGAAACGGTTCATTCCACGGTAATTTGAGATATATTCTTGTGTTTTCTGGAAGATTTTTCTCTCTATTCCCCGGCCAATTTTTACGCCCGTTAAATTTAGCTCAATGAGCGACTGTCCGATTATGTGGTTGGCCGAGCAAAGTGAGGCCTTCTGTGGTCGGCCGAGCGAAGCTATAGGCCTATTATAGGCTATAATAGCTTCGCTCGGCCTATAATTACGGTGACCAGATTTTTTTTCTATAAAAGTAGTACATTTTCCAAATTACTATATATATACCAATGTAATATATTATAGGTATAGGCTATCCCTTATCTTATTAAAAAATGCAAGGTAAAAATACCAACGGAAAATAATCGTTCAACTGGGGCACTCGTGGCTGGAAGGCACAGGACGAATTGGACGATTTTCATCAGATTTTGTAATTGAATGTCCTGAGAGGTGAAATCCTTAAAAATTGTCTCCCATCTTTCAAGATAGATTCGTGAAAAGCAGCACTGTTTTGGTGGACAAACCATAACCACGCCTCTCCATACGGGTTTTCAAAAAATGATCGAATGATTGTTGGACAGTTGTTGCCAATGGAAAAAAATATTCTTTCGAGGGCTGAAACATTTTTAAGATTCTCTCTACAGCCGGCATCAGAGGAAGGAATCGTGTTCTGGAAAATGATAGCATTTTCTGTTATTCGTTCTCACCACCTTCACAAATTTCTTTGAGTGCTGTTGCACGAACTGTATGGATGTAAAAATGTTTATAAATTTTTACAACAATCACCTCAAGATCAATGGGCAACGTATCTGAGGCGTTCTGCACGCAGTTGTTGATTACGTGTGCAACACAGCCCACTCCAACGATTGTTTTGGTGACTGACCCACCTATCTTAGTGTATAAATTGTTCTTGCCACTTTGTATCGCCGGAAGGCCTTTACAAATAAACCTTCTCATTCTCATTATCATTCATTCTCAAATTGTTCTTGCCTTTTCTGTCAGCTCCACCAAAGTTCACGTTCGTGTTATCTGCGGAAAGACCTACACACTTCTCGAGAATTTTGTGAGAAGTCAGTTTTTTTGTTTTTCAATTTTTAAATGTCTGGCAAGAAAGGCAAAAGTAGTACGCTTGGTAGTACATGATAAGTGGTAGTACATTGAGCCCAAAAGTAGTACAATGTACTGTCAAAAGTAGTACAATGTCATGTCCTTCCAAAGTAGTACGCCTGGTCACCGTACCTATAATAGGCCTTATGTCTGAGTGCTAGTTGTACTATAATAGTGTATTTGGTTACTCTGACAGACGGTAAGGTCCGTCCGCCGTCCGATCCGTTTTGGGCAGTAGGAATTTTTCTGGAATTTTGATAAAATACTCGGTTTTCCGTATAGTAGTGCTCGAAACGTTTTCAGCCGGATCGCTCAAACCCGTGGGGCTCTGTGAGGCTAAAAAGGGCTACGGAAGGGGATTTTGCAGGTTATGCGTATGATATCGAGTAAGGTGTCGCTTTCGAAGTATTTTCGGACGTAGAATCCATTTTTGGGGGTCCCAATACGATCTTATTTCACCGTGGGAATCTATGGGGCTTCAATGGGCTACAAATGGGGTTTTCTAGGATCCAAGGAGGTCAAAAATTAATAAGGTGTCGTTTTCTAAGTCATTTTGGAAGCATAATCCATTTTTCGAGGTCCCACATCTGTCCAAACATTGTACAGAAATTTTTGTTTATTCTTTTTTTTTTTTTTTTCAAAAATATTTTCTCGTAGACATAGAATTAATTTTTGCCCACTCAACCTATAGTACAGCTTCTTTGATAATAATCTTTGGGCGACATACCCGTAAACGGGCGTTGGCGACCTCTCGCTACAAACTTCTGTTGAGCGTGTTGAACAGTTATTACAGAAGAAGTAGGGAAGTACTGTTTAACGCCGGTTCCGAACCGCAAATTTGAGAGGTTGTATAGGCAGAATACTTTCGGTGGGTTGCCATTTCCTTCCGAAAGGTGATTATTTGTACAAGGAAGATGTCCAGCGGCTGCTGGGATCGAACGAGCAACCTTTGACTCAGCAGTCCAACGCTCTAACCACTGAGCCACCGATAACCACTTGATATTACCTTGTGTAAAATTTGCAGCGTTTTTAATATTGATTTTTGCAGAATTTTCCTATCTCAAAGAATAATTAACCCTTGCGTAAAATTTAATGCGTTTTTCTCTTCTTCTTCAAAGCCAGGCTTTGATCGCTGAATACTCCAACGAATCCCAAAAGGCGCTTCGAAGTTAAAGCCATTCGCCGCCAATCATTTTGCGTTATAATAACTTTTTGAATGACGTCACGCCTGAATTACAATCGTTCCCCAGCATTGAAATCCTTCGCCCAAAGTGGCCCTCCCGGACGAACCCAGTTCTTTGAAAAGGGCGGAGATATTGCTTTTTGAAACTAATAACAAGTTTTGTGTTGGTACCTCACAGCCCCCCCCCCCCCCCCCCTCACCACCCACCGCTCGTTTCTTCTTTGGGCGAGTTTCAACTGACTTTCCATCCGTGTCTCCCAAAAGGTATCGATTTATTCTTCAATTACCTATCCTTTTCTCGATTTAAAAAAGACGGTGAGCGGGCGGGATTGTTAAAAACGCAATGCCGTTAGGTCGTGCTGGTCAGGTATAACTTGGGCTCTCGCGAAACGGTTTTTGAAGATATGAAAAGGCATGGAGGGGGGACCTCACAATATCCTGTTAGTCCTGATTTTTTCATCTTTACTTGGGGACCATTAGGTAATCGAATATCGACGTTTTCGTCGTTCTCGTCTGTTGGCTTTCCTCGCAATCTTGAAAAAAAAAAAAAAAAAAAAAACCGTCAAATTCTTGGGATTAGGTATTCAGTTGTTTGCCTACAACTCGTTCCTCGTGCAGTTTTCCGTAAACCATTTGATTATTAAAATTGTTGGGGACAAAATTTCCGATACGTTTTTGTGTTTTGAACTACAGTAAAGAAGATAATATCAAATATCAAATATTATTATTGTATTGCGATCTACCTTTGAACTACAGTAAAGAAGATTATATCAAATATCAAATATTATTATTGTATTGCGATCTACCTATACTTACCAGCTTTTACGTTTGTACTGCCTTTTGGCTTGTACAAAAAATAAATTTCTACTCTATTCTAATATGATGTATATTTTATTCCATTCTTTGCAGCCTTTTATATTATATGAGGATGAGGATGCAAAGAAAGAGTAAAATGTCGTGTTTTGCAAAATTTTAACTTTCTTACCATTTCGTGAGACACAACCTCCCAAAAGACCTCGTTTTCGTGAAAACCGTGTAGTAGTACCAGTTGTGGGGAATTCAAGTACATGCCTATAAGCCCCCTGATATATCAAAAGGGGTTTACTAGTTTTATTACGTGCTTATTGGCCAAAACACACAATAAAACTTGTGAAACCTATTTTGTAGGAAATTTTGTCCTCGACAGTTTTTAATAATATTAAAAATTAAATGATTACAGAAAAATTAAATGATTGCAGTTTACTGTAAATCATTGAAATAAATAATATTATTATTTATTTCAATGATTTACAGTAAACTGCACAGGGAATGAGTTGTAGGCCAAAAACTGGAACATTTGACAGTTTTTTTCCAGATTGCGAAGAAAGCAAACGGATGAGATTTTCGAAAACTGAGATTAACGACTTCCTATTAGTCCCGAAGAAAATATCAAAAAACGCTGCAAATTATACACAAGGGTTTATTATTCACTGATTTGTGCAGATATTAATTCAGTGTTATTAAAACATTTTGGGAAAAAAATTTCGTTTTAATTTTTTTGCTCGAAAAATACGACAAAAAACAAATTTGAAGTACCTTAAAAGAAATTCATATTTGACCTCCCGGGATCCTTCAAAAATACCATGAAAGCCCTCACAGATATATATAGATATCAGATTAAGTCCGTGAAACAAAACTTAAATTGTCCGATGCCTTAATTCGGGATGTTCATATACATCCCTCATCCTCCTCCCCAAACCACGAGGGCGTAATTCTAGATATGACGCTCACATTCCCTCAAACACACAAAACAAATGAGGTATAATATAAATTCAGAGAAGCAAATAAGAATACATTAGGTATAATCAAGTACACGCCCAACATCCGCTTTACTGGGCCAACCTGACACCAACACGTTTGTTGAGCCATGGCTCGTTAGGGACAACAAATGGGACTTTTGAAGGTCTTTGCTCTGTCCAAGGTCGAGTGAGACATCGTTTTCAAAGTAACTTTGGACACGGAATCCATTTTTGAGGGGCATCGATCCACTGGGGGTTAAGCGAGATCTTTAGTGTGAAATGAATGGTTCATAGCTTATTCTTGGCATAGCATTCATAGCATGGTGTTGGGGTAAGAAACAACAACACGGATTAATTAATGTCCGATTCGGCATTACGCCAAATACTTCTCGACAGAAAGGTAGGAAAATTTCTTTTGTGGATTAGTATTATACTACTTAAGAGGCGTTAAAGGCACCTACAACGGCATTAACGAAATATTTTCAATCCCCGTCGCGCAAACACGGATAACATATTCACAGAACAATGACTGATTGAAGTACCAGAAGGCCAAATTATTTTTGAGTGCTCGTCCAAGTTTTGCCAATGCCAACTATTGACGTTTTCCGTCCGTCCAAGAGTTGACCTACATGAATTCGACCCTTCTCTATCAGTTAAACCTTCCGTGTGCACAATCTCGTCTTGGGCCTTCACTCAGTTCCTGTCCTCTTGCCTTACGACTTCTTATCCACTTGGCGGACGATAATGAGACTAAAAAGAACTGTTTAGAGTCTTGGAGCCCTTCAAGTTCAGTTTTGTTAATGAGGAGCTGAATCAGCAGAGAAGTGAGCGAGGATGACATCACAACAGTAGTGAGCGACATTACAAGAGTACGAGCGTCAATCGATGCCCTTTTGGAGATGATGCCTCTGCGGTGGATTCAGACAATTCACAATTCATTCCTACTGCCCAAAACGGCCCGGACGGCAGACGGACATTTCGGATTTAGAATGTAGACCTCTTGAAACGGATAATGTCAAATTTTGAGGCCGATCGGAGTCGTCGATCTCCGTCGCGAAAACATAGGTGTATTCTTCCAAGAATAATAAACCGATTGTCAGGGTAAAACGTGGGTAAACCTCAAAATGACTCCGCACATGGAATAAAGGGGAATGATGCACACGATCAGCAGCATTCAGCAGAGAGGACCGGCTAGAGGTGTGTCGGTACACGGTCACCCGTTCGCGCCAGCCAAGGGCGGATCCAGGATTTTTCTGGGGGGGGGGCGGAAAATGATTGAATGATAGATACCCCCAAACCAAAAAAAAGTGTTCTGGGGGGGGGGGGGGGGGATTTTCAAAGATTGAGCCTTGGGCTTGGATAGTTGCATTTGGGCTATATTTATTTATTTATTCCTAAAACAAAAAAACATTTTCACAATAAGGAAGAGAGTCATGATTTGTATACATAGGAACCAATTTTTCTTGATTTGGCCTATACCTAATAGGTCTCTGACCTGTCCAGGCCTGTCATTCCCTTAATAGCTATTGAATATTGCATACCAATTAAATTTACAATTTATAGCGACTTAAAATATAATTTTTATTTTCTAAATTCTTAAAATAAAGTAGCGCTTCTTTTTTGAAAATTGACGTTGACCTCGCGGTCCTTAACGAGATAGGCAGGGTTTCAAATAGCGCAGGCGCAAGCCAGGGTAACTGCCGAGTGAAGAAGTCAACTTTTGGATGAGTAATTCGCAAAATGGTAGACTACACTATTTCCAAACTTACTTGAGACGACAACCTCCCCGGGCGAGGGGGTGAAGGGGATTGCTTGAATAGAAGGGTTCAGAATTTCTTACCTGGCCTCCCATACTATTTCTGAAGGCCCATTTACATTTGTCACACATTCGTATTATTGAGCAATGGGCGATAGAAATGTTATGAATCAACCGGATGTCGTCTCAAGTAAGTTTGGAAATAGTATAGTCCTTGTATTTTTTACCACCTCATGCTGCCTAAACGCGTCCCGAGATTTGAAAACGTAATTTACTAGTCTATAAACATAAGTTGCCCTAGGTGGTAGGACATCGAGCTTGAAATACAAAGTTTCTACTGGTGTGCGCTGATCGGATTTGGTTGCTATCCGTAGCACAGTGTTAATTGTCACCTCAATGCAACGAAAATTGCTTGAGTAGGCACCACCCCAGATTATTATGCCATAAATTAGAATACTGTAAACATACGCATTGTACATCATGCGGCGAATATCCCTGGATAAAAAATTTCTTAGGATGATGAAGAAGTGGTAACATTAAATGTAAAAATTTTTTTAAATTCTCCCCTCCAAGTACTGAATGTGTTCATGCCACTTTTGATGTTGATCCAGTGTAAGCCCAAGATATTTTAGGCTTCTAACTTTTTCTAATGTTCCACAGGAGCATGCTGTTTTTTGCGCGCACTGATCTTTGTGAATTACTAATTTCGAAAAGCTGGCAGACCAGTCTTATTGATAGAAAACGTGATGTACTTTGTTCACGGTTAGACCATTCAAGTGAAACCATTTCAGGACTTTCTCCATAACTCGTTCCGCCTCTGAATGGACTTCTTCCCATGAGTTTCCTTTCAATAAAATGGCTATGTCATCTACAAAGGCAACGAATTTGCCTGAGACATCCAGAGCAAACAGATCATTGACGAATACAAGAAATAAAATAGGGCCTAGTACTGATCCTTGAGGTACTCCATAACTAATCATTTATTCAGTGCTTTTAGCCGTCTGAATTTGTACAAACTGTTTTCTGTTCGAGAGGTACGATCCAAACCATCTTAAGGCCACCCCATCCAGCCCAAGTCTTTCCAATTTTAGCATAAGCCTTGATATTTCTATGGATTCAAATGCCTTGGAGAGATCTATGAAAACTCCCATTATTTTGAGATTGTTGTTCATTGATTCTGAAATATCTGCTGTTACTTCCACTAGGGCATCTTGTGTACTCCGATTTTTTCGGAATCCGTATTGTGTAGCAGCTAATAGGTTATTTTTTTCCAGGTAGTTAATCAGTTGGGCTTTTACTATTTTCTCGAAAATTTTGGCGAAATTTGACAGTAAAGAAATAGGTCGGTAATTGTTCGCATCAGTTTTTATTCCTTTTTTAAATAGAGGCCGCACTAACGCGATTTTAAGAGCATCTGGGAATTTTCCATTCAGTAGGCTGAGGTTAATTAAATGGGTTAGTGGTGAAGTTATCCCTACGTATTAGTAGATTTTAGTACATTACATTTTAACTTCGATTATCTCACCTCACCTTTACATTTTCCGAGGTAAATGTATGTTTTTTTACCCCTCTGACTCAAATTAGATTTTAGGCCACCCGGTTTGTAGGAAAGTACTCGATTATAACATTTTAAATCTCATATGAGATTGAGTTTGGTTAGGGAGAGAGAACGACTCCTCTGCTGAATACTAAATTGTTTATTCAGGTAAACAATTATAGCGTGGGGACCGGTTTCGAGCAACTAAGCTCATCTACAGCCCAGAGTGACTTGAGGTGGTTGAACGTACAATTAGTTCAGAACTAATTGTACGTTCAACCACCTCAAGTCACTCTGGGCTGTAGATGAGCTTAGTTGCTCGAAACCGGTCCCCACGCTATAATTGTTTACCTGAATAAACAATTTAGATTCAGCAGAGGAGTCGTTCTCTCTCCCTAACCAAACTCATTGGATTAGACCTCTGCACCATCGGCAAACAACCACTTTGTCATATGAGATTTATATAATTTTTCTCGTTGAGGGGGGGGGGGGGGGCTCTGGATCGGCCACTGGGGCCAGCCCGGTCGGAGTAGGTCGGATGATGGGATTGTGAATCATGAATGAACGGGTGAGTCGGTGACACAGTGACACCAAACAGACCAGAATGGTCTCGAATGGTCAGTTGTCATCCTTATGCCAACAGAACGGTAGGGTTGATGAGAATATCTGTGGACCTGCACATGTTTTGTTGTAGATAAATATCATTCACCCGATTTTTTTAGGGAACGTTGTCTATTTAGTTTGGTCACCTCACCACAAGATTACAGTCAGCGACTTGATCCTCGTAGAAATTTGTCTACGATAGATTCTTCAATTCCAGTATATTCTTGTACCAATATTTTTGTAAATTAAATTTTTATACATTTTATACACATTTTATACCTATTCATTATATTCCTGGGCCCAAAAGCAGAAAAATTACTTTTGTCACTGAATAGAAGTGAACGAACTGAACGGGTGACCAGTTGTCAGTGAAAGGAGTGACCGTTTTGGGATTTGACTCACTCTAGTGACCTTTAGGTCCAGCACTTCGAGTCCGCGACAACTCCGAGACCAAGTCCGAGACAACTCCAGGCTTCTCTCGACGGGGCGAATGAATTATGCAGCTCCCTCCGAGCCAAACCTCCCAAGCAACAGGTGGTCTCCCCGGAGAATCAGACTTGATCCTCTCAATCTTCTTTGTTCCCCGGCAATTCTTTAGTTTTCCGCCTCGAAAACTCTTCCTGTCAACCCAGTTCAGGCTTTAGAGACTGCAAATCAATTTCCCGAGTTGGCTTCGGAATTAGTTGTCGTCTCAGTCTTTAGACAAACCCCCTGAAAAGCGGCTCTTTTCTAAAAGTATGCCTCCGTATTCGACGCTTCCGTATTTGAACACGAAGGTGTCTTCATTTAAGTAATCACAACAAATAAAACTCGCTTCAAATAAAGATTCGCAGGTTGTAAAACATAATCTTATAAACATTATAAAAAGACACCAAACACTTGTTCTACTACCCCAAAGTGATCACATTTCACCGTAAAGTAGTGTTCACATCCACGGCAATGCGCTATTGCATCATTCCGTCATTGCGTTCAGTCTGCTGATTGGCCGATGCCAGCGGGTGGCGCTAAAATGGGTCTACGGGAGTTTTTTTTTAAGGCTTTGGGCTATGGGATCGAGTTAGGTGTCGTTTTTGAAGTATTTTTGGACGTAGAATCCATTTTTTGGGGGTCCCGGAACGATCAGATTTCACTGTTGGGATCTATAGGGCTTTCATGGGACTACAAATGGGATTTTTGAAAAATCCCAGGAAGTCGAATATTTACCGAGTGAATTAGTTTTGAATTTTTTTTTTTTTTTTCCAAAATTGTTTGTTGACACAGAATTAATATTTGGAGAAGAAAGAATAATAAACCCTTGTGTAAAATTTGCAGCGTTTTTGACGGCCCCTTCGCGCCCTTATGGCTGAATCAATTTCAACTTTAAGGTAGCTCATTCGACGCAGAATTTTGTGCTCTTAAATTTACTATATATATAAGCGTTTGACCCATAACGCACCCTTTCAAAGTTATCCGTAAAAAATAAAAGTGCCGACATTTCGAGGTTTTTTTGCGTTTTTGACTGACGGTGAGCGTCTCAGAAATGTTGGGAAGCTTCGGATCCGCATTTAGCACTTCAAAAAACATATAAAACCGTTGAGAAAAATTCTACGCCACGCTTTGCATCGAAAAATCACCTGATGTCTGGGCTAGTATAGAATCATACATGATTCTCTTCAATTTCAAAATACACACTTCCTTTTCCGGGAAGAAATCAATACAGAAAAGGTCACGCCGAGATGAAAATTTCACATTTAATGTTTCTTCAATAAACCTCCCATCATTATTGGGGTCGTCAAATACGGTTTCCCGGTAAGAGGAAAAAAATTGAGAAAGAGGAAAAAAAAGAAGAGGAAATGAATAAATGAGAGCTTGACGGAAAAATGGAGACGCGAGAGATTTTTTTCTCTTCGTTATATGTATATATTTTCAAGTGGAAAAAGTTCAAAATCCGTATTTAGAAAAGGTTTCGTGGGGAATGAGGACAAAAGCAGAGGACTCCCTTTCAGCTCATTTTTCTTTCCATTCTTAATTTTCTTCGTGTTTATTTTCTGGCCCGCCGTTTTTCGACCGTTTTGTCGGTCATTTGGAGAAGAATCTTAAAAGTAAGTGAGTCAGTTACGGTCGTAAGAAGAATTTGACTGGTGTCGTTACTGACGGTGTCTGTGGGTGGCGAAACCCCCCCTTTGGTTAATTATTCTTGAAAGAAAATGTGTATTACAGTGAGTATACCGCTTAATGTGATCAAGTTGGGGATTCCAGTTTTGATCACTTACGCGGTTGTTCACAATACACAAAACACAAGTTTGGCTTCCAGGACGTTAACTTTTTTTTCGCGATATCACCGGCCTTAATTCCGTTGTTCACTCCCTCAGACACTAAAAAGCGCATTTTCTTTAACTGCTCTAATGATGCCCTGATCAAGAGGTGCGCAGGCGGGTGAGCAGTGCAGTTGTCCATCACTACGGCGATTTTTCTTTTAAGTTTCCTGTCCCATTTTGATATGAAATCCGTGAAAATGGAGCTGGTCATCCAGGCGTTGGAGTTTGCGGTTTTGTCAAGGGAAAAATTCGGGGAATGGTGTGAAGTTGGTAACACCCAGATCTTCAGCGAATTTCGTAGCCTTGTCCATTAGCATTGCATTGTCGATAGGTACGTTCAGTGATGTTGGCTGCATGAACCATCAGATGGTGCGACAGATTCTGTCGCAAACGTGGGACCTCTCCACCCCTGGCGGCCCTCCCTCCCATGGGGAGGAGGGACCGAGCGGGCCCGGCGGCATGACGGCAGTGATGAGCAGTATGAACAGAAGCGTTGTGATGTGTCGGTAAAACGTGAAAATTGTGCAAGTGACTTTCATATGAGGTGGTCGTAAGTAACATTTATGTCTGCGGACATACATTTGCCCCAGCTCATGAGTAGTGCGTTAAAAACAGGTCCGCCTTCAATTTGGTTAGTTGTGGATCCTCCACAACTAAAATGCAGTCTAGCTAAAGCAGTTTAGCTAGAAATACAGGTTCGCCTTCAATTTGGTTAGTTGTGGATCCTCAACGACTAAAATGCAGTCTAGCTAAAATTACAGAATTACAACATCAGGAGTATCCTATGGTTGGAAGAGGCGGCAATTTGGGGACATGGTGGTGGCCGTTTTGGGCAAACGCCCAGCAGGGACTTGATGATGATTCAGTTTAATTCACGTAACGTACATTGAGCTGGGGCTGAAATATTACATAGGTACTTTCGCTTTCCTATCATATTACTAATCGTGGATTAGTCAATTCACGACACCATCTGAGGAGAGCATCTTGCAAGTCAACAGCTTTAACTAATACTATGACGAATGTTGACTTTGATGTTGACTAATATAGAAGACTAATATAGAGTCTCCGAGAGCTGAAAAAGTCTTCTGGCGCTGTTGGAAGACTGAAGACCAAATCGCGAGAGCAGGAAATCTCATCTCCACTTTTGACCAGTTCACTCTCGTATGTTCTTGTCTCCGATACTGCTTTCAGGTCCATGTCCATTGGCGATTCGAGTCTCATCACTCCTCTCGAGATTGTTTTGTCTCAGGTGTCCACTTACCTTTAGTGGAAATTTGAAAAGATTTTTGGAAAGGGAATGTTAAAAAACAAGTTCACTTAAAACCCCGAATTCATTCATAATTAATGAATTATTACAAGGTCCTTTGCGCCTACTAAAACAAGTATCCCATAATAAGACACTTTCCTGTATTGTTCGACGGTTTTCCGGTAGGTACCTACTCCATTAACGAGAGTTCCACGAGAGTTCCAGAGCAAATTTTGCTCTCTGATGAGCCTCTGAAAGTGAGCCAATCGTCAATCCGAAACGAGCTTTTTCCTCTCGGAACTTTTCTTTTTTTTTTTTTAATTGTTTGATGTTTCAACACAAAAGAGTCTTCCCCATCATAACTTCTGCAACTCCCCGTTCCGAAGGCTCACACCCCCTCGACCTTCGGAAAATCGTTGAAATTCACCGCGGAGGGGTGGGGATATAGTGGGGGGTTTGAAGAACTGCTGACTGGATGCCACTTAATTATATGAGAGCGAATGAAGAGGAAATACTGAAGAGGCAGGTGAGCGTCACTGCGAGGCCTTCAGGCAATTTACGGCGGAAACTGATTGGGCTCTTTATTACAAAATACCAAGCGAAGTCTGTCCTTATTATTACCTATTATTTCATAACGTAATTATCATCTCATCAATTCCAATTTTTTGTCGATTATTCTCAGAATAATTATTTAACCAAAAAATTGATTATAATCAATCTATGGTTTTGCGACGGAGGTTCTGACGGGCCTCAAAATTTGAGCAGTAGGAGTTTTTGTTTAAATCTGAAATTTTGACAAAATACCAACCTACTTGGTTTACCATCAAGTTGTGCCGTGGGGCTAAAACGGGGCTGCGGGAGGCTTTTTTTTTTTTTTTTTTTTTTTTTAAGAGTTTCGGCTATGGGGTCTGTTTAGGTGTCGTTATTGAAGTATTTTTGGACGTGGAGTCCTAGAACGATCTGATTTCATGGTGAGGATCTACGGGGTTTTCATGGGGCTACAAACGGGATTTTTGATGGATCCCAGGAAGTCAAGTAAGGTGTCGTTTTTCCAATAGGTTAATTAGATACATACAATTGTATACAATCTATTTTTGGAGGTCTCTCATCCCTCTCAAACGTTACAAAAATTTTTTTAAAATATTTACTTATTTTTATTTACATTTATTATTTCTCTTAAAATCAATAAGTTATTAATTAATAACTTATTGATTAATAGGTTAATTAAATTAATTAATAACTATTAATAGTTTAATCAAAGAATAATAACCCCTTGTGTAAAATTTGCACCGTTTACCCTCCCTCACCCCCAACCCTAGTCCGTGTCAACATTGACGATTCGTTCATCGAGAAAATAATAATAATAATAAAAATAAAAAAAACTTTTCATGGTGCCAAGGAGTACCTGTATTATACAGTATAATAGGAGTATAATTTATACTCCTTGGCACCATTGATTTTTTTTTTTTTTTTTTTTTTTTTGTCGAGTGTGAAATAGCGTTACTGGGGATGCTCAGCTCAGTCTCTCCACTTTCCCACTCAACTTCCTCACTCCCCTGGTTTCTCCATAAAGCTCGCTCAAGTATTTAATTGAATTTCCATTGAGGGAAATTAATTTCAACCCTGGATGGGTTCCTTTTAAATGCTACTTGGGGCTCCGATGGGCACAAAAGCCGCCGTTAATTCCGCGCGGCGGTGAATTTACTTTAATTTGTACGGAGTTTGTATTTTCACTGGATGAACGGGGAAGCTTCCAAGTGAGGTGTTTTTGACTTCCTAATTGAGTTAGCGAAAAAAAAAAAACAAGAAACATTTTCATAACACAAGCGCCAGAAGTGAACGAACGGGCCCGGGAACCGATTGTCGAATACTTTTTTCTGAAAGAACTTCATATTATGAAGTTGATTATGATTATTATTTTGAAGACATAGCAGTGAGTTTTGGGCGCCTACGGTGTAATACTAATTTCCAGGGCACTTTCGAAAATTTCAACTTTGAATCTGGAGGGAAGAGTGGCGCTTCCAAGTGCTGTCTGGTGGTCAGCCAATGAACTAAAAGCACGAATTCAGAGAGAATCACGAGATCAGAAAATATTAAATCGCAAGGAAAATAGTTGTTCGGATTTGTTCTGACGCTAGCGTGACGGGACAGACCATATTCACCAACAAAACATACTTAACCAAAAATAAAAAAGATTTTGTTTATACACTTTCTACTTTTGCGCACTCTGGAGCATTAGTTAAAGTGTCACGCGGGAAAATTCAAAACGCCAAATATTCACTAGTGATTTCCTCTGCTCAGACACCTAATTTCTCAGTGCTAACTGTACTGAGTACTTTGTTCATTATTAGTTCAACTATGTTCGGCCGAATTTTCCCATTTCTCGAACCTTGTTCCCTAGCGCAATGAGTTATACCTGGGCGTCAACGTGCAGAGAGGAATAGATGTGAACGAATTGGCTGAAATTGTAAATACGGCGACTACAGGTTGGTTAGAGGCTGCAGATAACAGGGAAGGAAATCGTGATGGGGGTGGTAGGACTGGAGGGGGGTACTTTGGCGAAACAGATGAGACGGCAGGTCGTTCGGAGACAGAATGGTGAGCCTGAATAGGTGTAGATTAACGATTGTTCCAGTCAGTAGGTCTATTCAAGTGGTAGCGGAGATTGTTAGGGGGGGTAGGATTTGCCTGAAGACCCCTCCACGCGTTGCTCTCCATTTTGCAATATCGACTTTGTGGCCGAGGCAGAGGGATCTCAAACAGCACCAATAACAGATCACTCAGTGTGTCAGGTCTCACTGGGCAAGTAGTCCAGTCAACGGACCTGGATTCATAACGGACCTGCATTTTTGTGGGGGGGGGGGGGGGGGGGTACTGAATCCGAATATAAAGTTTGCTGCCCCCTCCGAAGACGGCTTCACATCAAAAAAATCAAAAAACCTCAAAATGTTGGCACTTTCAGTTTTTCTCTTGAGGGCAGATGCTACCCCAATCGTTTTTAAACGATTTAGTATTTTTTCGTTTTTCTTCTCAAAATAAACTACATATTATGTGGGTTCAAAGTGGAAAGGCACTATCGGCAAAAAAATAGGTTTCGAGAAATCGCAATCTAAATTTTTAGCGTCATTAGTAATGACGCTAAAAATTTAGCGCTAATGACTCATTACAGTCGTGAATAGCTTCAGTCCAGATTGTTGTAGGGAGCTGAAACTAGGGTGAAAGTTAGTTAACTTTCTATGTCTGCACTGTACGCCCAGAAAATTTGAACTGCGTAGCGCGGTTCTAAGTACCGGTTTTAGTACAACTTGTTGAGTAGGTACCCACAGATGGTGCCTTTCTGCTGTTAGAGACGGCATAGTTCATTTCTGCTGTCAATAATTGTTACGATAAAGGCGTTAGTGTCTTTTAAAAAATGCATTTCTGCTGTTAAAAACATTGAATTGGTGCATTTGACTTGAACTTGAAAAACTTTTTTCTTCAGTTCAAGTCAATCTGGATTGAGATTGGGCTAAACAGTGAGTATTGGTTGATGCTCTCATGAAGATACCCAGATAATATATTACAAAGCTCAAAAACAAGAAATAAACATTTTGATCCAAAGTTGAATGGTCGAGAAGCAAAATTACAGTGCCGGGGGGGGGGGGGGGGGGTTCTAAAAGTTTTTGCCTCGGAAAATTCTTTAGTACTGCCCCACAGTTTTTTTATTTTATAAAAAAACACTAGGGTAGGTGGGGGCAAAGCCCTGCAATTTCCGGTTTTTCGACCATTGCAACCGATTTGAAGCAGATTTCCTCTAAATTTTATGCTTGAATTTTAGGTTGGGCTATTATCTATAACCCCTTGGAAACACAGTCATCTCCTGTCAATGGTAAAGGAGAAATTGAATATTTAAGAAAAAAAATTTTTGCAGGGCTTTGCCCCATAAAATGGGGCAAACCCCTGCAGTGCAGGGATTTGCCCCAACTAGGTAGAAATGGGTTTAAAAAAAATTCGATTGAACAAAAATGCTCAAATTAAGTTATTTCTTTATTTAAAAATTCCTTATTTCTTCATGATCGAAAAAACGGAGGGATAAAATCAAATGAGGGCACATTTTTTTTTTTTTTTTTTTGAAACTTTTATTGCACCAAGTAAGCAAACTTATCAGCAATTTACAATTGATGTATACATACTAAATGACTTGCCAGAAGCGATGACACATAGCACTGCTTCTATGCGACTTGTTGTTTTGTGCAACTGACGCACTAGTAATTACTCACTGAGCTGATAATTAGTTCACAGGGCACCCCACTCCCACAGGTCATGAGGTTTTGTTCTTTTCAGTCTTCTGAGCAGGCCTTCAACGTCGAGGAGCTGGACAACCTCGCTGTTGATGTGTCCCCGAAGCCTCTGCTGATGGGCTAATGCTTGTTTTTTGATGACTTCTTCGACAGTAGGAATTTGAAGTTCCCGGTGTAGTCTTTCATTCCTGGTGTAACGGTACGCATTTACGCATGCTCGTAGCACGTTATTTTGAAATCGCTGAATGATCAAGCGATTGCTCGGAGCGGTGCAGCCCCACAATTGTGCACCATAGGCCCAGACTGGCTTAAGGACCTGATTGTATAGTGTTAGCTTGTTGGGGATTGACAAGGATGACCGTCGCCCCATTAGCCAATACATCTTTCGAAATTTGGTGGTTAGTTCCATCTTCTTTTTTTTTACATGTGCTTTCCACCGAAGCTTAGCATCGAGGGTCATGCCCAGGTACTTGGCTTCGTTTGCGTGCGGTATGACTTTGTTGTTGAGGTGAACGGGTATGTACTCACACGTACGGTTTGTGAAGTCGACATGTACCGATTTTGCCTCATTCATTTGGATCCTCCACTTTAAAGTCCAGCTGTGAAGTCTCTTGATTGACCTTTGTAGTTTCGAAATTGATTCCAAGTTGGTATCGCCGACAGCAAGGACTGCAGTGTCATCTGCAAACGTTGCTATGGTATTCTCCTCTCTTTCTGGAAGATCTCTGGTGAAAAGGACGTACAGGAGTGGGCCCAGTACGCTACCTTGCGGTACTCCAGCTTGAATCTTTTGAGCTTTCGAATACGCATCTTCTTGCTTGATCCGGAAAAATCGGTTTGAGAGGTAGGACTCTAACAACTTGGAATACGAGGCGGGAAGTGTTTTTCTGAGTTTATAGTTGAGTCCTTCGTGCCACACTTTATCAAAGGCCTGTGTAACATCAAGAAAGACGGCAGAACAAACCTTTTTTTGTTCAAGAGATTGTTCAATAATGTGCGTTATTCGGTGCACCTGATCAATTGTAGAGTGATTTCGACGAAAGCCAAACTGATGGATTGGAACGAGGTTCCGTTCCTCTACTATTTTCAACAGTCGTTTTTGAATGATTTTTTCAAACAGCTTTGAGAGAACTGGTAGCAGAGATATTGGTCGATATGAATTCAATTCCTCAGCAGGCTTTCCAGGTTTTAGGATCATTATGACCTCTGCAAGCTTCCATAGCTGAGGTACATAGCAAAGCCTGATGGCTGCATTGATAATCTGTGTGAGTTTAACAATCACCTTCCGAGGAAGGTTCTGAAGTACCTGGCCTGTAATTAGGTCATATCCAGGCGCCTTCTTCGGGTTAATATCATTTTTAATTGTCATCTGCACTTGTTTGACAGTTACTCTTTCGATCACAGTCTCCTGGTCACTGGACCGAATCTCCTTGAGCGGCTCTTCATCAGGGCTGCCAGGATTTGGGGTGAAGATGTTAGCCAAGTGAGAAGCAAAGGCGTCAGCCTTCTCCTGGTTGGTCCTGATCCACCTATTGTTGATCGTGTCCAGGATGGGTGGTGCCTGAACTACGGGTCGCTTCAAGTATTTTGTTGCCTTCCACAGGGAGTAATCAGTGTCCCTGTGGCTAGTAAGCGTTGAAAGGAGTTCTTTTTGAGTTTCTTCTTTGATTTCTTTGATCATTCCTCTAAGTTCATTAGCAATTTTATACCATTTGGTCTTATGGGCTGGGTTACGCGTGGCTTGCCAGATTCTCCTGGCTCTACGCTTCTGTTTTATGGTATCTACTATTTCCTTAGGGTAATTTATCCCCTTCAGCTTTTTAGGAAGATCAGGAGTATTTTGCCAAGCAGCATCTTGTATGGCAGCTACGACTTTTTCCAGCTGGCCGTCAACCTCTTCTGGCGTGGTCAGTGTCACACTAAGGTCGATACGTTGATTCACGTCCATTTTGAACTGATGCCAATTTGTTAGCTTGTTAACTAAAACTGGATTGTGTGGCTTAATGATAATCTGGTCGCTCAGTGTGAGGATTACTGGTGAGTGGTCCGAACTGAGATCGAAGCACTCGTCGGTGTACGCATAATTAGCTGAGATATTTTTTAGTAAGAAGAAGTCAAGTAGATCTGGTTTTTTCCTTATATCACTAGGCCAGTACGTTGGTTTACCGGTTGATAAAGAGATGCAGTCTCTTAGCTGCACGGATCTGTAGAGAGCTGAGCCGCGAGGCAGGCACATTCGTGAGCCCCAATATGTATGTTTTGCATTGAAGTCTCCGCCAATGATGAAGCGATTCCCCAGTTGATCAAACGCCTTACAGAAGTCTTCGTCTGTAATGGTATGTTTAGGTGGGCAGTAGATGCTAGCAATAACCATCTCGTATGACCTAGTTTTGACTGAAATTGCACAAATCTGGATTTTTTCCGTTTCGATCTTTGTCCATTCATGATGTTTGAGGTTTTCTTTTACGAGAACTGCGCTACCTCCGTGTGCTTTGTTTGCCGGATGTAGTGCATGATAACATTTGTAACCTTTTAATTTAACGAATGATTGCTTTGTGAAGTGGGTCTCTGAGACAAGGCACACATCGATGTTGTTGACGTTGAGAGCTACCTCTAGCTCCATTCTTCGTTGAATGAGCCCGTTGGCATTCCAGGTCATTATTTTTAGGCTGTGCATCATGATGAATGCTTCCTAGGGCGTATGGTCTTAGTCCCCCTCTCCAAGACCGTAATTCTCTGGTTAAATGAGTTCATGGTTGACTCCATTCTTGTAATTGATGTTGAGAGGCTCTGTAAAGTGATGAGAATGGTATTAAAGTCTGCCACTGCAGTTTGAGGAACCAAGTGGGCTTTTTCCTGAGGCTTTTTGGGGCCAGTCACAGCCTGTCCGTACGAACCTTGAGTATGGCCAAAGTTCTTATTTACTGCCAGGATGGGGACTTTGGGTGTGAAAGAGTTTTTTCTGAGAGGAGGAAGCTTAGCCAAAATTGGCTTCTTTATGGTGAAGGACTTTCTACGTTCGGGTTTATTTTCATTACTGGCTTTCTCTCGGGGTACCTGGAAGTCAGTTTTCGGATTTGATGAATGAGCAGACGATCGCAGCCCTTTGTATCGGTTACTGGCTTCAACCGCGACCGGGCATCCCCGGTAGTTAGCAGTATGTGGGCCCCCCACAGTTGGCACAGGTAGGTAACACCTCCAGAGGCTTTTTGCAATCCGCAGTTGCGTGATATGCACCACATTTTACGCATTTCTCTTTTTTGTTACAGTAATTCTTGGTGTGACTGAATTCCTGACAACGTTTACATTGGGGAACTGTTATGTTTGGCTTTAAGCTTTCGATGGTGACCTTACAATTCAACAATTTTGTTATTCCGTGAATTAGATTAACGTCAGACCCATTAGCAAAGTCGACAATGTACATGTCCAATTTGTCTAAGGTTTTCCATTTGAGTTTTTGAATTACTTTCTCAACTTTCAGAGGTGGATACTCGTGCTGTATAGAATCTGCAATGTACTGGGTGTCCATACCACCTGGTAACTTTTTAAGCATGACCGAATAGGGCCGAGTTTGCTTGTTTTGATAGGTGTAATAGGGGCAATTTCGTTCTTCAAGAAAGTTGTCTATCGCCCGATATTCATCTGAATTGGATGCATTTATTTTAATTTTTTTATCACCCAACTGAGTAGTGATTGCATCTCTAGCAATTTTAGCTAGCTCCTGCTTGAGTTTTAGGAAGTCGTCAACTGACTTCAGAGGCTCCAGGGTGATTGGAGGAGGTTTAAACACCCTTTCTTTGCCGGGCTTCCTGGACTGCTGTGCAGAAATTCCCTCACCAACGCATGGTGAAAGGGGGCTTTTCCGCTTTCTTTTGATAACTGGCTGAAACTGTATTTCGCCAGTGTCGTATGCCAACTGCTCTTCGTCAGTGCAATACTCGTCTTCCATTTCTGACGAGGGGTTTCCCCCCATATTTTCGGAGGCATTTTTATCGGCGATTTTCGCCTCAAGCTCACCTACTTTCATTTTTTCTGCATACACAGCTTGATTGGCCTGTGATAGGGCATTGCAAAGGCATTCTATGATAGAGTACAACTCACCAATTGACCGGGATGCTGGTTCGCCGATTTGGAGTCTACCAATATTCTCCCGATGTATCGCGATTTTCGATTTCGTTTCGGCTAGGAGGCCTTCGCAGGTAACGCCTACGTCGGCAGAGTTTTCACGGCCGCCCGAGTTCATCGCGCGGATTGTTTACACTGTGTCATCACTTTGCCCGACTGTTTGTCTTTCCACGGATCGTCTTGAGATGTTTCTCGTTCGGAGGTTCAACAAAGACAAATGAGGGCACATGGCACAGTGTCCTCGCGTTCAACCACTCCAGCCAAATACACCGATTAATCGGTCCGATTTACCACCAAACTGGATTTTCAGTAGTTTAATCTGTGATTATCGGTCATCAAAACATTGGCGGACATAAGTGACTTTAACAAGAAAATTGATCGCTGATTCAATCATGATGAAACTTATAGGGGACCATCTAGGACTAAATTCGCACTATTCCGGAAAATTTCACAGAAATCCGATAAAAGTTGGTGCAGTCATGGCTTTGGCAAGGAATGTGGACTGACAGATGCGCGGACGGACAAACACGAAACCAAATTTGTTCAGGAATCCCTGATCATCAAACCTGGCAATTATTGGCAATTGCTCCCCACTCTTTGGAAGTGATGTGCACCTATTTGATTGACATTAAATTATAAATGATGAAATTTTAAATTTACAATTCAACTTTAATGTCATTATTGAATCCACATGTTCCATACAATGCCAAAATACGTGCTGGTAGTGAATGGGGCAAAGACCTGCACTTGAGGGGTGCAGGGATTTGCCCCAAACAACCTGCAGGGACTTGCCCCAAATGGCATGTTTGGAAATTACTCTTTGATAAGGTTAGGAAAAGTGAGTTAAAGAAACGGTTCTCCCCTGACATTGAAGCTCAATTACAGTACTATTCATTGATGATTAGCTGATTAATTTGGCGCAACCCTATCTCACACAAAATTGACGTCAAATTTCCTGAAAATTACATACAAAAGGTGAAAAACAAACTTAACTCATTTTCTCAGCCCATTGCCCACAGAGACGCCATTACTTTTGATGACAGACACCTGTTGCTGAACCTCAACTGCTGCCTGGTTGCCAGTTTCTCAATCACTTGTGAAGTACTGAAAAAGCCACTGCATAGCTTTGCCCCACGCAGGGCTTTGCCCCCACCTACCCTACTTATGCGAAATTCAATCGGTTTTCCGTTGAAAGCACATTAATCAGTGTGGTTTGACGTTTCAAAATCACTCATTAAATTCAAAAAAAAAAAGAAAAGGTTTTGGAGGTGAAATCTCAATTTGAAAGTGGGGGGCAGTGCGAAAGAACACCCAAACATCGCCGCTCTAAATGAAGCTAAAAAGCAAGCTTTTAAAAAAATTACGATAAATTCGTTGACTTCGCAGGTCTGAAACCGTAATCATTGACGGCAGAAAGGTATTTATCCCGCCTAATCCTTTTCTGCTGTAAACCCAATCAAGAAAATCCCGACAGCAGAAAGGCATTCTTAAGTTGTGCTTTTCTGCTGTAACCATTCAATATTGAGAATCTCGAAATACGAAATATTATTCAAGTCTAGCAAGGGGTGGGTGTCATAAGCGCTAATCCCGTTGGAATGCGGTCGAAAAGCGCGAATTTTTTCATGCCTAAAAGCGCGAGGTTTCCTGCTAGTATTTTGGTTTAAAAACGCGAGCCTGTTATCTATACCACTAATAACAGAATAAAGTTACAGTTCTTGAAGCAAATAACGCCTTTCCTAGGCTCCAATCGCGACTTTTGACCCAGAACAAGGCCTCTCTTCATTGAAATGTTTACCACTATCATTCGACTTTTTTGGACCACCTCGCGCTTTTGACAACCACCGCTAGCAAGTGACCTCGGAATGCCATTGAAAAGACTTTTCACTTAGTGTCAAGTTTGCTCCTCTGCTGTAAATATCCGGATCAATATTTTCATAATCTGTTTCCGCAAATTATTAATTCTTTGAAGGCCTTTCATATTCACAAAAAAGAAAAAAAAAAAAAAAAAAAAAATCAAGAAAACTGGACCAGGGAGTGGCGAGATTTTGAGGCAAGAATTTCGCCGTTTCCATGGGGGCACCAACTGCCCTTTAATACTTACCTGAAACTATGCTCTATGTCATCTATCCATAAATCGTACAAAATTTATTTTTCTTTATTTTTATTTTCTTAATGACACAGAATTAATTTGCGCGCAGTTATTCAATATCAAAGAATAATAAACCCTTGAGTAAAATTTGCAGCGTTTTTGTTGGTGTGTTCGGATCACCACAGAACGTAATACTCTTTTTTACCGCCAATTGCTTATTTTACGGCTCAATTTTCCACAATATGCCAATTTCACGAGGAGGATGAAAAAAAAAAGAAGCTACTAAAGATGGGAAGTGAGTTTTGCACGGAGGTGATGACGACGGTTATTGGGAAGGAAGTGGAGGGGGAAATTGATTTACCAGCGGGGGATGAGGGCGAAGTGGTTGTCGATCCGAGGAAGGGGGAGGGGGGATGATTGAGGCCGCGGTAAAGAACCCATCGGTGGGGGGGAGGGGGAAGAAGGTCCGCGAGGGAGGAGCGTTATGCCGGCGTAATCCGGGGGGGACAAGGAAGAGGCTGTACGCAGAGGGGGGGGGGGAAGCTTGTGCCCACCACGTGTTGCTTCACCCTGTTCGTCCCACAGAACGGCTTCCTGGATCACCTCCAACATCACAGCGGGGATCATTATCCTCCTCCCCCACTTCACCGCCATCACCCCCCACCTCCACCTCTTCACCGCCCTACACGACAATCACTGCCCGTCGAAGCTCCTCGTTTCTCATCAACTCCCTGGCATTATTTACCGAACGCAGTGAGACTCCTCATCGGCAATGTGAGACATTTTACAACTCAAAATTAAATTTAAAATTTAAGGGCCATGGATTCCAAAACTGTCTACGTGCGGTTTTTCGATTTTTCAGGAAACACGAAAAACATGCCGCATCTCAACCAATAAGCCGGGAGACGCGATTTCTTTTGCATTTGACTCATTTGGCATCACTAAATGAGAGCGAAAATTTTGAACTATTTTAATTTAGAAGGAAGCCAGTAAATTGAGATTGAAAAATGAATGTAGACAGTTTTGACACGAACTGTCCAATGTAGAGAGTTTTGGAACGAACCCCAAAGTTTGGGAGCCAAAACCAGTGGAAAGGAGAGAGTTTTGCTTGATTTCAAAACTGCCTAAGTCCGATTTAGCAATTTTTCAGGAAACACAAAAAACATGCCTCAACTCAACCAATAAGCCGGGAGACGCGATTTATTTTTCATTTGACATCACAAAATGAGTGCGACAATTTTGAACTAATTCAATTAAGAAGGGAGCCAGTAAATTGAGATTGAAAAATGAATGTAGACAGTTTTGACACGAACTGTCCAATGGAGAGAGTTTTGCTTCAAACTGACTCATGAAAGTAGAGAGTTTTGGAACATAACCCAAACTTTGGGAGCTAAAACCAGTGGATAGGAGAGAGTTTTCCTTGATTCTGAAGTCATTTTTCGATGGAGCGCGGGAAAATGCTTCAGAATCCACTGCTAACTCGATTTGGCCGAAAATGAATGTAGACAGTTTTGGAATCCAATAATATTAAATATTATTTAATATCAGTGAGTGGGCCCTTCCCGCCTGTGATGAGGTATTTTTTCGAACGCAATGAGGTGTCAAGACTTGGAGAGCGTTTGAGGGACGAGACCGATGATGACTCCGAGAGAGTGATCCGCACGATTGTTTACTGAAAACGCTGCAAATTTTACACACGACACTTGAAAGTATCGATACTTCTAGACAAAAAATAACGATAAATCACGGAGCTCTTCGGGGTTGGGCGATCGGGCTGAAAACCTTGCGGGCAAAACAAGACGCTTGGACGGCGCACAGTGGTGCAACCACCCCACCCTAACAAAAAAACGCTACATATTTTACACAAGGGTTTATTATTCTTTGATATAGGTTACTTGTCCAGAAATTTAACTGTCAATGAAAAAAATTAATTTTTTTTTGTGATTTTTTTTTCAAAAAGTCTTTATTTCTTACTCGAAAAACATTTAACCTCTTGGGATCCTTCAAAAATCCCATTTTTAGCCCCATGAAAGCCCTCTAGATCGCCACAGTGAAATCGGATCGTTCCGGGACCCCCGAAAATGGATTCTGCGTCCAAAAATACTTCGAAAACGACACCTAACTCGATCCCATAGCTAAAAGACTTCAAAAAACCCCATAGCCCTTTTTTAGCCCCATAGCGCCCCACGGGTTTGGGCGATCGGACTGAAAACCTTGCGGGCACAACTAGATGGTTAAGCAAGTATTTTGTCAAAATTTCAGATTTAAAAAAAAACTCCTACTGCCCAAAACGGCCCGGACGGTGGACGGACATTTTGAATAATGTCACGTTTTGAGGCTGATCGGAGTCGTCGACCCCCGTCGCAAAAACATAGGTGTATTATTCCAAGAATAATAAACCAAAAGTAATTGCAAAGCTTCATCCCTCTCAAAAGCCTCCAGGCGATTCACAGAGGCAATCTTAATTGTCCACGTCTCAACGCCGTAGAGCAGGACCGACCAAATGTAGCACCGAAGCGTACGATAGCGAATGCTGAAGCTCTAAGATGCTTATCATGATAAGCACAGAAGAATGATTTCATCCGGATAAACGCCAAGGAAAAACTTCTGTCTTTTTTAAATTAAATTTAAATAAATGAAAATAAAAATATATAAAAAGCTATGTGCCATGTCCCTCTTTGCAGTGTACCTATTTTGTTTCTACTTTCGCGGTCATCTTTTATGGACAACTGTGGAAAACGTCATTAGCATGATGAGCCGTGACCGAGTGATTATCAACAGGAACCAACCAGGTGGTGAATGTGATTGGCTTGCAGTTTGGAGATGGCAACCGGAGTATTAGGCCGGAGGATATTACACAGGGTCTGACGCATGTTAATGGCGGTGGCTGAGTGATGTGGTATGTCGTGGCGAACGTATAACCACTGCGGGACATCCGAGGTTCCTGATTCGCATCACCAAAGACCTCCTCATCCTCATCCTCCTCATCCTGGACAGATCAAAGGATCGCGCTTGTAAACGGCCTTTCCGTCTCAAGTCCGAGCTGTTCCAACCCCGAAGAGGACGAACCTTGCCGTTGAATTAAACGGCACATCAAAGCGGGCTCGACACGACACATCGCCACATGATTAACACATCAGTAGGTTCTCCGGGGAAACAGTCCATTTGCCGGCACAAAACGAATGTTTGATCAACTCGAACTTCTTGAGGATTTTTTTTTTCTCTTTTAATCTTTTCAACTGGTTTTGGTTTATTTTTCTGACACTTATTTTCGAAGGATGTCGCCTATCGCCTCAAAATATGGTGTCTTTTGGCTGGGGGTCAAGGAATTTTTCGCGACACTTTTTTTTTTGCCACAAGCGACAAATGCAACGCGATACCAGTGAACAAAATCATAGCTACATATCGATGGTAGTGTTCACAATCATATATCCATGATCTGATGTTTTTCCCTGAAGGGAAAAAATTATGCATACATCAAACCCCGAGCGAGCGAAGCGAGTTGATTTCTGTGTTTCTTCTTGTTTAGAACTTGGTTTTGGTCGATTTGTTAGTTTCGGAAGGTTCGTTGGTTGGTTAGGTTTTGTTGGATTAGTTTTATTTTTGGGAGGGTTTGGTTTTTGGTTTTTCAGTGTTGGTTGTGTTTTTGAGGTGGAAGTGGTCTGCTTTGTTGGTCTGTTGCCGTTGTGAGATTCTGTGGGGCTTGAAACGAGGCTACAAATGGGACTAGTGAAGGATCCCAGGAGTCGAGGAGGTCGAGTTAGATTTAACATTTACCTATGTCGGTTGCGATGTTTTTCAGGATTGGGGTTTTGTTTTGGTTAATTTTTGCAGTTTTTGGTGTTTTTTATTTTTTATTTATTTATTTTTGTTCGGGCCGTTTTTTGTGTTGCCGCCAGTATTTAGTTTTTGGTAAGGTGTGCTTTTGTGGTTTGTTGATTTTTTGTGTATTTTATTTATTTTTATTTTTTTTAAATGTGGTTTTGGTTGTTGTTTAGAACTTGGTTTTGATTGATTCGTTAGTTGTTTTGGTTTCGTTGGATTAGTTTTATTTTCGGGAGGGTTTGGTCTTTTGGTTTTTCGGTGTTGGAGTTTTTGAGGTGGAAGTGGTTTGTTTTGTTGGTCTGTGGCTTTGGTTTGGTGAGGGATGTTTAGTTTTTTTTTTTGCAATGGATTTGGCTCGATGTTTTGATCGGAGGAGTTAGATGTCGGGGTTTGAAGCTTTTCCAGCTGTAGGGGCGAGTTTAATGACGTTTTCGGAGTATTTTTGGACGTAGAATTCATTAGTGGTGGTGCCACAACCATCCAATTCCACCGTGGGGGTTCTATGGGGCTCTTGATAGACGTCAGAAGTTGAATATTATTTCGTTTCCTAAGTAATTTTGGGCGTAAAATCCATTTTTCGTGGTCCCTCATTGGTCCAAAGCGTTTCAACGATATCCGTTTTTTTTTTTTTTTTGTTCTATTTTTTGAGTTATTTTTGTTTTGTTTTGGCATTTAAAAAAATTTATTGTGCGTGTATTCTTTGCTCCAGCGGTTTTTCAGGTTTTTTGTAGTTGCTTTTTGAGTGAATGTTTGTTTTTCAGCGTTTTTTTTTTTTTTTTAATTCATGACGAAATTTTCCATTCCATCTGACGCCGCCAATGGTTGAAACTCCTCGGTAGGTACTTCACTAATTGACGAGGCGAATCAAGAATATTGGACGCCTTTCGAGAGAAAAAAAAGAAAGAAAAGAATAAAAACCTCTCTCCCGGGAAATTTAATTAACTGTAATACCCTTCTCGAGCTTTAAAGTCTGATTAGCTCTAAATAAGTGGGACCCAATTAGGAGGGAAGTAGGGCTCAACTTAGCACTCGGAAGTTGGCGGAACAGACACGTTCTGACGGGATTACTGACGCATAGATACGCAGATTAAACGTCAACTGACGTTGAGAGCTCGACGATCGTATTACAGCAGAAGGTAGCCGATGAGGAAATTGAAGGAGACTTGGAGATATAGAGGTGGAAGGAAGTACCGGGAAATTAGCTTGATTCGAAATACTTGGTGTTTCAAACGTGAAGTCCCATTTTTGGTTTCCCGACAATAATACATCTGATTCGAAACTGCCCCTTTCTGTGAAGATGACATAACTATGCTTCTGGAAAAACTATCGTCCAGTCTGCTCTCTGTCAACTATCCCCCAAACTACTCGAGAAGCTGGTTGTAGCTCAACTCTTGCCAATATTTAGCTCGTTCTTAGCCCCAGAGCAGCACGGGTTTGTGGGAGGGCGCTCTACAGTGACCAATCTGGCGACTTTTCCGGACTACACACTTTGTGCAGTTGGGGAGGGCCATCTGGTGGATCTTGTCTCAACCGACTTCTCTGAGGCATTCGACAGGCTCCCCCACAGCACAATTCTTGATGTACTCTCTTCGCTGGGCGTCTTTGGACCACTTCATGCATGGGTTGCCAGCTACCTCTCTGCCAGACAGCTTTCGTTGCGCATCAACGGCGTTGTCTCCCACTCCTTCTCTGCCACTTCTGGCGTTCCTCAGGGCTCGCACCTCAGCCCACTTCTCTTCAACCTGGTGATCAACAGAGCCTGTCCCTTTCTTCATCGCACTCGCTTCTTAATTTATGCCGATGCCTTGAAGCTCTTCATCTCCCATACATAGGGTGACCAAACGTCCCCTTTTGAAGGGGTCAGTCCACTATTCGACCTTCCGGTCAACTTGTCCCAAGCGAAAGCTAACGTCCCCTTTTCTGAAAAGAACGCCAAGACGTTCCTCCACGTTGTCCAAACGTGATGGATCATCTCATCACCAACCATCAGACTCTCCATAATGTTGTGAAGGACCAGGACAAAGAAATGTGAAAGTAGAAGAAGAAGTCTTATCAATCGTCTTATCAATAACGCACCCAATCACTATCACTCATTCATCCTAGTGGGTCACTAACGGGATGTTAGCGTATATCAGTCGCTAGAGGGAAACATAGATTTAAAAACGTTGGGAATTTCGCTCTCTCGCTACTGTCACTTCCAACTTTGAATGCTGAGTTGAGACAGCATTCTCAATAATTATTATAGGTTTGTTCCAGGTCTGACTGCGTCTGTCGACAGAAGTTGGACAGCTGTCGACAGAAGTTGGACAGCTGTCGACAGAACCCGACCGCACATACTCGAGCTATCGGTTTCCGTCCAACTTACGATCGACCTGGAACAGCAGTTTATAAACTGCGCATGTCTCCGGCGATTTCTGTTAACGTTCCGTCAAACCTGGAACAAACCTTATAATTATTCATAACATCTTACACATTTTGTTTCGCAATTTAAAATCTAGTTTTGCTTGCTTTTCCAATGGGGTTTTCCAAAAAATAAAGGATAAGTAGGGGTGATTGTAGAGTATATTTTGAACGTGATTAAGATACGTACCAACACTCTTATTGTACTCAGTCGATTAAGTAGGTGTTTAGGTGCGAAGAGGGGCAGAGGCCTGTGTTATGTTAAAATAACATACACCATCATTTTCCAGTGGGGGTCGGTGTCCCCTTTTAAGGTCAAAAATTTGTGGTCACCCTACCCATACAGGACCTTTCAGACGGACTCCTCCTTCAGTAAAACCTCGATGCCCTCTCTCGGTGGTGCGACGTCAATGGCCTGGCCCTCAACCCGTAAAAATATTCAGTCATTTCTTTCCACCGTGCTCACTCTCCTGTCCTCCATACCTACTCAATCAACGAAGTTACACTTCCTCGCTTGGCTGGCATCGTGGATCTTGTCATGTACCTACCTGGACTCCCAGCTCTCCTTCTCAGACCACAAAGCTTGGGTTTTCTCATGCTCCTGCCTTAGTGACTCTCTATAAGACTCTCGTGCAGACAATCCTTGCCTCAGTAATCTGGAGCCCTCACTACGAATGTCACACTGTACAGATCGAGCGTGTTTTTAGAGCATTCCTTCAGTACCTTGCTTTCCACTTCTTGCAAACATCTTGAAATGGTTACTGCGGAGTTGTCAGTGACGTCGTATTGAATTGAGGAGGATGTTGGGATGGGATTTTGGCCATTGCATTAACCAACAACTCGATGAAAATCTTCATCGAAACTTGCTACTCTAAAATCTGCCAAAGCGAGTCCGCCGGGAAGATTGAGTTGGTCCCAGTGGAAAAATCCGATGAATCGCTATGAATCGGGACCATTTTTAGATTCGGCCACTACTGATAACGTAGATGTTAATGGAGATGAGACCAAACGATATCAATATCCATATGATATCAATCCATTAAAGTCAGTATTCCTTTACAATTTTAGAATAATATACATTTTTCGTGATTTTTAAAAATTTATTTCCCCAACTATAGTGCGTTACTTTTGACTAGAACGCATTAGAATCGCGATTTTTGCATAGTCTGCATGGGGAACTATCTGTGAAAATGTGGGTGAAAAAAAAAAAAATTGCCCGAAGTTGCCCCATTTTGAAAAAAAGAAAATTACAAAAATTGAAAAAAATTTAAAATAGAAAGAATGAATATATTGAATTGAATATACTAGAATTACATCCTGTTAAATACATGAAGGGTCCAGGGGAAAAACCATCAGGGTCCACTCAACAACATCCACTACTTTTCAAGTGTTCCATTGACTTACAGGAGACTTGGAACTTTCAAAACGGGTTTTCTCAAAACTACACCTAATGGACCCTGATGGTTTTTCCCCTGTACCCTTCACATCTTTAATATAAATTCGATTTTAATCCCTTAGTTTTCATTCATTTTTTTTGCGGCGGTTTTTTACTTTCTTTATTTTTACTGGTCGGTACTTATTTAGTCATTTTTCAATAAAATATTTATTCAATTGATTCTTGAAAACCTCTTTTCATTATTTCTGAATATATTTATGCTCATTCACCACCATACTATTGCTCTAAGAGGTTTTGACCGCGAATATGGGTCATTGGCCCCACTGTGCGTCGCTTGGCGAGGAGGGGCGTCCTTCGCTTCCCGGCCGGTGCTGCTCTATCGAGGGCGTTTTACAAACGCCCCGCTTGCGTTCCCGCTCTATTTGAACTGGAAGCGTTTCATGCCGCCGACACATAATATGAGATATGCAAATATTATTTATTCCGCAGATTCAAATGTAACATTCCATTAGAAACACGAAAATGATCAGCAAACACCTGTGACTGATGAGAAACCCTTTCACATTGAAACCCTACAATTTTGTGTTCCAGTGACCCACCTTATACCCATTGACTCGCTCAGAACACTTTCCACCAAGTGACCCCACTGGCCATATTTGCCCAACAACAATACAATCAAGGGCAGTTTGTTAGCACCACTTTCAAAGAGAGTATTTCTCGGTTCGGACCTGTTGCGGACACTAATGGATTAGTGCGGCCGCCCTGGTTTGGAGATTCATATATTATTCAGGTTTGTGGGCTTCTCGTCGGGGGGGGGGGGGGGGGGGGGGTTCCTCGCGTTGCCAATAAAACACGGTCGTCACCTGTGGCGGTTCCGTGCGAGACGTGGAATCATACCGGTGATGTGAGCACGTCAAGGCGATGTAACATGACTGTTTCAGGCTTATTACTCTTCTTTCCACATTTGTTGGAGAGTGGTCTGACCTAAATCTTCGCACTGCAAGGCAGAGGGAATCGAACTCGAGGCGCAGTGCGGACAAGGTGAACAAAAATGAAAAAAAAAAAAAAAAACGCTGCAAATTTTACACAAGGGTTTATTATTCTTTGATATAGGTACGTTACTTGTGGAGAAATTTAATTCTGTCAATGAAAAAATAAAAAAAAAATTTTTTTTTTTTTTTTTTGTTCAAAAATGTGTTTTTTCAAAAATTCTGTATTTTTTAATCGAAAAATATTTAACATCCTGGGATCCTTCAAAAATCCCATTTTTAGCTCCATGAAAGCCCTAAAGATCGCCCCAGTGAAATCGGATCGTTCCGGGACCCCAAAAAATGGATTCTACGTCCAAAAATACTTCGAAAACGACACCTAACTCGATCCCATAGCTAAAAGCTTTAAAAAAAAACCCCTCCCGTAGCCACATTATAGCCCCATAGCGCCTCACGGGTTTGGCCGATCGGAATGAAAACCTTGCGGGCACAACTAGATGGTAAACCAAGTATTTTGTCAAAATTTCAGATTTTTAAAAAAATTCCTACTCCCCAAAACGGCCTGGACGGCGGACGGCGTACGGCGTACGGCGGACGGACATTTCGGATTTAGAATGTAGACCACTTGAAACGGATAATGTCAAATTTTGAGCCCGATCGGAGTCGTCGACCCCCGTCGCGAAAACATAGGTGTATTATTCCAAGAATAATAAACCAAAACGCTGCAAATTTTACACAAGGGTTTATTATTCTTTGATATAGGTTAGTTGCGCAAAAATTATTTCAGTGTCAAAAGAAAAAATGTAAGAAAAAAAAATTTTGGATTTTTTTTTTCAAAAAAATTTTTTTTGGATTTTTTTCAAAAATTCTTTATTCTTTACTCGAAAATTATTTAAGCTCCTGGGATCCTTCAAAAATCCCATTTTTAGCCCCATGAAAGCCCTATAGATCGTAACAGTGAAATCGGATCGCTGCGTGACCCCAAAAAATGAATTCTACGTCCAAAAATACTTCGAAAACGACACCTGACTCGATCCCATAGCCAAAAGCCTTCAAAAACCACCTTCTGTAGCCCCATTTTAGCCCCATAGCGCCCCACGGGTTTGGGCGATCGGACTGAAAACCTTGCGGGCACAACTAGATGGTAAACCGAGTATGTTGTCAAAATTAAAGATTTTTAAAAAAATTCCTACTGCCCAAAACGGCCTGGACGGCGGACGGCGTACGGCGTACGGCGTTCGGTGTACGGCGTACGGCGGACGGACATTTCGGTTTTGGAATCTAGACCACTTGAAACGGATAATGTCAAATTTTGAGGCCGATCGGAGTCGTCGACCCCCGTCGCGAAAACATAGATGTATTATTCCAAGAATAATAAACCAAAACGCTGCAAATTTTACACAAGGGTTTATTATTCTTCGATATAGGTTACTTGTACAAAAATTTAATTCTGTCAATGAAAAAAAAAAAATTTTTTTTTTTGGATTTGTATATTTCAAAAAAAAACATTTTTTGGGGGGGGATTTTTTTTTTTTCAAAAATTATGTATTTTATACTCGAAAAACATTTAACCTCCATTTTTAGCCCCATGAATGCCCTATAGATCGCGACAGTGAAATCGGATCGTTCCGGGACCCCTAAAAATGGATTCTATGTCCAAAAATACTTCGAAAACGACACCTAACTCGATCCCATACCCCAAAGCCTTCAAAAAACCCCACCCGTAGCCCCATTATAGCCCCATAGCGCCCCACGGGTTTGGGCGATCGGACTGAAAACCTTGCGGGCACAACTAGATGGTAAACCGAGTATTTTGTCAAAATTTAAGATTTTAAAAAAAATTCCTACTGCCCAAAACGGCCTGGACGGCGGACGGCCTGGACGGCGGACGGCGTACGGCGGACGGAAATTTCGGTTTTGGAATCTAGACCACTTGAAACGGATAATGTCAAATTTTGAGGCCGATCGGAGTTGTCGAAATAGGTGTATTATTCCAAGAATAATAAACCAAAAGTACAGGGATAGGACAAACGTCGGAGAGAATAAAAAAATCATCGCGTGTCGAAAAAATCGCTTTCAGCAAAAAAGTCCTTATCAATCAGGAACTCTTTGAGGGACCCTTAATTGGCGGAACGGAGAATCAATGGGGACGGCACAACGTCTGCACATGGAGCGTAAATTGGTTCATGACAGAGATCACACTGTAGCGGGTGGACCTCCTGAAAAATTCCAAATTGTATTTTGGTACTCGGAGAGATTCCTTCGATCTGGTGTTGAAGTTTTGGCCGAACTGGTCCTAGATAAACCTGTTGCGATGTCGCAGGAAGAAAAGCACCACCTCCAGGATCCAAACAGATGGAAGAGTCAGCAGGTCCTCCGATCTGAATCGCCCTCGTGCACGAGGAACTCGGCGGAAGGCCCAACACGACTCGAACCGCTCGCTTCTGGGCCAGAAAAATGGTTTCGAGGTTGGCCCCTGAACCCCACGAAAGGATGCCATACTTCCCTCTTGACATAAAAAGGCCATGGTAGGTATGAGCATTACTAGTATGGATGTTACTGGCTGAAGTTGGCGCAGACAGAAACTGCTCGAGTTCAATTTATACCTCAGCTCAGTTACGTGGCTTTTGAACGTGAGGTTCTCGACAATTGCCACTCCTAGAAACCTGGTACCTACTGGAGGAACGCTAGCATTGCCCAGCATTATGCGGTCGGATGAGTCAGAAGAGCCACGAGCCGTGAACAGCAGACAGATTGTCTTTGCCTCATTGAGCAAGAGCTTATTGGATTGAGTCCATTCTTTCAGAGTCTGGAACATTTGTTGGAGCATGAGGACACCTTAAGTTTTTGAAGAGGCAGCCGCCATAAAGTTTATATCTTCCGCAAAGTTCACCACACCGGTATTCGGCCCCCCAAGCAAGGACGGCAAATCGTTCACCAGTATCAGAAAGAGGACCGGAGCCAGAAGGCTGCTCTGGGGGACCGATCTTAGCAGTGTTTAACAGGCTGAAAAGGACGGATGGGAGGTGCCTTCAATCCTCACACGCCAAGGCCTCTCAGTGAGGTAGGATCGAAACCACTTATTGGCAAGCCCTCTGATTCCAACATGTTCAAGCTTCAAGAGCAAAACATCGTGCGGTGCCACATCAAAGGCCTTTGCCAGATCGGCCATACAACCAGCCACCCGAAGACCCCGATCCACACCAGAGCACACAAAGTCGGTAAGGTCAGCCAGAGCCGTCTCCGTCGACCGATTCTTTCTGAAGCCATGCTGCGCCTCATCGAAGAAATTGATGGAATCCAAGAATGGCCTGAGTCGGGATAGCATCAAACTCTCAGGCTCCCATGAGTAGGTACCTACTCCTCAACCTGTGGCACGTGCTCACTACCTCCTCCGTACTCACCGGGGTGAGGAAAAGGCTACTCCGCTGAGGCGTGAGGCTGATCGAAGCGAGCCCTGGCACTCCTACGCAGACAGTTTATTGGATGGGAATGCAGATGGAGTGGTGTAGAGTTGAGGAAATGGTCGAAGGCTGCAGGCACCTTTACAAAAGTATCAAGCAGGAGTCTCGTTCCAGTAGCAGTTGATTAAGACCATGGCTGAAGACAGTGGTTGGCAATAAACACATCCTGACTGTTGTTGTAAGCTTCAATAGGCCTGAGGACATCGCTATTCCGAACAAAAAGCTGAGACTCTGATGCTCTGCTCTGATGCTCTGCTCAAGCAGGTGATGGCAAGATATGGGGTACCCAGGGTACTACAATCGGATCCACCAATCGGGCACCAATTTCCTACTGCTAGCCGACTTGACCAAGTTAGGCACAAAGGAGACCCATACTGCACCGCCGCACCCTCAGAGCAATGGAACAGCTCAACAGCAATGTTGTATGATCACCAGAAAGACTTGGGCAAGCAGCTCGACGCGGCCCTGCTTGCATATCGTACAGCAGAACCTACTTCAACTGGATGGCGTTGGAGGGTGGTTCATCTGGACCGGCTGCCACCATATCCTCGACAGTCAGGATGAGGAGTGAACAGAGTGAGGCGGCCCAGTATTGATGCTGCGTAGCAATGGGTGATAATATGCGGGTGGAAAACAGATTCCACAACATACGTGTTCATAGTCACTTTGAATTTATTTGAATTAGGTTAGCGTTCTGTTCCGGCTTCACTCGCTTTACAATGCAATATATTATACTTATTCGAGTCCAAGCAATTGAAAGACACTTCACTTTGACAAAACCTCATAATTTTCTAATGGCTTGAAATATTGAATCCGTACTTTGAAATTGGTCTTTGAAACAAACTTTTTTCTCTTCCGGAAGAGGAAAGAAATAAGTTTTAAGGCAGGTAACCTCCAACTCTAAAACAAATTGAAAGTCTTTGGAGATCCTTACTTAAGAACATCTCGATGGAATTGATCAAAGGAGTGTTGATTCTTGGAACTTATTCAGAACCAAATTTCAAGAAATCGATAGCAGTGTGACGTGCGCGTAGTTAAAACTTCACTAGGTACCTTTCATTAAATGAAAGGTATCCGTATTATAAATTTTGTAACATAAGGTAAGGTATCTGGAACATTGAATTTACCTCTAAAATATTTTTAAATGTCCGATTTTGTCTCATATATGTAAAAACACTTGTCGCTTGATGGCAGACGATTTAAAAAAAAAAGAAAAAAAAACATTCAAATCCGTTCAGCCGTTTAGGCGCCTATAAGGCACGACGGTTTACGGGGGGAGTACTTACATTCCTTAAAACTCTTACATTCCAATCCAGAGAACGCCCGTAAAAACATGTACCATGTTAAAAAGTTCGCTCGGTTTGAATCTAGGTTTAATATCCGAAGAAAAATAAAATAAAATAAAAAAATAAACCGCCACCATAGACGTCTCTCTTCGTCATTCTGATGACCAGTGCAGTGAGCCAGTGAAGTTTCTGGGTGTTATGATCGATTCAAAATTAAGTTGGAATGAGCATTGTGTATACATAGCCAGGAAACTAAGCATGAACATTTTCCTCATTCGCAGCCTGTCAAATTGTATATCGGAAAAAGGCCTAATCACGAGCTACTATGGCTGTTTCCATCCCCACATTTCTTATGCTGTACTCGCGTGGGGCCATAGCGCCTCGATGAAAATATTATTCGGCCTACAAAGAAGGTGTATACGAGTTTTGGCAAAAAAGGGGTATAGAGCTGAGTGTAGGGAGATTTTTATAGACCTAGGCATCTTGACCCTACCTTGTATTTATATTAGAGAATGTCTAAAATATGCGCATGCGAAAAAAGATGAATGGCAAAAGATTAGTGATACTCATGAGCACTTTACCAGAGGCAACACCAAATATATTCAACCCTGTAACCGACTGAAACGTTCAGACACATCGCACAGCTACTTCGCCATTAAACTGTACAATAAATTACCAGTAAAAGCTCGAGAATTGTCAATAAATAAATTTACCTCAGCCGTAACCAAAATGTTGAAAAAAGAAGCGTATTTTTCGGTAGATGAATTTTTAATGAGCAATTACGAGTACGATGAGCCCAACTCCTTGAAAACAATTAGGACATAATAGTATTAAACCTGTTTAAATTATTCTTAATAACATATAATATATTATAACGTCTGTCCAAGTCCGAGGAATTTTATAAAAGTACTCGGCTTGACGAAATTTTTTAATCATAGGTACCTAGTCAGTTGTTAGTTATGTTTCAGCAGTAGCTACAGCAGAGGAACATTTATAAAAGTACTCTTGCATAATATAGTATAGTCTGTGATATTAGTTATAGGGGAATGAATGTTTGTTTGTCTACGTGTTTGTTACCTATTTATTGAATGAATTAATGCTGTGATAAATATTAATATTAGTATGGGTCGGTTGAGCGACTCCACTGGCCGGTCCTTGGGGCGGCCCCCTTGGCGCTATCATTATATTAATTTATTTGATATACTACCATTCACATTTATTTATTTTATTTTATTTATTTATTTATTATTTTTTTTTGGTTTATTATTCTTGGAATAATACACCTGTTTTCGCGACGGGGGTCGACGACTCCGATCGGGCTCAAAATTTGACATTATCCGTTTCAAGAGGTCTACATTCTGAATCCGAAATGTCCGTCCGCCGTCCGCCGTCCAGGCCGTTTTTGGCAGTAGGAATTTTTTAAAAAATCTGAAATTTCGACAAAATACTTGGTTTACCATCTAGTTGTGCCCGCAAGGTTTTCAGTCCGATCGCCCAAACCCGTGGGGCGCTATGGGGCTATAATGGGGCTACGGGAGGGTTTTTTTTAAGGCTTTTAGCTATGGGATCAAGTTAGGTGTCGTTTTCGAACTATTTTTGGACGTAGAATCCATTTTTCGGGGTCCCGGAACGATCCGATTTCACTGGGGCGATCTTTAGGGCATTCGTGGGGCTAAAAATGGGATTTTTGAAGGATCCCAGGATGTTAAATATTTTTCGAGTAAAAAATACAGAATTTTTGAAAAAACACATTTTTGAACAAAAAAATCCAAAAAAAAATTTTTTTTGAGATAAAAATCCAAAAAAAAATTCTTTTTTTTAATTTTTTCATTGACAGAATTAAATTTCTGCACAAGTAACGTATATCAAAGAATAATAAACCCTTGTGTAAAATTTGCAGCGTTTTTTATTCATTTTTTTATTTTTTATATTTTTTATATTTTTTACTTTTTTCTTTATTTTATTTTATTTATTTTTTTTTATATATATTTTTATTTAATTTAATTTTATTATTATTATTTTTTTTTTCTCGCCGGGCACCCGGTGGTGGGGGCGGCTGACGATCTCTCGTCGGCCGCCTCCATCATCGGTTGCCTGGCACGGGAGCCGCTGAGGTGGGTGGGCCGGGGGCCGGCCGGGGTGGCGCCCGGCCGGCACTGAATTCGGAAAGCAGTGACAACCACCTATATCTTCCCCTAATTCAATCAACTCCTATTTTACCGTAATGTATGTGTGACGCTTGCTATGTACATCGTACCTACAGCAATAAAGGATTTTTGACTTGACTTGACTTGAAATGTTTCTGGGTTCGAACCAGCAAAAAAGTCCAAGTGTCCAAAATTTCCGGAGATGCCCAAAAACGTCCAAAAAGGTTAAAAATGTCCCTTGGTAGGAATCTTAAGAGCTTGTAGGGACGCTGATTTTGAACCCAGGTACAATCCAAACTCTGTCTCCAGGCACAAGACTGCCCCAAGTCTCTCTGTCTGGTCTGATATTAGTTTGAACCTCTGGATTGTTTATTTCCATCTCAACCTTTCTCATGAACGCACCAACGTCGTCTGCATATCCTACATAAAGACTTCTTCTGGTATTGCCCGTCATAGATTCGGAACGGCTGCAGAATTGGGTAAAGATGGACTGATTTTCCTGAACTTGGGGAAAACCAAGTCACTAAACGAGATAAACTGCTGGTAGTAAATCCGAATTTGCAAGATGCGATAAAAGGTTAATGTAAATTTAAATTGATTAAAGTACACGGAAGAGGGCTTAAGCTCTGACAAAGACAGCTGCAAAAAAGTGCTCAAGCGAACGGATTAGGGAAATGAATTGGCGGCGAAGGACGAGATGAAGAGGTAAAGCAGGATTCAACTTGTTGTGAAGAAGAGAATTGAAGGTAAAAAAAAACTGCGGCAAAAACTTGATTTTGCTTTGGGATTTAACTTTTTTAATTAAAGATTCCAATTGAAAGGACTATTTGGGTGAGGGAAGATCTTTGTTTCCTTCTTCACTTCCTTTTCCTCGCAGAATGTTTGCCATTCTAACAACATTCTTCCGTGAATAGGAATTTGCAATCAAATCTTTCCCTCAAACCTCGATCCTACCCCCATTAATAAATACTCCACTCAAGACAGGGAGTTGAAAATAAAGGAAGTAAAAAACAATTTCGTTTGGAGGTTTTTGAGAGGTGAACGTGTTAACGCATTTCAAAGGAGACTCAGGTTTAATTTTCAGTCAACATTAGTTTACGTAACAATCTTTGTTGAAATTAGAAACTGTGTGGATACAGTACAGAAACGGGCAGTCCTTCCCTTTAAAAGACATAATTATGTTTCAGGGCATATTTAATGGAAATGCTGTGTCCTGATTAGGGGCGTATCGTTACTTCAATTTGGGATAATATCCCAAATAATATACCAATATTATATAACAGCAGTTTTGAGCCCCGATGATAAAAGAATGTATATTCATGAAGAATGCAATACATTCTATTCAGCGGATATTTTTGAACAAACCTCAACAAGTTTACAGAGCTTAGGTTGCAATTTGCAGTCGCTCTTCTATGTCTATGGAATGAGGTCGTTACACGAGGACCATTCGCTCTATGGGTGCCGGATCCTTAAAAAAGAATCGATTTAAATCGTATCCATCTTTTGGTGAGAATCGCATTGATTTTTATAAGATTATCGATTCTTTTGAGAATCGATACATTTTTAAATTTTGAAGTGACTTCATAGAATGGGAAATTGTATCGATTTTTTCAAGCATTTGAATTTATTAATCGATTAGGTGGGAATTTCATGAAAATTGATTTTTCATGAATCGATACTTCTTCAAATTTCGAAACGAATCAGAGTGCAGTTGCCAAAAACTTCTGATGACAAAATGACCTTACAAAATTGTACCTAATGAGGTCTGAAAGTATCGATAGTTTAGTCAAAATCGATTCTGTGGCCGCTTGGGTTCAGGCTCTTTAGGTAGTTCACACTCAGGGTTCTGTCGCGAGCCGTGGGTGGAGCCACCGTTGGCAGTGTGATTGGGAAGTCCAAATTCTCTCGCGAGTGGGAGCACTGCTCATTACTCAGACGGTCCCAATCTCATCGCCAACTTCACTGATCATGTTATTTTTATTGTCACATCACAATTATACCACGTAGTGCATTTTCAATTGGACCCGAGGACCAGGCCTCCCCTGGCGACACTTTGTCTGGGGAGGCCAGGTCAGCGGATTCAATTTTTACGCGTGAATCCGTTGCCCGAGCAACCATTGTTGTCACTTCAACCGTGGTCGCCGGAAGATTTTCTTGAACAGCTCAGCCCCCCTTGGCGACAATTGGTCTGGGAAAGCCAGGGTTCTGATTACCATAATAGCTGCAGAATCAGGGAGAACTAATATTGATTGATGTTGGCACATCAACTTCAATATTGGATTCCCCTGAACTCCCTTCTGGAGACCAACACATTCCATACTATCACGACACTTCCTGCCAGTCTGGAGATTGCTGGTCTCCCATAATTTGGGCATAATATGGATATTATCTGCCTCCCTACCCCTCCCAGGTCAGCAGATCATGACTCATCATGTTATGCCTTAGGCAGGGGTAGCCAAGTACTCCCTTCCTCTTCCTCCAAAGACACTGCTGGCGTAATCCCAGTAACGCTGGAGGCATTCCCTCAAACACACAACCCAATTAATGATAGACCTATTAAAGAACTAGGAACTCATTTTTTGCTTGTAGATACACCTTTTACATCCGTTAACCAGGGTGCCCTACAGATTATTTCTAGAATTTATACTTTTTTGACATCTCTAGTTCGCTCTTGAAGCCCAGCAAATCCTTTTCAGCGCGTATGATGCGGAAATATCAATATGTGCTCTGATAGATCAGAGGCATCGTCCCATCCATATTCTTGATGCATAATATGCGTGACGTTGATCCTGACAATTAGGTTTGAAACGTCTGTGACCCAAATATGTACTCAGCTCAATACATACGTGTATTATACATGTATGTGTTGAGTTGAGTACATATATAATATGCATGATATGTCTACGTACGGTTATGCTCTCATGAGTCGCCAGCGGCGACTCGCCGCAAAGTTGAGCCGATCAATTCCAGCCCGCCCGCTAAACAGGAACTGAACCCTCAACGTGAGGAATTATCCGTTGAAATGAACCGATGTTGACGAAGTTTGATAGCAACGTTTAGCTTAATTAATAAAGTTAACATTCATCCGGTGGGTGAAAGCTATTAAACTAAATTATTGATCGGTGCCGACTTGTAGACCCTGCCTTGACCAACTTTTTGGCGAACATTTTTCGCGTTTGGTATTGGGATTCGTAGGGGGGACCAATTGCATGCGCGCTGCTTCATTACGAGCATCAGCGAACGGAAGATGAAACCGCTTCCTCGCTAGATTGAGAACGACTGCTCCCGCGAGCAGAATAGTGAGGCCGAATATTTTGGAGAAAACCTCTGAAACCCTCCATACCTACTAATATTTTTGGGGGGTCCCCGTAAGATCCGATTTCACCGTGGGGATCTATGGGGCTTTCATGGGGCCACAAATGCGATTTTTGAAGGATCCCTGGAAGTCAAGTAAGGTGTCGTTTTCCGAGTAGTTTTTGACGCATGATTGATTTTTCGAGGTCCCACATCTGTCCAAACATTGTACAGAAATTTGTTTCTTTTAATTTTTTCAAAATATTTTCTTAATTACAGAATAATTCTGCAAACATTAATTACTAGTGTTTGCACAATTTTTTACATCAAAGAATAATAAACCCTTGTGTAAAATTTGCGGCGTTTACAAGAATACACCCACACGTTGCCTCACAATCAATTCCGATAGAATTAACCCTGAAATCTCAACTTTAAACTATACAGGGGGTGGTCAGTCTACGGGAACAAAGGACCAAATCCATTTGACTTCGGGAATTCGCCGGAGAACTTTATAATGAAATCGATTACAGCAGGTGTCGAGCATCTGCATACTGATTCAAATTCTTCGGCGATTGTCCCCTCGCATAAGCCACTTCAATGGAAATCCTCGCTTAGGAACGCGGCATTGTGTGTCCTTAGTGAGAATTAATTGATCTAGACATCCAAACGGCAGCCAACATGTTCATCGATGAGATCATCGATGCAGAAGATTGCGTCTCGAAGACGGCTATCCAAACCAAAGACTTCAACTGCATCAAGTTGGTAATCGTGCCGGTTCAGGAAGCTACAGTTATGCCTTTGCTGTACGATGTCGGCGAGGGGAGAGTGTTCGGGGAGAAAACGATGGTGGACGTGTGCTTGTTTGATTCCCAAGATCGGCGAAAGGACGTGGAAACGCTTGCGGCTAACCTGTTCTTCGGAGCTTTCCCTTGGTTGAAAAGCATCACCGTCCCTAAGAAACTCGCGAGGGCCATGGAGTCAGCGGACTACGTCATTTTGAATCCGCGAATGCTCCGAAAGAAACTCTCGTTCAAATACGCCATGTTCGATCAGGCTCAATTCTTCGTAACGATGGCCGAACAGATCCACAAACACGCCAACAGTTCCGTTTGGGTGACAGTCGTCACGCCCTCCTACACCAGCCTGTACTGCCACATTTTGAAATCCAAACTCCCCTCCATCCCTCACGGCCGGATCACAGGGTTGAAATTCCACATTCAGGTCTTGGTGACGAACATGATTGCCGACAAGATGAACGTTCCGCCCGAAAACGTCAAAGGCGTCACCGTTTGGGGAGAGAACATCCTCGACTTCCAAATGGCAACCGTCGACCTGATCCCACATCAGCGAGAACCATTGCACGACGACTCCATTCGCAATACGTTCAAAACGTTTTGGGAAATGCGAAATCTCAAAAAAGGTTTTCTCATAAATGAAGAAAACATTGGAGTGAAGATGTGCGATTTCCACAATAGCGGAAAAGATAAAAACCATCAATGTTCATATTGCAAAAGTGTAGACTACAGAAAACTACAAGAAGCCACACGTGCTGCTGGGAATGAGGGCATTGAAAGCCTAAATTTCACCAACGATGAGAAAACTCTGGCACAGGGAGAAACCGCCGTCACCGACAAGTGTCAAGCAATCAAAGACTTGCAGGATGAAACCATGAAAAAAATAACTGATTTCATGAAATCCAGAAGCAAGAAAGATAAGCGAGAGAAAATCGATGAAAAGGAACTTTTAGCAGCATACAGAAAAGACTGTCCACAAGAGAAAAAGTCAAACATACAAGCTGATGACAATGGGAAGCTAACAAATATAATCCCAGTCATGGAGCTGATCCAAGATCACCACTGGCTGTTCAGAGACCTCCCTCGGATATGCCTGCAAGCCAGCAGCAAATCAGGAGTAGCTATGGCTACGTGTTTGAGCAAGCACCTGTACAATTTGCACGTCGGCACGAAGAAACCGTTTAGCATCATGGCGTGTGACGACGATGCTTACAATTTCCCCAGAGGGCTGTACACGTCGGGGCCGGCTGCCGTGGACGCGGGGACGGGCACCGTGTCGTTCTACCCGTTGTACGAAATGCACGTCAACACCCAGTTGAAACTTTTTCGTCAGATCGTCAAAATCAAAAAGCAGTGTCTTCTCCTGGATGGGAATTTTTGGGAAAACGAGGCGGCCGCGTTCGACAGGAAGATGATGCCCCTAATAGAGAAAGACGGACATGGTATCGCGCCTGCTTCGAGAAAACAATGCTCCAAGAGAGAATCAGGATCGTCGCTCAAGCATGTCTTCGGCCAACCATCCAAAGCCGTCAGGGACTTGCAAGACGTTATTCTCTGGTACAGATCTAAGAAAATTGGAAAGTCAAACGTGAAAAAGAAGCGTTCAAAACCTAAGCAAGATCAAAACAGCAGTGAGACTCGCGGTGGTGGAAACGGAAATGAGACTACCGTTGACGAAAAAAATTCGAATAAAATAATACTGTACGATTAATAACAGATACAAGTAATTCACCATTTTTGCTTCCCTGGAAAAAACATCCCGAGGTTTGGGGAAAAAAGTCCCCGTAAAAAAATCCCCGATCTTAAAGTTGCGAACGGAGAAGTAAGAAAAAAATCCCCGGTCTTTTGAAAAAAAAAAATAATAATAATGATAAATAAATCCCCAGAGTAGGCCAGTGAATGTAGGCTGGCATTCTTATTCTTATTCTATGGGACTTTAGAATTTATTATCCCCCCTCACTCCAATCTCTGAATTGAATGAGTTGGATGATAACTGCAAAACGACAGATCCACCACTACCACTTATCTTGAGTAAAACATGGGTGATGGTCGGCCCCATTGAGGAGAACTACCAGTTCGACGTCCTCCCCAACGATTATCGCCGATTCAAATGGGTTGCTTCTGTGGAGCGCCGTCTTCAGCGCAATCTTGGGTGCAAGCACGTGATTCCACTAAAAGTGGCAAATTTCGATTGAGCAAATCTTACAATTTTTTCGACGAATTCTGAACGTTTTTTTGGTGTCAGAGTGTTCAGTGCCCATGCCTGAATGGAGCTCATATACGAGCAGCTCAACTTATTGTCATGGGGGGGGGGGGGGGGGCTACACAGTAATCCCTATACAGGGTGTTACATTAAACGCGTTGAGCCACTCTTGAGCCACCTTTCTGGCCCTAAAGGGAGGTGTATCTTATAGGAAATTTAACGCCCTTTCCAACGGTGTCCTTGGATTATCAATGCGATGCTTCTAAAGGAAGTTATGGCCACATTTCTGAAGTAACAATGCATGTTGTTTAAAAAAACAAAAATGCAAATAGGTAACGAGAAAACGAAGAAATGCCTCTTAGAAAACAAAGTGGTTGTTTGCCGATGGTGCAGAGGTCTAATCCAATGAGTTTGGTTAGGGAGAGAGAACGACTCCTCTGCTGAATACTAAATTGTTTATTCAGGTAAACAATTATAGCGTTGGGACCGGTTTCGAGCAACTAAGCTCATCTACAGCCCTGACAAGAAAACCATTTGTCATTAGCATCAGAGGAAAAACCATAAAATTATATTAACAATGTAAACTCGAAATTATATTATACTGAAGGTATATGAACAAACACAAATGGTGAAAAATTATAACTGACGAAAACGGTCCAGAATGGTGGTACATAACTTGACAATAGTAAATTCGGAATATGGACCCACTGTTAAAATTGGCTCCATGACTGATGGCCAGTGAACCATTTGAAAACCAGTTATGGTATACTACAGGTACTGAAAGGAGAATTGTTTATTATTCTAGTGGCAAAACATCTACTTGATATGTGATTAGTGACAAAGAGAAATTAGAGGTAAGAAAGTCAGAGATAATTTTAAAAATGGACCCATTTGACAAGGTTATTAATTGGTACTAGGAAAGATGAATTTGGAATTATTCGTTTTTTAAAAAGCAATTGATAAGTTAAAACTACAGAAAATGATGACATACCTAGGTGACCTAGTTGACATGGTGACCACCAGATAAGCTACCAAGAAGCTACCCTCTCACGCCGAAGAACCTCCCTAACAACCCTGAGGTGCCCCCCCCCCCCCACAATCAACCCCGCCATTCCAACATCCTGTCAACTGGTCCATTCAGTATTTTCTGAACACTTAGAACACTTTCTTGGGCCACTTTGAGCCAAATGTTTGGTGTTTTCAGACTTTTCTCTCTACTATGCTGAATTATTTTCAGAACAATAATTATTGTTGCTAATTATTTCGAATTTTTCCGACATTTAAAAGCGCCTTAGAATGGTTCTCCTCGGTCATCCTCCTCGGGCTGTAGCTTTAATATAATAGAGATAATATCTCTATATTATAGAGAGATAATATCTCTATGTTATAGTCTATATTATAGACTGGCCTACATTCCAATATATTGGAATGTAGGCCAGTCTATAATATAGACTATAACATAGAGATATTATCTCTCTATAATATAGAGATATTATCTCTATTATATTAAAGCTACAGCCCGAGGAGGATGACCGAGGAGAACCATTCTAAGGCGCTTTTAAATGTCGGAAAAATTCGAAATAATTATTGTTCTGAAAATAATTCAGCATAGTAATTGCTATAATTGCTATAGCAATTGGAATTATCTAAGAGGGAAAAACTTGGAGGAGTTCACTAACATTCAAAGAAGATTTCTTGGAGCCGGCTCACACGATCTGATAATTATCAGCCCTTGCTTCCTCTTTTAAGCATTTGAGCTCGAGGTTTTCTTTTTTTCCCTTGGACTTGTTTTCAGACGTTCAGGGATTTCTTTTCGGGGGTTCCTTTTCCAGGGCGGTAAATTTTGGGACTTTTTTCTCGTACATTCGCTATTGCTACTGTAGCAATAGCGTTGAAGCGATGTAAGATCGCTTCAACTGCTTTACCGAATCGTACATTGCTCTACAAACCATCTACCGTTTGGAGCACTCCGATCCATCACTCCTTTTTTGTCAATCCCGCGACGACGCCGAGTGAAAAATTGTTGCGGTCCTTTTCCTACCCATTTCCTTCACTCTCTGCTCATCTTCCTGCTCTTTCCCCTCCTTTTTTTATTTGTTCCTTTCTTAGCCGTTTTTTTTTTTTTTTTTTTTTTTCGTTGAGCGCAACTCTCAAATCAAAGCCAAGGAGTTGAATATTTATTCTCAGTGTCATTCTCTCGAGTGATTTCTTTTCACCCTGTGAATTGGCTAAGTGAACGAACACTGGCTTTCTCACGGAGGCTCGCCAGACACCTCGGAATCCACCTATAGGTATACCTGTATTGCAGGACATTAGGTAGGTACCTACTAAAGAGGTCCTCGACGTAGGAGTCCCGTCGGAGAGGATTCGACGTAGGAGTCCTGTTTTCGAAAATGACCTCAAAATTTAATGAACTCAACAATACCTACTATGGAGAGAGCTGATATTTATAGGTACTGAAATATATAGGTACCTACTGACGAACTATAAAAATCCAGGATTTGGATCTTTGGTGCCAGGAATGGGTTTGGAAGAGTTTTCGGCCGTTTCTTGCTGGTTGAATTTTCCCTCCTAGTGGCAGCAGTGGGCCACGTAAGGTGGAAAGGGTAGAGCCTCGGGCGTCCAGTGGGTGGGGCCTATTTTTATACCATCACCGAAGTTAGATCACGGCGACTATAGTAAGGGCCAACGAGTTTGCCTTTACGGTCTCAGATCGCGCCAGGTTGCATCCACTACTGTCTTATCGCTAAATAAAATTTAATGTCCATAAATATCCTTCTCTGGGATGATTGGAGACGCCGTGGCGGCTTCAGCCGGGTACCGGAAGCCGTCTGGAGGGAGCAGGCTTTATTCCCCAAATATCGCGAACCGCAAATGCCGATATCTTCGAACCACAAAGCCGGACTCTATCCAGCGAGCCTGGTAAACTTATAATATAAAATTGCGAGTAATTATCAGTCGTTTTGATTGAAGTTATTGGAGCAATGTAGTTAATTTTTGTGTAGAATGAAAAGGTACCTACTTACAGTAATTGTGTTTTTTTGATATCAAATTAATTATTAACTTCATATAAAAATGTATTCATTATTCAATTGATGGTGTTGAAAGAGGGCTGACACAAACTTAGCTTACCGATACTGCAATGCACGGCACTTACCTGGAAAATAAAAACATAAATTAATACTTTGTACGTACTTAAAATTACATGGTCTTTGGAAGGTCTTTGTCTTCGGGGTCTAGTTAAGTGTCGTTAGCCGTGAGGGAGAGAAGGATGACAATGGGCTATATAACTACGGTTGAAAATCGCAGTTTTTTCAGTAGAATCCCATTCTGTAGAGTGAAATACTTGTTTTTATACCGTTTGCACAATTTTTAATCCTCTACGGAAATCAGGAGAGAGTATGAAAATAATCAGCGTTTGTAAGATTGACCTTCTGAAAGTAGTACAACACGACGCCATCATGCAGCGTCCATGGACGCTGGAATCGTATCTACAGATTTCATGTCCGCGAAGGTTGGCTAATCGGAACCTCCCTTCAAGATGGCTGATTGCATGGAGGAATAGATCATTCCTCAGACCCTATCTTATCATTCCTCCATGGGCTGATTGTTTATGTTAGTCAATTTCTACGGATATTGTTATGTTTGTGTCTGTTTCTACGGATATTTGGAGAACTTTACTCATGTCTGCTGCGGGACGGTAAATGACGTCATTAAATGTAAATTTTACTGTCTTTTCGGATTCAAACCTTCCAACTTAAGTAAAGGTCCTGAAGGATAAATCGGGACTTTTTTTGCGGTATCAGGGCGTTAGGTATTAGTCATTTCATGGAACTACCTTTCAATTACAATAAACAGAAAAAAATGCTTAAGTATATAGTGAGTTGCGGCCCAGGTCATTAGGATCCACGTATGAATTGCGGCCTTTGAACCACGAAAATTTTGTATTGGTTCGATGGCCGCAGTCCGTAGGCCATTGTCCGGCGCCCCCAACCAAAGTGTCGACATGGGATGCCTGGACGTCATATCCAACCAAAAAGTCACTGCGGTTAAATGAGATAATAAATCTATCAGCGGAAGGATACCTGACGGTGAGATATGGGACGGTCTGGGTCGTCGTCCAGAGGGGAAGCCTTCTCCGCGAGAAGCTCGGTCGCCCAGTCTCACCGTCAGCCACAGCGGTTCCCGTGGAGGGCTAGCGAATTGAAAGAAATAAGTAGTGTGGCCCACGAGCTCCACAGGTGTCGTTTTTGAAGTATTTTTAAACGTAAATTCCACTTTTGATTTCAACTTGAGCTTTTAAGAGGCAAGAAATGGGATTTTTTTAGGATCCCAGGAGGTGGTATTAATGATAAGAACAGGAGGAGCGGAGTTCGGTCGACCCCACTCTACGTCATTTCTACGAACAATAAATAAAATTCAACATCACTACCATAAAAAAAAATACATCAAACGTCCAGAAGGACTTTTTTGCCATTAAATTGCATTCTCAATAAATTTTATTTAATATAGGTAAGTATTTTTGAAGGGTCTCAGTGATGGTGCGGCGGTTTACTTTACTGAAGATCAACAAGATAACGTGACCGGGCAGTGAGAAGGTTGATTACAGGGGATAAAGGTGTAGTAGAGGCAGTAAAAGGCGTATAACGATGGCTATTATTATCAAAGAAAACGACTGCATGGGCTTGAATGGGAATATTCAGGATCCCTCGTAACTCTCAAATGAAGTTTTTCAGGAGATAAAATGAACGTTGGCGGTAATTTTTTTTTTTTCCTTCTCGCCGCTGTTCATTTCATATCGCCTTGTAACCCGCTTAGTACCTTTTTATGGAATTTCCAACGGGCTATGAAGAGATGAAGTGGGCCACAATGGGGGTGGGAACTGGATGAGAGCCAAGTTGAACGATGGGGTTCTTTGACAAATTTTGAAAAACATTTCGAGGGGATAATATGGGAATCACATATGTAAAGTTTGATCGGGTCAAACTTCCAATAACACCACGGCAAACGCTATCATCCCGTTGTTGTTGTTTGCGGCTCATAGCGTCTCCCGTAATCTTGGTCCTGCGAGTTAGTTAGGCAGTTGTGGTTCACCAGTCAATGTGAACGGGAGCAGAGCTCCTGAGATTCCTACTCGAACGATCCTGTGTTTTAGATTTCTTCTTTACAGGTATGTTCAATGGTTCAGATCTCTAGTATGTAATTTAAGGTCCAGTATTTATCTAACGAATATTGTATTTGAATATTGATAAAATAAATAACTTCTTTACAGATGCAATCAATCCAGTGTTCTCCCTGAGTACGAATCTTACAAATCTAAAACACAATTTCGAAAACTTTTCGACTGCATGAAGAAATATGTCGAAATATCAGCTCTACATAATCGCCGAGGCCAGCTCCTCGGATGAGAAGACGACGATTCTAAAACTCAAGAAAATCAAACAAGCGGAGGAAGAAATGTGGTACGGTTTTCCGGATGATCAACAAGGTATGAGTCATCATAAGAAATTAGCGGAACTCCCCCCAGTTAAGAAAGCAATTGCCGCCATCAGGGCCAGAGGTCAAAGTCGGACCGTGAGTGTAATACTTCCGCCGGAAGTTGAGGCATGTTATCGAGATGAGGCTGGCAACTTTTTTTTCAATGAATTGTTGTTGTCAGAGATATCCGCTCTGACAAGTGAACCTTCACGCGCACCGGCATTTGGTTTACATGAACTGGTTGCGTGTCTCAATAAGCTGGTTGAAAAAAAAGACGACTCCCTGAACGAAATTATGAAGCATTTCCTTGTTGAGAAATTTTCAAGCAGAAACAAGAATGTTCAGGCGTGGGTCAACGATTTTGAGAGGGAAGCGGCTCGATTCAATCTGAACGGTCCACGATTGATTGAAGTATTCAAATTATGTTTAGATAAATCAATGAACGATTGGTTTTCGAACGCTCAGAAAAAACTTGGTATTGAGGCCGATTGGGATTTGTGGAAAGAGGATCTCACCACTACCTTCAGCGACGACTCCTGGACTCCAGTTCGATTTGCTTACCATTTCCGTTACATGACAGGCTCTTACATGGACTACGTTGTGAAGAAGGAAAAACTACTTCTTGATCTCGACCACGTAATTCCCGAACAAATAATGCTGAATCTTATTGTGCTGGGTCTTCCCATAAAGATTCAGAACGAGTTAAGTAGATCCTCCATCGGATCAACGAGAGGTCTACTTGCAAAATTAAAGAAGTTCGACTGCAACTCTCCTAAGGACGTCGTTTCAACGGATTCAGCCCAGCTTTCCCGAGCGTCAGAGACTTCTGGACGAAACCGAAAGGCATCACCGACCGAAAGGAAGAAGGCTTGTTCTCTGTGCGAAAAAGGAAATCGAGGTACTCGTTTTCATTTGGAGAAAAACTGTTGGTATAAGGATACCAATAAAATTAAAACTGTGAACAATTTGGAAATAGAGTCGGAGTTGAACTCTGCAATTAGCGATCAAAAAAACTAGTGATGATACCACTGATAAAAGTCGATTTGCTTATCAATAATAGCCAAAAATGCACCGGTATTTACGATTCGGGTGCGAATATTTCGTTGATAAATTACGATTTCCTTAGGAAATCTGGCATTCGCATCTCTAAAAATGATGATAGCAAATTCAGTATGGTCAGTGGTATCGGAAAAGTTTGTGGAATTGTGAGTATTGATCTGAAAATAATGAATCTGTCAAAAAAGGTATCCGTCTTTGTAGTGAAAAGTGAGGGGTTCCGTCACGATTTTCTGCTTGGTTTGGATTTAATTGTACAATTTCACTTATGCCAAAATGATAAATTAGAAATAACCCAAAGTTCATTGGAGCATGGACAATCTAGCATCGTTTTTTCAAACTTAGGGCTTGAAGATCCCAGAAGTGTAACTGTAAACGAATCCGGGTACAGAGATACCTTTCAAGCGACCTTGAACCATTTACCGGATAAACAACAAAAACAGATCAACGATATCCTACATAAATACAAAAACGTTTTTGCTAAAGATAAATACGATATCGGTACAGTGTCAGGTCATCAAGCCACGATAAAATTAATAGAACACAAATATGTTTCAAAACGACCATACAGGTGCTCTGTAGATGATCAAAATGAAATCGAGTCTCAAATTTCAAGGTTACTATCAGCCAACCTTATTGAAGAATCAACCTCCCCTTTTGCGGCACCTGTAACACTAGTCCACAAGAGAGATGAAAATAAGAAAAATAGGCTCTGTATTGATTTTACAGATTTAAATAAATTAGTTGTACCAGAAAGCCAGCCCTTTCCACTTATCACCGATCTAATAGTGAAAACCAGAGACTGTAAATGGTTTTCGGTGCTAGATATAAATAGTGCTTTTTGGTCAATCCCTCTCAGACAGAAAGACTATTATAAAACAGGGTTTGTAACACAAACAGGCCACTATAATTGGAAATGTTTACCTTTTGGCTTAAAAACCTCACCGGCAATTTTCCAACGAATATTGAGGAACATACTTCGAAAAAATGATTTAGATTCATTTTGTGTAAATTACATTGATGATATCCTGATTTTTTCAAAATCTTTTGAAGAACATTTACGTCATGTTGAAGCATCAATGCAAGCACTCATTAAAGAAGGATTCCGGCTTAAGTTTTCAAAATGCAACTTTGCTACAAATAGCGTGAAATACCTTGGTCATATAATCGAGTACAATTTAACGCGACCAATAAACGACAACCTTTTGCCAATTACAAATTTCCCAACGCCTAAAAATAAAAAAAATATAAGGCAATTATTAGGCAAAGTGAATTTCTACCGTTCATATATTCCGAAAGCCACTCAAATGCTCGAGCCTTTACATAAATTGTTAAGGAAAAATGCCATTTTCAACTGGAATAAGGAATGCGAGGAGGCTTTCAATTTAATCAAATCGTGTCTTTCCACAGAGCCGTGCCTCGCTATTTTCAGTCCAGTCAGAAGGACAATCGTCCAGACTGATGCGAGTCTTGATGGCATCGGTGCAATTTTAAAGCAAAGACAAGACGACGGAACATTCAAACCAGTAGCCTATTTTTCAAAAAAACTAAATGAACACCAGAAACGAAAGAAAGCAATTTACCTCGAATGCTTAGCTATTAAAGAAGCATTAATATACTGGAAACACTGGTTACTAGGAATCGAGTTTGAAGTTGAATCCGATCACAAGCCTCTGGAACACTTGCGCATAAATTCCCGAAATGATGACGAACTGGGACACATGATGTTTTGCCTATCACAGTACAATTTCAAGATAAAATATGTCCCTGGTCAGTCAAACTCCGAAGCTGACTGTTTATCGCGGAATCCCGTTCTAGAATCTCTGGGTCCCACTGATGATTTGAAAATTGTCAATTTAGTCCAATTGGAGGACATAACCCGAGATCAAAACCAATTAAATAGTCAGCTCCCTCTAGCTCACCGCGTCACAAAGGAAGGTGATATACTTTACAGCAACTTTAAAAACAAAAGTAGAATAATTGTCTCTACAGACTTCTGCTATAAGCTGATTGAAAAAATACATAAAAAATTTGGTCATATTGGTCCAAAACAGATACAAATGAAAATAACTCCTTTCTACTTCTGCAAGGATATGACAAAAATGATTACGAGTTTTTGCCAAGCTTGCAGCGTATGTATTAAGAATAAATCTCGCATACCATTCACCTATGGCCATCTCTCCCAATTGGGTCCTGCCACACGACCATATCAATATATGTCTCTTGACACCATTGGTGGTTTTGGGGGCAATCGGTCACCTAAACGTTTTTTACACCTTTTGGTTGACCATTTCACTAGGTATGCGTATATCTACACTTCAAGAAACCAGAAAGCTCATGACTTCATTAAGCTCCTAACCAAAGTCTTATCACAGGGTGTTCAAATAGGCACTCTACTAGCTGACCAGTACAGTGGAATTAATTCCAACGAGTTCAAGTTGTTTTTAAACCAACATAATGTGAATTTGGTTTTCACGTCGGTCGACTGCGCATTTTCAAATGGCCTTAATGAAAGGCTAAACCAAACATTGGTTAATCGGATTCGATGCAAAGTAAATGACGAACCGTCAAGCACGACACGCCCGTGGTCAATACTTGCAGAGGAATGCGTTGAGGAGTATAATAACACAATCCATACATCCACAAAATTCAGTCCTAATTATTTGTTGCATAATGTAGACATACCGGTTGTACCCCATGGTCATAACGCACACCGTAATTTGGAGGACGATAGGAAACAAGCCATTAGGAATTCCCAAAAAAATCATGAACTAAATAAAAAGAGGTTCAATAAAAACCGCAAAATACCCACATTCAAGGTGGGGGACATGGTTTATGTACATCAAGGCAACAGCCTGAATCGAAACAAGCTGGACGAAATTCGGACAGGTCCATATAAGATTATAGGAAAACTCTCAAACTCCATCTATAAGATTGACTCAGGCTATCGAAAAAAGGAGTCAAATTTCTTCCATGTGTCCAAGCTTTACCCAGGTACCCTCGCAACACTGCCACAGAAAACTTCTTAAAAACAAAAAAAAAAAATTTTAATTTAAAAAAAAAAAAAATCCCAAAAAAGGGGGATGTAAAGTTTGATCGGGTCAAACTTCCAATAACACCACGGCAAACGCTATCATCCCGTTGTTGTTGTTTGCGGCTCATAGCGTCTCCCGTAATCTTGGTCCTGCGAGTTAGTTAGGCAGTTGTGGTTCACCAGTCAATGTGAACGGGAGCAGAGCTCCTGAGATTCCTACTCGAACGATCCTGTGTTTTAGATTTCTTCTTTACAGGTATGTTCAATGGTTCAGATCTCTAGTATGTAATTTAAGGTCCAGTATTTATCTAACGAATATTGTATTTGAATATTGATAAAATAAATAACTTCTTTACAGATGCAATCAATCCAGTGTTCTCCCTGAGTACGAATCTTACACATAATAATAATATCGATTTTTTGTAATAATAATATTATGAGATCGATTTTTTTGTAGAGCAGTGTAAGTAATAAAATTACACTACTCTACAAAAAAAAAAAATTGATCACATGCTATAAGAGGTCTGATAGTGGTCCTGGGAGTTTTCGAGGGTGCTGAATCCGAATCCGAGGTCCGTTTTGCCCCTAGACGCAGAGGTTCCGCTGTACAGTACCCAAATGCTGAAATAACTCTCTTAATTTCCAACTTAGTTATTTTACAACGAGCAGGTGCTATTCGTACAGGACGTTTAACGTTGAACACCCCATATGATATAATATATCATATACGAAAACGAAACGAACGAAACGAAACGAAACAAGGGAATTTCACCCTGAATTTTCGTCCGACTGGCTTCTGCCGTCGCGGACGTCGTCAGCCGTCCTCTCAAGGAGGATCGGAACTTGTCTGACGATTGCGCTCATGGCTCCCCATTGCCTCGTCCCCCTGGGTTGGGAGGAGTTCGCCGTCCGATTGAACGCAGAAAATACTTGTATCGGTGACCCCGCTCCTCACGCGGTCACCCATCCAAGTACTAACCACGCCCGACGTTGCTTAACTTCGCTGATCGAGGGAAACGGTAGTTTACCCAACGCCACACCGGACGACTATAATATATCATATACCCATCAACATATTATGTTGATGGGGCTAAAATGCTTCCTTCGTGTTTTTTGCCCCCCCCCCCCTTCCCCAAAAACTACCAAAAAACGTGGTTTTTCCATCAATTGTGAAGATTTTTGTTCACTATTCTGACGATTCTGCAAAACCTCCGATACTTAGCCAAACCAAGAAAATCTCGCCTTACTTGGTACATTTCTGCTTCGAATGCGACCAACCGCACCTCCGTAAGTGCAATAGCCGATTTTTGGCGACTGTTTAAAGTTTAAAACTGGGAATTTCTAAACTAGAACTAAACTGGGAAATCGGTGTTTTTTGCCGATTGGGATAAAACTTTAAAGTAAAATAAAATTTGCAGCGTTTTGTTATGATGGTAATGTACCAATATGCATTATGTATCAGATGTTATCAGATAACATCATAATAAGATAATAACGTAAGGTAGATGCGGCGAAATAGTGGGAATCCATCCTATAAAAAGACGATTTCAGACGAAGTAGTCTATTTCCACGATAAATAAAATAACAACTTGTAGACGCGTTTCGGTTTACTAAACCATCATCAGTACAATACAGAATGAGGAAGTTGTGAGAAGTTCCTTATATAAAAAAGTGAATGTGCCTTCTTATGGGCGTGGCATTAGAAAGGTGGCAAGAAAAGAGAATGTGAAAGGCAAATAGGTGAAAGGAGAACTCACAGGAAAATATCGATTAGAGGGGAACGCCTAATTACATCCAGGTCATTTACTGATATTCCTAAATTGTAAACTTTCTGAATTTCCAAAGATTCTAAAGCATCTAGTTTTGGACCTTTTTGGCAAACATGAGCTATCCCAATGGCTGGATTATTATTACCTATCTCATAACTGATTCTATGGTTTTCTTCTGACAAATGTTTTTCAAAAGCTTCCCTACCCCTTCCCAACCTAAGATCATCACTATGTTCCTTCAATCTAATTTTAAATTTTCTTCCAGTTTGTCCTACATATTGAATCCCACAATCACATTTTAATATATACACACCCCCTTTATCCTCTAAAGGAATTTTATCTTTCACACCCCCTAGTAATTTCTTTGTAGAATTCTGTGAATAGAATCCTACTCTGAAACCCCTATTTTCTAAAATGCGACCCACTTTCTGAGTTACATTCCCATAAAACGGTAAACTAACCCACTTCCTATTATCTGGTTCCCTATCTTCCCTTTCCAAATTTGTGACTGCTAATTGAAATTTCTTCATACCAATCTTTCCCCAAATTCTATCTATAGTAGCCCTATGATAACCATTACTCTCCGCTATCGAGTAAATTACTTCTTTTTCTTTTTGAAAAGCTACTTGATTCATTGGGACCGATAATGCCCTGTTAATCATACTGTAAAAGGCTGCAAATTTATGAGATGTTGGATGATTGGAACTATTATGGATAACCACATCCGTATAGGTTGGTTTCCTGAACACAGCAAATTTATGCCTACCCCCCTCCAATTTTATAGTTAAATCTAGAAAATTCAGCTCATTCCCCCCCACTTCCTTAGTAAATTGAATATGCTGATCTACAGAGTTGAGCTGATTAAAGAAATTAGCTAGTTGCCTATCAGTCCCATTGAAGAGGACAATAACATCATCAACATATCGATACCAATAAACAACATTATTTTTGAATTTTGTTTCAATGATCCCTTCTAAATGGTTCATATAAACATCTGCTAATAGCGGAGACAATGGCGATCCCATAGCTACCCCTGGTTGAGTATAACAATCCCCATTAAATTTAAAATAATTTTGATCTATACATAAATTCATCATTTGGGATAGCTCATCTTTCCTTACAAAATCAAGTTGAGAATTTAAAATTAATCGGTTAATTACATCTTTACATTGTTGAACTGGAATGTTAGTAAATAAACTAGTAACATCAAAAGAAACTAATTTTGAATTATGTGGCACATGAACATCTTTAATTTTACTTATAAGGTCCAAAGAATTTTTAACGGTAAATTTTGGAGTGAAATCAACAGAATTTTTAAAAATAGTATTCAGTTTTTTGGCTAACTTATAGGCAGGCGCATTTATATATGATACAACAGGTCGCATAGGTATTCCTTCTTTGTGGATCTTGGGAAGACAAGTTAGGAGAGGAGGTCTAGGGTTCATTTCAAATATGCCACGTTTCCAAACCCCTTGAAAAATACTACTGGAATTATTAACTATCCTTCTCACATCAGCCTGGAATTTACTAGTTGGGTCACTTCTTAACTTTTTACAATCATTTTTACGTATAAACTCCAATGTTTTCTCCACATACACCTCCTTCTTCATCAAAACAGTAGTATTTCCTTTATCAGCTTTCAGTACAGTCACCTTCTCATCCTTTAACTTTCTCCGTAGATTCCTTAGACATTTTTCATCTTCTGTTGATTTCGTTGTAGGTTGCTCTCCTTGAAGCAATTGGGCACAGAGGGACTTAGTAACTTTACCTTCATCATCATTGGCTATGACCGCTTCAGTACTCATCGCGAGATCCAAGATGTCGTTTCGGTCGATTTTGGTGATTGGGTTATGTTTCAACCCTCTTGACAAGAATTGCTCTTCTTTTGACGAGAGAGTTATACCTGCCTGGTTATCTACTTTATTATAGAATGCCGTTGCTCCTGATATTGTAGGAGTTGGCGTTTGTTGGCGTTGTTTTAGCCACCAGAGCTTTCTCTCCATCGTCTTTTTCTTATCTTGACCAAATGACCATACTTTCTCAGTTATTTCATCGATGATAACATTCGTGGCGTCCTGATATCTAGCGGTAAGCTCTTGATACACAAAGTATGCCTTCTCACTCAATCGGTCCCTTTCACAATAAAATCGTCTTACCTCTCCGTGGAATGGAACATTTGGTTTAATACCCAGTGCCGGAAATTGAACATCTACCCGTCGTACACCAAGATCCACTACAACGGGCCGTGCCGTAATGGGTCGAAGTACGTCAAGGAAGCACAGAAGAAAATGATCAACGGAGAGGTAAGACGATTTTATTGTGAAAGGGACCGATTGAGTGAGAAGGCATACTTTGTGTATCAAGAGCTTACCGCTAGATATCAGGACGCCACGAATGTTATCATCGATGAAATAACTGAGAAAGTATGGTCATTTGGTCAAGATAAGAAAAAGACGATGGAGAGAAAGCTCTGGTGGCTAAAACAACGCCAACAAACGCCAACTCCTACAATATCAGGAGCAACGGCATTCTATAATAAAGTAGATAACCAGGCAGGTATAACTCTCTCGTCAAAAGAAGAGCAATTCTTGTCAAGAGGGTTGAAACATAACCCAATCACCAAAATCGACCGAAACGACATCTTGGATCTCGCGATGAGTACTGAAGCGGTCATAGCCAATGATGATGAAGGTAAAGTTACTAAGTCCCTCTGTGCCCAATTGCTTCAAGGAGAGCAACCTACAACGAAATCAACAGAAGATGAAAAATGTCTAAGGAATCTACGGAGAAAGTTAAAGGATGAGAAGGTGACTGTACTGAAAGCTGATAAAGGAAATACTACTGTTTTGATGAAGAAGGAGGTGTATGTGGAGAAAACATTGGAGTTTATACGTAAAAATGATTGTAAAAAGTTAAGAAGTGACCCAACTAGTAAATTCCAGGCTGATGTGAGAAGGATAGTTAATAATTCCAGTAGTATTTTTCAAGGGGTTTGGAAACGTGGCATATTTGAAATGAACCCTAGACCTCCTCTCCTAACTTGTCTTCCCAAGATCCACAAAGAAGGAATACCTATGCGACCTGTTGTATCATATATAAATGCGCCTGCCTATAAGTTAGCCAAAAAACTGAATACTATTTTTAAAAATTCTGTTGATTTCACTCCAAAATTTACCGTTAAAAATTCTTTGGACCTTATAAGTAAAATTAAAGATGTTCATGTGCCACATAATTCAAAATTAGTTTCTTTTGATGTTACTAGTTTATTTACTAACATTCCAGTTCAACAATGTAAAGATGTAATTAACCGATTAATTTTAAATTCTCAACTTGATTTTGTAAGGAAAGATGAGCTATCCCAAATGATGAATTTATGTATAGATCAAAATTATTTTAAATTTAATGGGGATTGTTATACTCAACCAGGGGTAGCTATGGGATCGCCATTGTCTCCGCTATTAGCAGATGTTTATATGAACCATTTAGAAGGGATCATTGAAACAAAATTCAAAAATAATGTTGTTTATTGGTATCGATATGTTGATGATGTTATTGTCCTCTTCAATGGGACTGATAGGCAACTAGCTAATTTCTTTAATCAGCTCAACTCTGTAGATCAGCATATTCAATTTACTAAGGAAGTGGGGGGGAATGAGCTGAATTTTCTAGATTTAACTATAAAATTGGAGGGGGGTAGGCATAAATTTGCTGTGTTCAGGAAACCAACCTATACGGATGTGGTTATCCATAATAGTTCCAATCATCCAACATCTCATAAATTTGCAGCCTTTTACAGTATGATTAACAGGGCATTATCGGTCCCAATGAATCAAGTAGCTTTTCAAAAAGAAAAAGAAGTAATTTACTCGATAGCGGAGAGTAATGGTTATCATAGGGCTACTATAGATAGAATTTGGGGAAAGATTGGTATGAAGAAATTTCAATTAGCAGTCACAAATTTGGAAAGGGAAGATAGGGAACCAGATAATAGGAAGTGGGTTAGTTTACCGTTTTATGGGAATGTAACTCAGAAAGTGGGTCGCATTTTAGAAAATAGGGGTTTCAGAGTAGGATTCTATTCACAGAATTCTACAAAGAAATTACTAGGGGGTGTGAAAGATAAAATTCCTTTAGAGGATAAAGGGGGTGTGTATATATTAAAATGTGATTGTGGGATTCAATATGTAGGACAAACTGGAAGAAAATTTAAAATTAGATTGAAGGAACATAGTGATGATCTTAGGTTGGGAAGGGGTAGGGAAGCTTTTGAAAAACATTTGTCAGAAGAAAACCATAGAATCAGTTATGAGATAGGTAATAATAATCCAGCCATTGGGATAGCTCATGTTTGCCAAAAAGGTCCAAAACTAGATGCTTTAGAATCTTTGGAAATTCAGAAAGTTTACAATTTAGGAATATCAGTAAATGACCTGGATGTAATTAGGCGTTCCCCTCTAATCGATATTTTCCTGTGAGTTCTCCTTTCACCTATTTGCCTTTCACATTCTCTTTTCTTGCCACCTTTCTAATGCCACGCCCATAAGAAGGCACATTCACTTTTTTATATAAGGAACTTCTCACAACTTCCTCATTCTGTATTGTACTGATGATGGTTTAGTAAACCGAAACGCGTCTACAAGTTGTTATTTTATTTATCGTGGAAATAGACTACTTCGTCTGAAATCGTCTTTTTATAGGATGGATTCCCACTATTTCGCCGCATCTACCTTACGTTATTATCTTATTATGATGTTATCTGATAACATCTGATACATAATGCATATTGGTACATTACCATCATAACAAAACGCTGCAAATTTTATTTTACTTTAAAGTTTTATCCCAATCGGCAAAAAACACCGATTTCCCAGTTTAGTTCTAGTTTAGAAATTCCCAGTTTTAAACTTTAAACAGTCGCCAAAAATCGGCTATTGCACTTACGGAGGTGCGGTTGGTCGCATTCGAAGCAGAAATGTACCAAGTAAGGCGAGATTTTCTTGGTTTGGCTAAGTATCGGAGGTTTTGGTAAGGTTGGTAATCAAAGAGTTGTTTAGCGAAAGCCAAGGAGGCTTCCAGAAAGGGACGCAAGGTGAGTACAGGGCGTGCGAAGGGAACTCTGGGGCTCCTCTGAGTTAATTACGCGGGGTTGAGGGGCCTCCAGGATATTGGAACCCTCTTGCCGCCCCAATGACGCTACTAACCCCCCCCCACCCCCCCCACCCCCCACCCCCCCCCCCAAGCGACGACCCTTTTTACCCCCTGCGGATCATCGAGGGATGGAAGAGAAATGACAGGAGCCTGGAACGTTATAATGCTCGACGATACATCATTTTAAGGGTACAGGAGAAAACCCCGTAATTGACATTTTCGTCGAAAAATAGTTGATGGCGCTAACGGTACTGATAGATTTACCCGCTACAATTTTAATTTATACTCCTCTGCTAGCGACAAGAAGGAGGAGGGGGAGTTGAATGAGAAGAATAGGAGACTGAGACCCTTAATATCGGACAATACACAGGTTTTATTTTACAAAAAAAAATAAAAAAAATAAAATAAAATAAATAAATAAATAAATAAATGATTAAGTTCTTTCGAAGCGTCTTCTCAGACGAGAAATAACAAAGGAAAAATAATTGAAATAATGGAGTGGCCACTCTCACACTCAAGCTTTAGATCCAGGATTCTTAATAGAACCTCTCAAAATGTTTAAAAAAAATTAAAGTAAATCACTCTCCACCAAGAAGGGAAAGCGCAACTCGTGATGAAATAAATTTTAACTGTATGAAGATCCCTGAACGAAGTTTCAGGATTAATAGAGAAATTATTCGCACTGTGGAAAACTTCCGAACCAACGTCGCACAGTGGTCCAGATCGCTAATCTGGCGAGTCAAAAGTCGAAAATCCGAGGTCCTCAATTTTTAATGGTAGGTAGTCAGATCGTGAGGGAGAGGGTACCTGATGACTAAACAGGACCGGAGAGAACCTGATAAAATTTATGAATGGAGATATTGTACTTCATTTGTGGAGGGGGGCGCCAGACGCAAGCTAATTATCGCTTATCCCATTTGAACCTAGTCTCTCAATAAATCTTGTCTGGTGAAAGCTGATTTTTTTTCTTCTAATTTCTTGTGATATGGATGGACCAAGTGAAGGTAAAAAAAAAAAAAAAAAAAAAAATACTATAATAATTGTTTAGCTAATACTGATGAAAATCTGAGTACTTTTGCATTGTAAAACTAGAAAAAAAAGTACAAAAATCGACTTTAAAATGCTAGGAATTCCACGGAACTTAGTAGAACCTGGAACCGGCTATAATATGCCATGATACTTGTAGTTTACGAGTATATTATACTCGTAAACTACAAGTATCATGGAACATATTTTCGTTAATTTCAGCTGCAAATATTTGCAATTCCGGGAAATATCATTTTTTTCGTTTTCCAGGTCTGAAAATCTTTATTGAGAGAAGAGTGTTATTCGGAATCCTAAAAGATTGTAACTTCAATTTTGAAGATGGGCGGACCTCAATAAGTAACTATATAGCAAATTTACACCCTAACCTGCCCAAAGACGAGTCATTCAAAGTAAAAATGAAAGATTTTTCGAAAATATGCAAAAGATATTGGGATCAATGCCATCGATCTCAATCGTTTTTTCTACTCAAACACGGAAAATGGTTGGATGGAAGACATGTTTTTTTCGATACAACTTGTATTACCAGCAGTGTGAAGACTAAGGGGAGGCCTCGGAAACTCTTCAGTGATGCCAGTAAATCCACAAAAAATAGACTAGTAAGAAAACTAGTCGAGGAAAATTCATTGGATGAACTTTGTCGCGCAGTACAAATTAAAATGAGGCAAGGGGGAAAAAGAGATGCAGCGGACCTCGTGGGAGATTTGATGGTCTCGCCAAAGCGGGCTACTAAATTTAAAAAATCAGTCAGAAGAAATAGCGAAGGAGTTCCTACAGCTCAATTGACTCCTAATGAAGCCTTAATAAGGCCTCATAATATGCCTGATTGTATCGACTCAGCTGACGAAACATCAGTACCTACTGTTACGCAAAAGTGCCATTGAAACGACGGGAACTCAGCGAGAAGATTCTTTGCAGACCCTGACTCATGTTCTTCCATTACGGTAGTCGACAGAAGACTTATTGAACGATTTTGCGTCATACCGAAAGCTTTAGCTTCAGCTCGTGAAATTAATAACACCGCTTTTAAAGAATATACTTCGGATACAGCCAAGCTATACGGGAGCTTGTACGATTGGTACCCAATGCCAGTAACAGTTCACAAAATTCTCATTCATGGAATCGAAATAATTCAGAACTTTATGGTTCCTATCGGACAACTGACAGAAGATGTAATTGAAATTAGGCACAAGGAATTCAAGAAATTCAGGGATGGACATTCTAGGATGCATTCAAGAATAAATACGAACACCGATGTGCTGCACAATTTGCTTGTAACATCCGACCCAGTGATAACCAGCTTGACAATTTTCCCGCCATCAAAGGAGACGGAAGATTTAGACGACGAAGTCCGTAAATTGTTGGCAGATGGTCTGTCAGAATCGGATGACGAAGGAAATGATAGTGATTTAGTATTAAGCGACATATCACTATAATGAATGTTATGGCTCTTGTCGCCACGGCCACTTCTGCCGTGCGAATTTGTATCGATAACACATATTTCACATAATACGTGTTGGGTTTTGCCAGTGGGTTCCTCAGTAGCCACATTGCCGTCTGAAGGGCTATCCCCGAGTATATATGTATAGGTTGTTAGCTTATGCCTAAGCCAACAGTATAGGTATATAGGGACTGTGGGTTCCCCTCAGAACATCACATCGCCGTCTGAAGGGCTATCCCCGAGTATATGTGTATAGGTTGTTAGCTTATGCCTAAGCCAACAGTATAGGTATATAGGGACTGTGGGTTCCCCTCAGAACATCACATCGCCGTCTGAAGGGCTATCCCCGAGTATATGTGTATAGGTTGTTAGCTTATGCCTAAGCCAACAGTATAGGTATAGTCTGGTATGTATAGTATATAGTATAGTGTAGGTTGTTAGCTTATGCCTAAGCCAACAGTATAGGTTTATAGGGACTGTGGGTTCCTCAGTAGCCACATTGCCGTCTGAAGGGCTATCCCCGAGTATATGTGTATAGGTTGTTAGCTTATGCCTAAGCCAACAGTATAGGTTTATAGGGACTGTGGGTTCCCCTCAGAACACCACATCGCCGTCTGAAGGGCTATCCCCGAGTATATGTGTATAGGTTGTTAGCTTATGCCTAAGCCAACAGTATAGGTATAGTCTGGTATGTATAGTATATAGTATAGATAGGTATAGTGTAGGTTGTTAGCTTATGCCTAAGCCAACAGTATAGGTATAGTGTGTAGTTTGTGTAGATGTTAAGGGAGAGCTCATAAACACCACAGTATAAGTATAATCGATCGATCGAATAGTTTATCATGTACCTAAGTACTTACGATACCAGCTAGATATGTCTTGGGAAAACTTCCGTATAATCAGCTTTGATAGGATGCACACACGCAGAGAGACACCACCGCGCTCGTCATCAACTCACTACTTACTGCTACCTCTGTCGCCGGGCTCTTTCCCCTGGCGTACTCCTTCCCCCACCACTCCACTAACGGTGGGGCCCTTGGTTGAATGTCGACCTCGCTATAGCGATCCCTCGCTGTAGCGACAGCTCTCGTCTGAATTTTATTTTTCCATTTTTCTGATTTTTTTCCTGAAAAACATGAGTAATTTTTTCTTTAGTTCGTAATGTGCAATAGAAGGATGAAATCACTTCTCATACTACCCAAATATATTGCATTATCGTTAGAAAATATTGTTTTCTTCATTCCGCTTGGTATCCTCACTTTTAGGTAATTATATTTCCTGAACGGCTCAACATAGCCAAAATTTGATTTCACCATCGGATTCAGCGTGAAAAAACCTAGCTAGAGACGTATTCAAAACGTACCAAAATGAAAAACCTGGGGCGCTAAAATTTTTGATTCGCTAGATTAGCGATTTGGACCACTGTGCGTCGTAAGGGTGTCTCCTGGGCCCCAGATTCGTCCCTTACTAGCCTTCTACAGAAAGTTGATGTGAGGAATAAAAGTATACACTCATGTTAAGTAAACAACCACGTCATGGCCACTGAATATCGACTGTCTAAAGGTAAAAGTCACCAAGTGGCAATTTTGTAATGAGCTCCTTGAATGATTTATTAAATTTGTTTTCCTGGAAAGGCCGTGCTTCAAAAGTTACGAAAACGGGTTAACATTGCGGAAAATCCATCTCTATTATTTCTAGGGCCTTAAAAAAAAAAAAAAAAAAAAAAAAAAAAATTTGAATTCTGAGGTCTGGAGGGGGTACATGACGTGGGCTGCTTCGTTATCTTTTGATTGGCCACTCTCTCGCATCTATGCAAGTTATCCAACTTTGCAACGCAAAAAGCCGACCCGAAAATTGAGAATCGGGTCGGAGATCATTCAAAAATCGAGCGCTGAGGTTATCATCAAAGAAGGTTATTCAAAAATCGGCCCGGGATGAGAGTTTTATTCCAATTCCGTTCAGATTTATTATTCAGCGCTCTGGCGGCTCTGTGCCCAACTACTCGACGCCTTCGCTACCAGTTCAAAATCTTCAACATTTCTAAAACAGTTCTGCTCGTAATTATGCAGATTTTCGAACCAAAAAATTGTGTAGGGGGTTTTTAAAGGGTGTTGACTCCGAATAGAAATGATGAATTCCGACCTTTTCAAGGAGCCCATTGTGGGGAATCTGGACAGATTTCTTGCGTATCGCCAGCCCGACAGGAATAGTGTTGTGGTGTTGGGGGGGGGGGGGGGGGGGGGGTCGCGCTTTGGTCGCGACAAAACACCCCTTCTCCTGCTGGTGACGCCTCATCTATTTCCGTAGACGGGAGAGAGAAGGGAGGACGTGCATGGTAATTTGCACACGCAGTTAATTTTTGGGGATCAAGCTCACTGACCAGGCCTCCCTTGACGATAATTCGTTTAGGGAACCTGAATCAGCGGGTGAGATCCGAACGAACGGGATTTCCATTAACCCTTGTGCTGCCTTTGACGACATCTCGTCTAAGGAAGCCCAGCGGGATTTCCCAAGTAAGACTGGGCATTCTCGCCAGGCCGCTTTTGCCGACAATTCGACTAAGACAGCTGAACTAGCTGGTTTCAGTAGTTCTGAGAACGGCGCTTATTGAGGTAAATGAAATATCCTCTTCACAAACAATAGTAGCACCCTCTCCACGACCAGATACCTATTCCTGAAACCCCCATACTTGTGCAGCATAGCATACAATTGCATTGGATATCTGCAGCTTGACCTTCAAGGGGACCTCCAGGCTCGAAAATGCACGTCCCCATGTACAATTCATGGTGTAACTTTCAGCAATTGCCTTTCTCTTGAGGTGCTTAGCAAACGACAATCTAGGAGTGAGCGTGACACCAAGATAATTATACTCATTAACGATCTCAGCTGCTTCACCTCCCAGTGTCCTATGCTCCCTGGCTCTGCGACGTCCACTGTTCTGGAGTATCATCACCTTGGATTTATCCATACTTACAGTCCCAGGTTCTTCAGTAGACTTCCAGGGCATCCATATTACTCTGCATCTCCTCCGGATTCTCAGCATACATGAGGACACCAACAGTCAAACCGCCAACACTGACACCATAACGAAACTCGGGCACAATATCATTAATAAAAATGGCAAAAAGAATGGGGCTCAAAGGGCAGCCCAGCCTGACACCCACACCAACAGGAAACGACTCAGTGCCCCCCCCCCCCCGCCTGTCCAAATCGAGGCAGAAGTATTGCAATACATAGCGCGCAACAAGCCAACAAACTTGGGAGTCACTCCCACATCCAAAAGCTTGAAAAACAGGTACTCCCTATCAACAGTGTCAAAATTTGACATTTAATGCAGCCCTCAAATAAAATTTATTTAATAAAAAAAACCTTTTGCCGCGGGGTTCCCAGCCTCAGCCTTACCAACGAGGTAAGGGAGAAAATCTAGTCAACTGTCGAGTAGCCCCTACGGAAGCCAGCCTGGAACTCAGACAGTATCCCATGCTCTTCAACGAAAGCTGTGAGGCGATTCGCCAACAAACTTATTAGGCTTGTTGCATGCTGCGGGGCTTCGTTGATCGGAGGTGGGCCTGTCAGTCTGTCGGTCTGTGGGTCTGTCGGTCTGTCGGTCTGTCCGCATTTCCTTGTTACAGCCATAATTTCCACAATTTTGAATGAATTTAGCTCAAATTTTGAGGGATTATGCGGATAAGGCTCCTTGAGGTCCCATACGAATTTCATCACAATTGAATCAGCTGTACGCTCTGCGCATGCGCTAACGTGAAATTCTTGAAACAGGCATAACTTTCTCAATTTTGATCGGATTTCAATCAAATTTTCAGGAATTGTGTGCGTATAGCTCTATATATAGAGCCATATATGGTAAGTACCCTGTCAGTTTCATCACGATTGAATCAGCGGTACGCTCAGCGCATGCGCGAACGTAATTTCCTTGCCACAGCCATAACTCCTACAATTTTGATCGGATTTCAATCAAATTTTCAGGAATTGTATGGGTATAGCCCTAGATGGTTCCCTATCAGTTTCATCATGATTGAATCAGTTTTACTCCCTGCGCATGCGCGAATGTAATTTTCTTGTTACAGTTGTTACGTTCATTTTGAACTTGGCACGAGGAAGCTCATGTGCCATTGCTTTGGCAGTGTATTTTTTTTTTTTTTTTTTTGTTTTTTTTTTTTTTTTTTGTTTTGTGCGTATGCCGGGTGTTGTCGGAGTTCCGTCTTGCGGCTTTCGGCCGGTCGCAGCTGACGAGGGAGACAGCTCTGGGAATTCTGAACGGTCCTAATTGGAGCCCGCTTGTGCAGTTCTGCAAGTTGGCTTGGCGATATAGGAAGTTTTTGGTGCGGGAGTTTAACTTCTGAAGCCTTCCCCTTGTTGTTGAGTCCTCCCGCCTCGGGGAATCCGATCCATCATGCCTTTTTGTTTTTTCTCTTTAAAACTAGATATAAGTAGGATGTGTTATTCCAGTCAAACCTCCGGCAGACGGTTATTATAACCATTGCTGTATAGTTTATTTTCGTCATTTAAATTGTTTTAATTTTAGTTTTTGTAAATAAACAATTTATCTATCTATCTATCTTATCTATCTGTTGTTCCTTCACACTCACCAAGTACCTACTTGGTGATTTTTACCTTTCTACGTTTTGCGGCTCGGTGCATTTGATCTGTATCAGATACTACGTTATCTTGATAAAAAAATTTTATCATTTACCGTTTCAGGGGAGAAGGTTTGTGTTGTGTGAGATAGATAGCCGCTTCTGAATTAGTGTTATAGATAATCCTACCTATCTTGAACAGATCTGAGGCAGGTTGAATAAATTGAACCTTTTTACATCGATTATCAAAACTCATAAACAGTTTAACCGTAAAAGTTCGGTTCCATCACTTCCAAGTCCATCTCCCTCCCCACTCTTTCGACCCTTGTCCTTTTTCCGAACCGATTCCCCAGGATAGATCGGCCACCTTTTGTCAGAGTCCGAGAGGAAATAAATAGGATGGAGCGGGTTCTGTCTAACAGGTTGTTCCGTAGGATTTCACTGTGCCCGATGTTAATCCTTGTATTTCCTTCCTTTGGACCCCCCCCCCCGTCATCCATTCGAGTGACCCCCTGAATTAGTCTCAATCCCTCCAATACATTTGCCCGGATACTTCTTGGGACGCTCTTTCTAATCAAGGGAACGAAATCCTGATTATCTGCAAATTCTGTTGTCGCAATGGAGCTCTGGTTGCAAAGCAGATCACTCCTGAATTTGATTGAGTGCAATAAGACGCCGAAGACTCAGCTTGGAGGTTGGGGATTCTCCATGATTCATTTCTTGAGTCACCAGCATGAAACCCCCCAAGTAGGCGGTCCTTCTGGTGAAGGCGTGTGAGACCCAAGATGGCCTCTATTGCAGCAGTGGGGCCCCTGTATTATTAAAAAAATTCCTACTGCCCTAAACGGCCCGGACGGCGGACGGACATTTCGGTTTTGGAATCTGGCCTCTTGAAACGGATAATGTCAAATTTTGAGGCCGATCCGAGTCGTCAACCGCCGTCGCGATTACATAGGTGTATTATTCCAAGAATAATAAACCAAAAGGAGAATAGCGTCATTAGGGGAAGGGTGGGTAAGACGGGATAGTGGGGTCAAATGGGATACCTTCAGATTTGGTCGTCAGGTGTAGCTATCTGTAGGCTGACCAGTTTGATACGATCGTTTTGATGAAGCAATCAGTGCACAGTTGGCACTTTGGACTCAAAGTAGTTTTTGCGTCTGCCAAGACGATTTTTGCGAAAAGTCCAAATTAAAATCGCTGGAACCGGATGTTTTGAGCCGTGCCACAGGTACACATCAACGCAAAACTTCAAGGCAAGCGAATGAATGCTTGAAGGACTTAATAAGCTACTGTTTACTTCTAATTAGAAGTCTCTATGTTACGCTGAATCAAAATGGTAGCCAATGTGGTTGAAGATGCCGAGTGGGGCAAGACGGGATACCAAGCTGCGGGGCAAGATGAGATAGGATTTTTCTGAAGAGGAATCACTTGACGAATTGCTGCCATCGACTGACGTGGATGAAGACTTTGGCGATGCCTGTGTGCACTCCAATCACCTACCTAATAGTAAGCACAGCAATGACTGAGAGTTTTCTTCAGTCTGCAAGGATATATCCAGCCAAAAGTTATAAGTAGCTCACGACTCATGCAGCGGGTTTGAAGGAGATTAGCAGTTCGTCTGCAATTTTTGCTCAACAATAATACCTACCTCAGGTGAAATTAAATTAAAATATTTGAGTAAAAATGGTGATCGGGAACGATTTATATCATCTTCGAGAGGTATCCCATCTTACCCACCCCTACCTCAAAAATTGCGATTTTGAATCTTTCCATCAAATTTAATCTGGTTATAAAATTCTCCAAATTGCCAACGCTTCTCATTAGAATACATCCCTACGAATAAAACAGTGCCATTTTTAGCTAGATTTGAATGCAATTGTAGTCACTATCGCCCATTGAAGTTATGGTATCCCGTCTTACCCACCCTTCCCCTAATAAGAAAAAATAATTTAAAAAAAAAATTTTAAAAACGAAATAAATTTTCCCGTACAATGTTTGAATTGATTTGGGGTTCCCGAAAAATGGATTAAGCGTCAAAAATTACTTAGAAAATGACACCACATTAAATGACATTAAAATGACACCTCATCAAATTTTGATCTCATGACATCCTTCAAATGCCCCCATAGGGGGTGAAATCCGGCAGTTCTGGGACCCTTGGGAAATGAATTCCACGTCGAAAAAATACTTCGACAACATCTAACTCGACTCCCCAGCCAAACCCCCCTCCCATAGACCCTTTTCAGCCCACTCGCTTCAAATTTCATAATATATATAGATATTATTATGATATTATCGTTTGGCAGGAGGGTTGAAATCGATTGAGTTCGACACTTGGAACCACTCTGTGGAGCTCTTTTTCAAACACAAAAAAAGCGTAAATCCCTCGCGGATCACTCGAAAGGGATAAATATTCATAAAGTATCAAACCAGATTCGGATTGAGCAGTTTAAAAATACGAGGAAAAGAAAAGCAAACAACGGGTTGAACCGAAGCTCGACCCTATCGGAGGTCACTGCTTTTATCGGGATTTCCCCCTGTGGAATGAAAGAAGAATCCTGCTGTGGGGATTAAAAAAAAAAAAAAAAAAAAAATTGTCAAAGGAAGCAGCAGAAAAAATGGAACAAATCGGATCACCATGACATCGAAATCTCGTCAGGTGTTGGTGTCGAACATTCAGCAATTTGTTGGAACATGGGAATGCAGCGGTACATACGGGAACCAACGCCACGGTGCGTATAGTGAGCCTACGTGCGGGTGTGTTCCTACCTACTTTTACTTCTTTAGACGTCTCTCCTTATCAGGAGTTGCCTGAAATCGCTTGGCGCCGGGAAGTTCTATCCTCAGCAGGATTCATCCAGAATGAGTCTCTTCTCATTGAGTGAACCGCTCATCCCCTCCTGGTGACTCTTGGGTCATGGACCATTTTAGGCCACCTTCCATCAGGTGTCCGCTTCACGTGGTGATACCATGTCAGAGCTCTTAGCTCGACAAGACCCAGGAACTGAGGCTCTCCCTTAACCGAGGCTACCCATCATCAGCGGATTGCCTGGAATTCATTCTCGATAATCGTTTATCATGGACCCCACCCATAGTGCGAGAAGTCCAGTAAATCGGTGTTCGAAACCCCTGTTTCCAGGAAAAAAATGTAGAAGAAGGTTTGACAACCTTTATTTATGGTTTTTGGGCCGCTGAATCCGAATCTGAGCTTTGCCACCTCGCCAGACGCTAGCTTAACTCAGGAAACGCGAAAAACACGTAATTTTTCGGACTTTTTTCAGTTTTCGGGCTGTAACTCGGAATCTAAGCGTTTTTACGACTTGCACACCCGATAACAAATTAAAGTAGAGTAAATTTCCTACAAAATTTATTTATAAACTTTTAATGTAGGACCAACCATAACGCCGCTAGCGCGGTTTGAAAAACCCCTATTTTTTTACTCTCCGTTGAAAAAGTTGAAAACGCAAATCTAATTGGGCGCGGGCGCCCTTTTATCAACTTCTCACGGCTAAATCCGAATATTACCTACATGAATACCTAGTATACCAAGGTCATAATGAACGAATTGCCGAACGTCAGTGATGTTATGGCCCCCCTATTTCCAAAAAAAAAAAAAAAACTCTGTAACTCTTCATTACGCGGTAAGCAGGTGCGATGATGTGACATTGATAAATTCACTTTATAATTATTACTGAAGTAAATAAATCAATTAATAAAAGCTTCGAACGTCATTGAAGTGTCGTGTCATGAATCCTGTCCAACGCCCACAACAAAAGCAGGTTCATAGACATGCTCAGACAGAAATTCACTGCAGCCAAAATCGACACCGATTAAGCCAAAGAAGATGCTGATACTCTCATTGTAAAAACAGCCCAACTCCTAGCCAAAAAATATTCTCGCTAGCGGCGTTATGGTTGGTTCTACATTAAAAGTTTATATATGAATTTTGTAGGAAATTCACTCTACTTTAATTTGTTGTAGGGTGTGCAAGTCGTAAAAACGCTTAGATTCCGAGTTACACCCCAAAAACTGAAAAATTACGTGTTTTTCGCGTTTCCTGAGTTAAGCTCGCGTTTGGCGAGGTGGCAAAGCTCAGATTCGGATTCAGCGTCCCAAAAAACATAAATAAAGGTTGTCAAACCTTCTTCTACATTTTTTTCCTGGCCAAACCACCGATTTACTGGACTAAAGCAGCAGGGCTTCCCAAACGTTTTGGCCTGCGGACCCCTTTCACGGAACAATATCTACTGCGACCCCCCCCCAACATACAGACGGTAATCGTCAGCTTTGAGCTTCACTGATGTTCGGCAACTCGGCTAATATGGCTTATGTAATATTTTGAGCACACATAAAATGTTAGGCATAGAAAAATTGGCTTAAAAGTGAGACTGGGGTTTTACTAGTTTTGGGGCCAATAGCGAAAAAGGGGTTTTTTCCAGCGCGCTCTAGCGGCCATACTATTGTTCCGATCTTCAACTGTAGTATGTTCATTTTGTAGGAATTTTTGTTTCCTTCAATTTTGCTAATAGTGTGTTTCCACGAGAAAAAATATACTTAACCAAAAAACTGAAAGAAGTAGACAATTTTGAGGTTGTTTCGTCTTTCAATCTTGCAAATTGTGTCCTAGACTGCTTCTGACTCGTTTACACTCGCTGAGCTTGGAGGAGATTGCTCCTGTCTTGACCTTCCAGGCTTCTTCCAGATGGTCCATAATGGGGATGTGATGAAGGATGGCCATCTGGGGGATGGTGTGGAGCAAATACCTTGCAGCGACTCTTCTTTGTCGTCGGATTGGTGTCGTTACATTTCACTGCAGGCGTTACAATTCCTGTCGTAAATGGAGCGGAGTGAGAATGGATTTAACGAGTGCAACTTTGATACTGATTAAGTCAATATACAAATTTTTATATTCGTAGGTATACAAAATTTGTATATTTAACAAGAATTAATTAATTTGTATAATATGCTATTAAGGTATAATATAATATATTATACAATAATATTATATTATATTATATAGATAATATTATTATCTTCTTTATATATAATTCCGAACGGTCTTTGAAATTGTGAAGAACTTCGCGGTCCGATTTTAGTGTTAGACTGCTCATTCGAATCAGCACGGCCCCAAGTTTCTAGGCGTTGTTTATTAGGCTGTGGCAGTAACAACAGTTACCATCAATTCACGGTAAGTAAGAAACGTAGTGTAGTTACTAACATCTAGATTGGGGCTTTCCAAGCCCTAAACGGCCACTAGTTATTGTATAATTTGAATATTATTCTTATTTAATAAGAAAAGGCAAATGAGTTCAATCCAATGCCAATCAAAGTTTTTGTTCCCATTCAGGGAAAGTGTGGAGTGGTTATTAAGAGAATATTGACACAAAGGAGGTATTTCATCCAGATGGGGGAAAATTAGGGTATAAATAATAAATATAAAATTTATATTTAATGTGGGAAGATGAAAATTACATGAGAAGTGTTCATGTTTTTAATTACAAAATTAATTTGAAGATTTAAAGATTTTATAATTTTTACGATTCCTTTCCCCCCCAAATAAAATGTAAATCCCCCCCCCCCCCCCCCCCACTCCCATAAAAACCCCTTGGCGACTACGTCCTCTCTTCTCTACGTCGTCTTTTGCACGCTTCCACAGCCACCTGAGTTACGGATTGGTCTTGTGGGGTAACAGCGCTGGCGCAGTGGCAATCCTCACCCTGGAAAAGAAAGCCATCAGGATCTGAACAAGACAGCATCCTGTAGAGCGTAAAATTTGCGGTGTTTTGTTAAGGGCGTAAATTCACGAGATATTGATATTGAATTTTGTACCCCTAGGTATAAATATCTGGAAATATATCAATCAGGCTGCCCCGGCGTAGGGGGGAAAAAGGGAAAATCTCCCTACAAAGGGGGGAACGGTAGACGGGATGCGAAATATTATTATATAGTGAAACATGACAAATCGATTGCTGTGACTGACACAATTTTTTCACCCACAATTCCATCAGTTGTTGGATACAGGAAGTAGGTACTTTTTTAATTTCCCGAAATTTCAGTTGGAAGGACTTAATACCGATTCATTTCCTCAAACATTCATGATTCTGTACAAACCGCATTCGGTTCCGAGCTGGCGATCAGTAAATTGCCACGGCCATCCCCTTCAAGTTGAACTGAAGTTGAACCATGTTTCCCCAATTCCAACACGTTATGATCATAATTTTTCAGCCAAGTAATGCTTGAAGTAAATTAGGGTTTAGTCTAGCTCCCTCATTCACAACCGCATGCAATACGTCCATCAACGTGATAATTTATTGCAGAAAAAACATGGGAAAAGTGGTTCACGAGAAAAAAAATTCGTTTTATTGTGTTAGCAGAGCGTTGCGTGTCATGTCTTTTTACCAGGACCATTTTTCAAATCGGTTTTTATGGGACCAAAATTGATATCTTGGAAAATCGTCCGTAGTGTTTTGACAAGTTAATCAAGAAAAAAAAAATTCGAGGTCGCCATTGTCGATTTGTTGTTCTTGTTTACATCCGTGAAAGAGTTCCAACAATGAATTATAAGCCGACGGTTTTCGTTTTTCGCTTCGGCTGAGCTTCGAAAAAGCTTCGCCCCCCCCCCCCCCTCGAAGCTGAAACTGAAACTGACTTTTCACGAACCCTCTCAATCTCGTACGATATTTAATGTATAGCGATTGTTTCTTGAATGAGCGGGAAAACTTGGGGTAATGAGCTTAGTTTCTCAACGGGGGAGGAAAAGTAGGTTCCGGACTTTTGTTTCGTCTGCCATGAAAACAGACTTGGGGGAGGGGAGGGGGGGTGCGTGTGAGAGAAGGAAAGCCAAAATAACGGACGGGGTTGATCATTTTCTCGCAAGACAGAAGTTTCACACGCAAAACTCGTTCGGGGAAAGTAAGATTTAGCCGAGCCAAATTGGTTTTTATCGACGAGGCGCGAGAAACCTACTCGTAATATAGTAGTTTTCGAAGTATTTTTGGACGTAGAATTCATTTTTAGGGGGTCCCAGAACCATCGGGTCTCACCGTAAGGATCTTTCAGGGGGCTCCAAATGGGGCTTTCGAAGTCAGAAGGTCGAATGAGGGGTCGTTTTCCGAGTAACTTTTGACGCATAATCCATTTTTTTGGGTCCCACGCCCGTCCACAAATTTTACAAGAAAATAGCAGACATTTTTTTAAAATCATTAAATTAAAATAATTGTTGGGTAGATCTAATTTATATCAACGAATAATAAACCCCTGTGAAAAATTTGCAGGGTTTTTAATCTTCAGATGCCTCCCAAGTGCGCCTCAAGTAGCGTGTGAGGACACCTGGTCAATCTCATTCAGTTTCAAGGCCCACATGTGGGAAATACAACCCATTCCGTCGGTACTCGGCAGAATCATCGTCGCAGTCTTCAATAAAGTTGAGTGGTTTTCAGGCGTCCCAAGAACGGAGGCAGTTTAGGGGAAGACGGGAGGTCCAAAGACGTCCAGATAATGCCAACATCTTCGCCGCAACTACCGGAGAGAGGCGAGAATATGTCGATAAAGATTCCCTTCAACGTACGTTGGGCGTACGAGTGACACGCAGTATGTGACATTTGAATAGGCACCAACTGCCAGACTCGCTTTTGTAAGAGACTGAAGACAGGGACTATCAGGGACAAAGCGAAATTTGCGTTGAAGCCGAAACTAGCCGTGACTGTTGTCATCAAGTGACAATTTTACAGAATTATGAAACGGCAGAAATATACCTAAATACCGCTGTCGCTAAAAAAAAAAATAAAAAAAAAAAAAAAATCATCCAAATGACCAAACTCCACCGAAACTGCCTCAAATTCATCACATCGTCAACAATGGCCTACGTCAAGGCTTATTCCCAGATGCAATGAAGCCCGGCCCAAACTGGCCCGGCGGCCCTTTGAAAATTTTTTTTTTGGTATTTAATACTAACTTGCGCCCTGAATTCGAAAAACATCAACGGTTTAGGCCATCTTGGCACTGGAACCCCCTCGCCTGCTTGGGACCAGCTCTGGAAAACTTGGCAAGTCTTGGAATGGGCTTCTTGAAAAGGTTGGAATTCATAATTTCTAACAACATAATATGAATAATATTCGGATTCAGCACCCTTTAAAACCTCCCTGCACAAATTTTTACTTCGGTATAATTACGTGCAGAACTGCAGTTTTAGAAACATGTTTTAGAAATGTTGGAGATTTTGAAATGAAAGCGGAGGGCAGGTGACGTCACCAAGTAGTTGGACACAGAGCCGCCAGAGCGCTGAATAATAAATCTGAATGGAATCGGAATAAAAACACTCGACCCGGGTCGATTTTGAATAACCTTCTTCGATGATAACTCGATGCCATAAACCGGGGTGAATAGGGACAGCGAGGTGAAGAGGGACGCCATCTTGAGAAAGTGTTATTTTCTATCATGGAGGGCGTTTATTAGGCCTAGAACAACCCACCACTTACCGAATCACTCAGGAGAATGTGCACAACTACAACATTAGGCTGCACATCTCCTCTCGGTGCATGGCGGGAACTGAGATGCTGATCACCGAGGCTGCCTTATCACTCCATCATCAGCTGTTTTATCAAATGTGTCCTTAGGGATGTGCGATACTATACAATACCCGATACCAGTACCCGATACTAGTATCGAAAAAAGTATGCAATACTATCGAAGTATCGGAAGCAAGTATTCGATACCTACAAGTATTGGATCATATGGGTACTTTTATTAAGAGAAAAGAAAATTTCTGTATTGAATAGGGGCAGTTTGAAAATCGAATCCTGGATTATCATTATTGTTATTTATTATTATTATCATTATTGTTACTTCAAAGAGTCAGAAAAGGAAGAATGATATTATATTCATTTAATAAAGAAAATTTGCATAAAAAATATAATTCTACCACCATTCGTCGTCTGTGCCTCTCAGAAAACACAATTTGTCAACATATTTTGGTGTCAACCGAGAATGTTCCTTTTCTCAAAATTCAGTACCTAATAAGTTTGGTCGAAAATTATTTACCTAATCATCCACGAGGTCGATTGTGATAAATGAAAATAAGCAATCTGAGAACACCGCCTGAGTCTAGCGTCGCTATCGTCAGTAAAAACTCCCTGCTTATAATGTTTATAGAAAAAAAAATTAAACCATGGTTATAATATTTCAGTTTAGTCCAACGCATTTTTTAATTAAATTTAATTAAAAGTATCCAAAAGTACCGATCCATAAAAGTATCGATACTTTTTGAAAAATATCGATCCAATACTTTTTGATACTTTTTTATAAAAATGTCGATGTGATATGTATCAATACATTTTGAAGTAGGTACCTTACATCTCTTGGTTTGACTGATAATCTCTACTAGAGATTCTCTAGTATCTGTGTTGGCCGACAGAGGTGAGCGTGGCGAGTAGATTCCTCGCTTTTCGTGTAGGTTATAGCACCAAGGAGGTATAGTACACACAGTAACAACTACAACATCAGACTCAGACGAGACGTTGTCACATAACTTATGTGTGTGAGTGTTCATATATAATTTATTGGTAGAGAGCTTCCCTGTGATTCAAGTACCTATAAATTTATAAATAAATGATTCAAGTAAAGTTATTTTATTTTTACACTTTAGTGTTAAGTAGGTACATCTGTTTCCATTTGGGTATTTTTTCCGATACTGGAAAAATAATCGATACCAGTAGTAGTATCGAATGGCAGGATTCGATACCAAAAGTACCCGGTATCGAAAGGAAATACCCGATACTTTACCCATATCGATAAGTATCGCACATCCCTATGTGTCATACATTGTGTCGCGCCTCAGGAGCACAGATTAAACTACTTAAACTGCTCAGGAGCATCCGTCAACAGGTGTGTAAAACTCTTCTTTCCTTGTAGATAATTTATTTGGGATCAGAATGCTTCTCGTTTTGGTTTATTATTCTTGGAATAATACACCAATGTTCTCGCGACGCGGGTCGACGACTCCGATCGGCCTCAAAATTTGACATTATCCGTTTCAAGAGGTCTGCATTCTAAATCCGAAATGTCCGTCCGCCGTCCCGGCCGTTTTGGGCAGTAGGAATTTTTTTTAAAATCTGAAATTTTGGCAAAATACTTGGTTTACTATTTAGTTGTGCCCGCAAGGTTTTCAGTCCGATCGCCCAAACCCGTGGGGCGCTATGGGGCTAAAATGGGGCTACAGGAGGGGTGTTTTGAAGGCTTTTAGCTATGGGATCGAGTTAGGTGTCGTTTTCGAAGTATTTTTGGACGTAGAACCCATTTTTGGGGGTCCCGGAACGATCCAATTTCACTGTGGCGATCTATAGGGCTTTCATGGGGCTAAACATTTGATTTTAGAAGGGGATTTTTGAAGGATCCCAAGAAGTTAAATATTTTTCGAGTAAAAATTAAAGAATTTTTTAAAAAACACATTTAAAAAAAAAAAATCCTCCCAAAATTTTTTTTTTGAAATATAAAAATCAAAAAAAAAAATTTTTTTAATTTTTTTTATTGACAGAATTAAATGTTTATACAAGTAACCTATATCAAAGAATAATAAACCCTTGTGTAAAATTTGCAGCGTTTTTATATTTTTTGCATCAGTTCCTATTAAAAAGTATTTAAACACAATTTTTGGCCGTTTTTTTGTCACTTTCCAGAACCTTGATTGATGATTTATTTATTTATTTTCCTTTCCCAGTGTCCCTATTGACCTCCTGAAACGGCAGATTGAGGACAATTGTCTGAAGCTTGAGCTTCAAATTCTGCGATGTTTTAATAGTGCCTACTCACCCCAGGTATGGGGGTGAATCGGGACACTCTAACTTTATTTTTTCAAATATCAAAATCAAATGAATCTGTTGATTTTAGCAATGAAATCGATACCTGGGAAGCCAAAGAACAATATCTTACGTCAATTTAGAGAGGAGATACACCTAAAAAGGACGTACCTAAAAACGGTACAATACTCTATATGAAAGAGTGATAAACCTTTGAGTAAAGTTTGCAGCGATTCTTCTTCTTCTTCTAGTAAAAAAGGAATATTCACCAAATACTATCCATCACCTTCCAGAACTGTGCAAGTAATTCACTCAGTGAATTCGTCTAATCGAAAACTCCATAACTGTCAGCTTATCGTAAAAGGAACCTGTCAATTATGAGAGCCACCCCAAGACAACTATCAATTACGGTGATTGGTATCGAACCAGTTCAATACGAGTTGATAGCGGGGAAAAGAAGGAGCGTGACAAAAAAAAGTGTGGCGGAATGATCGACCGTAAAAGCTATGGAACGAAATCGAGCGAAGAGGAGTAGTAAATTCAAGGATTATCGTCGAAAATTTGTTATTCAAGCGTATGAGGGATATTGAACGTGCTACTTGAATCTCCTGTTGCCTTACGTGGATTTACGACCTACCCGGGAAAACGACATGGTACATAATTGATTTTAGGGGCGAATTAGCTAATGGGGTTCGTTTGAAGGGTGTTGAAGACGTGGAACATCTGCAGCTAAGCCTCCTGCCTTCCTAATCCATTCCGTCAAATAGGCCCTTTTGTCAGCCATAATTTGATAAACGGCCACTTCTCCCATACTGCTCGCAAGCCATCAACATGAAATCCTCCAGATTGTTGTCACTCAGAGATAGCCTCAGCCTTGTTGTGATGATTTTCAATTTTGAAAAACTCCTCTAACCCTCGACTTGGGTCGTAGAAAGCATTACCAAAAATTTGTAAATAAATAAGAAACTTGCATACTATCATGATGAGGCTGTGTGGCACCTTGTAGCACAAATTACGTATTTATTGCACTTGCCGTCCATGAGGAACAAAGTCAATCAGATCGCCTTCTTTTGAGTCTGAGTTTTCCTTTTCGATCTCGAGTACATATTTTAGGTAGGATCAAGTTTTTGTATATCTTCGACCAGCCCCTCAGGACCAAATTTGGCCCCTCTGGCGTCGCCTGATCGCCCTACCTGCCAATCCGCCCCTGACAAAATGCGGGCTCATCGCTTGGTTAAGCCCGTTTTCTCTCGTTCATTTTGAGGATCCGCCGGACTTAGAAAGACCCGACAGTTGGGGAATTTGTAAGTATCCCAGATCCTCCTTTACTGCGGCTGGAGCATCCTCATTGTCAGCTGATCTTTGTGTCAGGCCTACAGACACCAGTGAAAACTACATCCTCGTTGAGTGCATTTCAAGAATTAGACGAAAAAAGTGAATTTCCCCCCGGGGGGCGGTGAAAAAGGGAAATTCCCGTCCAAAGAGGTTGTTAGCGGGGAGACCTCAAACTCGCAAGTGCCCTCCAGAAAGCTCCCATACTGGCCGCGTAAATATTCAAAGATTCTTTATGAGGTCCTTGCATTTATTATTCCTGGCCCACATTCATCTCTGCCTCACGTCTTACCCGGTGGGCTCCCTCGATGATGACCACCTGCCGACCTTCTTGAGCCCGCTGGCGTAGAAACGATAAATAAAAACATTGCAAATTTTACCCTACGGTTTATTATTATTTTTTAGTGTGTATATGTACCGCCGAAGCGAGTTTATTATTCTTTGATATAGGTACTCAGAAAAGTTGGGCAAAAATTGATTCTGACAATAAAGAATTATGCAGGTATAGGTACATAATACTTTTTTTACAACTCAGGTAGGTACTAGGGGAGAGTTGAAAAAAGGCATTTGACCGGCGTTACCCCACCCCTGGGGTCACTCCGGTCAGGAAGAAATCAAGTATTTCTCCAATTCTGAAAATGTGAAAAAAATTTCAAGGATTTTTTCTTTTTTTCAAAAAGGCGGCCAATTTACCGCCCACGCGGGCCCTGGAAGGTTAATTAAATTTATTTTTTCATTTTTATAAATGTCTTGCAATGTGGGGTCACCCCGGTCACTTCACTGCAGTGACTGGGGGTCGCCCCAGTCTTTTGTAACACATGTGTTACAAAAGACTGGGGCGACCCCATGGCGGATGACCGGGCTGTCCCCAACAGCTTCATTTTTGATAAATATCTGGCATTTAATTCCGATTCAACAAGGTTGCTGCTTCAAATCATAATAGCGAATGCGTGCCTCCACTACTGGAAACGCTAAAAACTTGAAAAGAATTGATCAAAATGTCCTCACGCTTAGTTTCGAGGGAGCCAAAATAAGAAGAGAACACGACCGGAACTTTGAACACTTGTGATTGAAGTAATAGCAGTGAGGAAGGTTCAAAATTCGGGAAATTAGTTCGCGAGCACTTCAACAGAGGCCTCTGATAGTTTGAGCCTTTTCCGAATCTTTCTTCCTAGCAAAACCCCACTGACCGGAGCGTACCCACGTTTTTCGAGGTCAAAACATCTGTCCAATTAACCTCCAATAATTGGAGGTTAATTATTGCACAATTAACCTACAAATAGGCTAAAAATGGGATTTTTGAAGGATCCCAGGAGGTCAAATATTTTTCAAGTAAAAAATAAAAAATACCTATTTGAAAAATTTTTTTTTGTTTTTTTAATCCAAAAAAAATTCTTTGTTCTAAAATTATTTTATTGCATTTGAAATTTAATTTCTGCACAAGTACCCTATATCGAAGAATAATAAACCCTTGTGTAAAATTTGCAGCGTTTTAGTCATTTAATGATTAGTAACAGGACGTTTTCATAAATTTTCCGTAACGTCCCGAAACTGCGACGTAAAAAGCGTTACGCAATATAATCGCGAAAACTATGCGGCAGCCCGCCTTTTGTAAATTTTTTTTTACAAAATAAAAAGGTTGTTTCTCTCTCATATGATTGCAATCATACCATGGTCTGTAAGGAAGTTGGGCCGTTGGTTACTAGTTTTTTGGAGGAAAAACGCTGCAAATTTTACACAAGGGTTTATTATTCTTTGATATAGGTTACTTGTACAGACATTTAATTCTGTCAATAAAAAAATTTAAAATTTTTTTTTTTTTAATTTAAAAAAAAAATGGGGGGGGGGGATTTTTCTTCAAAAATGTGGTTTTTCAAAAATTCTTTTATTTTTACTCGAAAAATATTTAACTTCTTGGGATCCTTCAAAAATCCCATTTTTAGCCCCATGAAAGCCTTATAGAACGCCACAGTGAAATCGGATCATTCCGGGACCCCAAAAAATGGATTCTACGTCCAAAAATACTTCGAAAACGACACCTAACTCGATCCCATAGCTAAAAGCCTTCAAAACACCCCTCCTGTAGCCCCATTTTAGCCCCATAGCGCCCCACGGGTTTGGGCGATCGGACTGAAAACCTTGCGGGCACAACTAGAGGGTAAACCAAGTATTTTGCCGAAATTTCAGATTTTAAAAAAAATTCCTACTGCCCAAAACGGCCCGGACGACGTACGGCGGACGGCGGACGGACATTTCGGATTTTGAATGTAGACCTCTTGAAACGGATAATGTCAAGTTTTGAGGCCGATCCAAGTCGTCGACCTCCGTCGCGAAAACATAGGTGTATTGTTCCAAGAATAATAAACCAAAAACGCTGCAAATTTTACACAAGGGTTTATTATTCCTTGATATAGGTTAGTTGCGCAAAAATTATTTCTGTGTCAAAAGAAAAAATGTTGGAAAAAAAAAATTTTTGGATTGTTTTTTCGTAAAAAAATTTTTTTGGATTTTTTTTTTTTTTTTTTTTTCAAAAAAAATTGTTTTTTCAAAAATTCTTTATTCTTTACTCGAAAAATATTTAACCTCATGTGATCCTTCAAAAATCCCATTTTTAGCCACATGAAAGCCCTATAGATCGCAACAGTGAAATCGGATCGCTGCGGGACCCCAAAAAATGGATTCTACGTCCAAAAATACTTCGAAAACGACACCTAACTCGATCCCATAGCTAAAAGCCTTCAAAACACCCCTCCTGTAGCCCCATTTTAGCCCCATAGCGCCCCACGGGTTTGGGCGATCGGACTGAAAACCTTGCGGGCACAACTAGAGGGTAAACCAAGTATTTTGCCAAAATTTCAGATTTTTAAAAAAATTCCTACTGCCCAAAACGGCCCGGACGACGTACGGCGGACGGCGGACGGACATTTCGGATTTTGAATGTAGACCTCTTGAAACGGATAATGTCAAGTTTTGAGGCCGATCCAAGTCGTCGACCTCCGTCGCGAAAACATAGGTGTATTGTTCCAAGAATAATAAACCAAAAACGCTGCAAATTTTACACAAGGGTTTATTATTCTTTGATATAGGTTAGTTGCGCAAAAATTATTTCTGTGTCAAAAGAAAAAATGTTGGAAAAAAAATTTTTTTGGATTGTTTTTTCGTAAAAAAAATTTTTTGGATTTTTTTTTTTTTTTTTTCAAAAAAAATTGTTTTTTCAAAAATTCTTTATTCTTTACTCGAAAAATATTTAACCTCATGTGATCATTCAAAAATCCCATTTTTAGCCACATGAAAGCCCTATAGATCGCAACAGTGAAATCGGATCGCTGCGGGACCCCAAAAAATGGATTCTACGTCCAAAAATACTTCGAAAATGACACCTGACTCGATCCCATAGCCAAAAGCCTTCAAAAACCCCCTTCTGTAGCCCCATTTTAGCCCCAGAGCGCCCCACGGGTTTGGGCGATCGGACTGAAAACCTTGCGGACACAACTAGATGGTAAACCGAGTATTTTGTCAAAATTTCAGATTTAAAAAAAAATTCCTACTGCCCAAAACGGCCTGGACGGCGGACGGACATTTCGGTTTTGGAATGTAGACCACTTGAAACGGATAATGTCAAATTTTTAGGCCGATCGGAGTCGTCGACCCCCGTCGCGAAAACATAGGTGAATTATTCCAAGAATAATAAACCAAAATGGCGTAAAATTAATCATTATTAAATGATCTGACTGTTCTTTGTCTAAATAGAAAAAAACGTATTTTTGATGTTTTCAATGTTTTAAAATAATTTATTATTGACCTAATCATAAATATACAAAAGAATAATGAACCCTTTTGTGAAATTTTCAGTGTTTTCCCAACTTTTGGTTTTTCAATTCGTTTGATATCACGTTAATGAATCAGTTAATAAATTTCATTAACAGATCCTGTTAATTCTTGCTGCTTTCCGGTGTTTCAGGTTGTGCCGAGAGAAATCTCTCCCTACAGAAGTCTAACGAGCTCTTCTCTCTTCCCTCCATCCTTCCAGTTCGTCAATCTTCCACATTCTCCCGTCCACCGCTTTCACGCTCGGAACATCCCTTTCTCAATCTCTCCAACTCCGCCTGGCCTCATCATCGACTTGTGCTCTGGACCGCCAGTTGAGTACAATGTTTAGACAGATGTGGGACCTCGAAAATTGGATCATGCGTCCCAAATTACTCGGAAAAAGACACCCTATTTTACCTCCTGGGATCCTTCATAAAATTTATGACAATTTATGACATTGGATTTAATCCAATTTATAACCCCATGAAAGCCCCATAGATCCCCCAATGTGAAATCGGATGGTTTTGGGGCCCCCAATCTCCGTCTAAAAAATACCTCGAAAACGACACCTAATTCGACCCAATAGCCGAAAATTTCAAACAACCCCTCCCGTAGCCCCATTTTAGCCCCATAGCGCTTCACGGGTTGGGGCGATCGGGTTGAAAACCTTGCGAGCACAACTAGATGGTAATGTAATAATATTACATACTATCCCACTGCGAGATATCGAATTATTGTAAGGACCCGCAGAGCGTTTTAAGGGTCGAGACCAATGATGACTCCGAGAGATCGATCAGCCCGAAGATTTATTGAAGAAACTCAGCAACAGCAAAACTAACGTGAACATTAGAAGGCAGCAGAAAAGCAAAACCGAGCTTAGCAGAACGTCTCCGACTTCCATAGAGGTGTCGAGACTTGTGAATCGACTCATTAACTCCTTAACCATCCCGATTTTAGAACTTAGCTGGAACTCCGCTGATTATACAATTACATAGGGTTTTATACATATTACCACCACTATTAGGCAATCTCCGAGGGGGGGGGGGGGGGGGGGGCAAGGCGGAGTTACGACCAGTCCTACATCCTCAAGTGTGGAGGCGAATGAGGTAGAGTAGGGATTTTGAGATGTAGGAGAAGGAGAAAAGTGGACGTAAGTTGGGGAACCCCCAAGTTCATGAGAAAAGTAGCTGTTAAAATGTGTGAACTGGGGTTGCTTTCTTAATTGGGATTTTATGACCAAGGGCCAGGCGTGAGAAAGAAACTATTTCAAAAGTTTGTTTGGCCAGGCGTGAGAAAGAAACTATTTCTAAAGTTTGGTTGTACTTAGGCGATAGCTTGTCTTAGTAGGGATTTTATAACAGAGCAAACATATCAGATGTTTTTCCCAGTAAGGGATAAATTTTAAGAACGCTTGTGAAACAAATTTTGTGAAGCAAATTTTGCCTCTTGCGATAACGAACGGGGTTTATGATTTAGCGAGCAATCTCTCACAAACATTTGAAGGGATTATTCAAAAATAAAATTACAATAAAAATGAAAAAACAACGATGGAATCAAAATCATAAAAACGCTTGCATACGAGTCTGCAACACATTGGGACATTTTATGTCTTTGGTCCCCCCCCCTTCCCTCTAATCACCACCCTTTCTCCTACCCTTGTATCTCTACCCACGGCTTCATTTTGGCGTTATCTCAAATTGATTTCTAACGTGGAGACTAATAAGAACAAAACAAGCGGCATTGTTTACTACATCCATTAATAACATCAATAAATATAAAATGGCGACATAAATACCAAGAACAAGTACGAAATAAATGCGTGATAAATCGAGAGCTTTCCAACGAATGGTGAACGATTTCTGTCCCTTGAAAACGAAAGAAGTCCCTTTCCCCAGCAACGACTCGGTTGTAAGCGGAAATCATCAGAAAATTTATGTAACGCTTTTCGTGGACACTTTTTCGTGAAGGTTTTTTATTAGCGCAACCTTTTTTCCAAAAAATGGAAAGGTGCGCTCACCTCTTCGATATGTTTGTTTGTTTGTTCTTCACAGCATCACGCCCGAGCGGCTCAACAGATTTTCATGAGGGTGGTCTCATTGTCATCAGCGAGTTCGGGGGGTGGTTATAGGCTACCTTGATTTTTCCTCCCTCATCCCCTTCATCGGTTTTCGGGAGGTCCTTCACGACGAAAGTTGTTTATCTCTGATGTGTAACTAAGGAGGCCTCAAAAGGGGGACGAAAGTTTTTGTCCGATTTCGTTGGTACAAGGGTCTATGGAATGAGCTTTTCAGGCTGATTCCAACGACTCCAAAACGATTTTTGCAGCCTGAGCCGTTCGTTACCTCTGATCGGCATAAGGTTTTCTTACGCATCGGTCGTTAGGGTGCAGTTGTTTACGTAATGAGCATCACGTGGATATTTTTGATGTGTTGTGTGGCATAGTTTGGTCGCTAGATACCTACTGTAATAACAGAAAGGTCAGAAAGGTTGGGCTCATCTATTCAATTCAATTGATGGCTTGTTATTTTAATGTGCCAAAGTAAAGACATAAAATGTTAAAATTATTTTATAGTCCTTAGAAATTTCAAAGATACGTGTAAGTAGGTATGTATGTTAGGCGTCTTGTCGCCATTAGATAAAAATGCTTACAGTTATTGAATAACGGAAGGAATACCGGTACATTTGGTATGTTTGGGTGGAAAACATGTGAGGCCACGGATTCCAAAACTGTCTACATTCATTTTCGGCCAAATCGAGTTAGCAGTGGATTCTGAAGCATTTTCCCGCGCTCCTTCGAAAAATGACTTCAGAATCAAGGAAAACTCTCTCCTTTCTACTGGTTTTAGCTCCCAAAGTTTGGGTTATGTTCCAAAACTCTCTACTTTCATGAGTCAGTTCGAAGCAAAACTCTCTCCATTGGACAGTTCGTGTCAAAACTGTCTACATTCATTTTTCAATCTCAATTCACTGGCTTCCTTCTAAATTAAAATAGTTCAAAATTTTCGCTCTCATTTAGTGATGCCAAATGAGTCAAATGCAAAAGAAATCGCGTCTCCCGGCTTCTTGGTTGAGTTGTGGCATGTTTTTCGTGTTTCCTGAAAAATCGAAAAATCGCACGTATACAGTTTTGGAATCCATGGCCTCATGTGTTGAGAGCTCAAAATAAAAAATAAACCCAAAACGAAGGATTCAGGAATAAATAATTTAATTTAGGGAGAAATGATTAAGGGGTGAGGGATGAGAGCGGGGGATATGACAGTAAACCGATAACTTTGTCACAATTTTAGATTTTCAAAAACATTTCTACTGCCCAAACAGCTCAGACGGCGGATGGACTTGATTTTCCCCTCTAACTCTCCCTATACTATCGTGTTGTATAGTTTTGGTGAGCTCGTGGGATTTACATGTCTAGGGCAAACCACCACGGGTCCAAGGCAGGGCACCTTCCTCTAACGATGTTCACCAGTTGCCTGCGGGAGACAGGGTGGCCCTGTAGACTAGGCGTCAGTGAGTCGGGGCACTGATCAGCCTGATTTGAATCCAGGTTCGAACACTAATGTTTGACCAAGAGTCAATCTTGTGTTGTATTGCCTGCCTTGTCAGCTGACATAATGAGGTTAATACCTCTGAACTTTTGAAATTTTAAGTGAATCCTAGCCGAGGCTTCACTAAACAACCTCTCTTGGGACCTCGGACTGGAATAAAATGTTTCTGGTGGACCGGGAAAAACATGCCTTCGTTGGCTGAGAATGTTAAACTTGCCACTAAATCTAAAGGGGGCTGTTGACGGGAGGGGGGAAGCATAAGTGCCGGTCGAAGGGGCGGATGGATTGTGTCAACCCCCTCACCATAAACCCCCCCCCCCCCCCCCCCCATGAAGACGCTGTAGACATGTATTAGGTAATTAGGAATAATTCCTAATTGCAATTATTGCAACTCGACCGAGGAGGAGGCTATTAGATACAACAACCGACACTCAGGTGTAGAATATGCCAGAAAGCTTCCGTACGGGGGGGGGGGGGTCCCCAAAATGTTGCCCGCAGTGTTCCGATCTCACCGATTTACTTGTCTCCTCGTCAAAAGGACGATGCCAGTCGAGACCCTCTAATGACTCCACAGTGAACGTCTTTGCTTCTCACTTGTGCTCCCTTCACACAGACGTCAAAATACACGTTCAGACCCACCCGGAGCTCTTTGACCGCCCACTCTCGCCCTCGTAATTTCTCTCGTCACGACACAGCTTTTGTCCGGAAGACCTAACGAGGAAATCTGACCCCGCAATCCCACCATCTTCACTTACGTGTTTTTTACACCGACTTCCCCAACGGGGGAAAAAAGCTGCAAATTTTACACAAGGGTTTATTATTCTTTGATATAGGTTACTTGTGCAAAACTTAATTCTGTCAATAAAAAAAAAATATTTCCAAAATTTTTCTTTTTTTAATAGGAAAATATTAGACCTCCTGAAGCCCAATGAAAGTCCTATAGATCCTCACAATGAAACCGGATCTTTCCGGCACCCCTAAAAATGCATTCTACGTCCAAAAATGCTTCGAAAACGACACCTAACTCAATCCCATAGCCGAAACCCTTAAAAAAAACCTCCCGAAGCCCCATTTTAGCCCAATAGCGCCCCACGGGTATGGCGAGCGGGTTGAAAACCTTGCGGGCACAGCTAGATGGTAAACTGAGTATTCTGTCAACATTTAGTTTTTTGAAAAAATTCCTACTGCCCAAAACGGCCCGGACGACGGGCGGACATTTGGTTTGGCGATCGGCCTCAAGGTTTGACATTATCCGTTTCACGAGGTCTAGATTCCAAAAACCAAATGTCCGTCCGCCGTCCGGGCCGTTTTGGGCAGCAGGAATTCTTTCCAAAATCCGAAATTTTGACAGAATACTCGGTTTACCATCTAGTTGTGGCCGCAAGGTTTTCAGTCATATCGCCCAAACCCGTGGGGCGCTAAGGGGTGAAAAAGGGGGTACGGGAGGGGTTGTTTGATGGTTTTCGGCTATGGGGTAGAGTTAGGTGTCGTTTTCGAAGTATTTTCGGACCTAGAATCCATTTTTTGGGGACACAGAACAATCATATTTCACAGTGGGGATCTATGGGGCTTTCATGGGGCTATAAATGCGATTTTTGAAGGATCCCAGGAGTTCAAATAAGGTGATTTTTTCCGAGTAGTTTTTGAAGCATAATCCATTTCTCGAGGTCCCGCATCTGTCAAAACAATGTACAAAATTTGTTTTTATTTATGTTTTTATTTTTTCAAAAATATTTCCTTAATGAAGGAACCAGAAATAATTTTTGGAAAGTTAATAAATAATAAATAATAAACCCTTGTGTAAAAGTTGCAGCGTTTTTCGCTCTACTTCCGAACGCCCAAATTTCGGAGCTCATCCATTCACGTTTGAAAAGGAAATCCTCACTTGTACGCTTCTATTTGGCGGTTTCCACCAGTTTCGTCGAACTCCCCATTTCCTCGAATCACCAAATTACAACCGCCCGAACGCTCGTCTGGTGTTTCAAACCGACGTCGGGCTTCCGTTCGGTATTTCCCAGCAAATTGCGAGATTCCTCCCACCACGCGTGGTCTCATTATATAAACGCAACGGGGTGAAGCCTAAATATTGACTGGCGCATCCTCCCACCTAATCAGTGAAGGGTGATGAAAACGTTGGCGCCTCTTGTTCACGAATGGTATCCACGTCTGGCGAAAAATCCGCCTGAAAGTGAACCTGGAATGAGGTGGTTAGGGTGAGAAATGACTCCTCTGCTGAGTACTAAATTGTTTATTTGAATAAACAATTGTAGCGTGGGGACCGGTTTCGAGCGACTAAACTCATCTACAGCCCTGACAAGAAAACCATTAATGACAAATTTTGTCATTAGCACCAGAGAAAAACCATAAAATTATAATAACAAAGTAACAAAGTTATATTATACTGAAGGTATATGACAATGGTATAAATAGTGGAAATTATAATTGATGAAAACGGTCCAGAATGGTGGTAACTTGACAATAGTAGTTTTGGAATATGGACCCACTGTTAAAATTGGCTCCATGACTGATGGCCAGTGAACCATTTGAAAAACCAGTTAGGCTATACTACAGGTATTGAAAGGAGAATTGTTTATTATTCTAGAGGCAAAACAAATACTCGATATGTGAGTAGTGACAAGGAGAAATTATAGGTAAGAAAGTCAGAGGTAATTTTAAAAATGGAACCATTTGACAAGGTTATTGGTTCTAATTGGTAATAGTAAAGATTAGGTTGGAATTATTCTTATTTAAAAAACAATTGATTAGTAAAACTACAGAAAAAGATGACATACCTAGGTGACCTAGTTGACATGGTGAATTTTGAATTTATACAAAAGATAAATTTGAATATGAAGGTTTAAATTAATTGAATTTATGAATCTATTTGAAGCCACTGTTGAATTTTTGAGAAGTTAAATTTTTATAAGAGCTAGTTTTTTCAGCGGTTTTCATACATAGGTAAATTTGAACAAGTGTTATTAAGCCCCTGCTGGGGTCAAACTGTGCGTTTCGTTTTTTCGTTATAATATAACGATATTATCTCCTACAATGATTTTTTTCGTTGGTATTGGAGGCTGTGCAAGTTTCTTTTTAGCCATATTATTGAACGGTAGGGAAGAATTCCAAATCTAAAATAAATGCAAATCCCCCATTGATTTCATTTCAATATCAGTTCTTTGAGCTTCAGATTTTTGGGTCGGTATCTTTTGTAGGTATTTGAGGTGCAATATAGTGATGCGATTCAATTTTACGAAGGACTTCGCTCAGATAAAAAGCCTCAGTTGTTGGAGTTTGCTGTTATTAGCATGGTGGTATGTACTTATTAGCCGTTTCTAAATTATACCTCGACTTTCAGGCGCATTTATGTTTAACGTGCCGTTATGAGTGTTACTGCGGCGCATTGAGTGATGCCGGAGTTTTGTTGGGCTTTGAACAACATTCGTGCATATTTAATATGCAACCGGCTTCATGCAAATGGCTGCGTTGGCGAAGTATTTAAATGAAGACGAATGAAAAACAATTTGGTGCGGCTGACAACCAGTCTGTCGGGTAGATAATGAAGGCATTTCACCATTTTTTGCAAGAGGCGATGAGGCGTTTGTGATGTTTGTAGGAGTGTGTCGCATTTCGGACATATTTAATTCATTCATTCACGCCATCTTCAGGGAATCACAAGTCTTTATATTAGGTCTTATTTTTCGCGGTGCCATTGGTTATAAGCGCCGCCGTAATTGGTTATAAAACCCATAGGTGGGTCATAAGCGCCGGGACGTTGTCATTCCTTTGTGCTAGTGATGTTTTCCTTGTAGTGACAGAAGCGCCAGCCAACTGGTTTTTATCAATAATGTTGATGGGTGACAAACAATTTCGCGATTATCGTGATGGAAGAGTGATGTGGCGTTGTACGAATCGACTTAGTCGTGCATTTTTGATCTCAAATGGCAGCGTGAGTATGATTTTATCACATGAAGACGAGCACAGTCACTCGGAAAACACGGATCGCTACGTGGATCGCCTTACGATTAGAAGTTCATGCAAACGCACAGCTGAAGGGCAACTATGTGAGACCCAGTAAAATCATCCGCCATGAATAATTCAGCGAACACAATAATGTTCGCTGGAAAACGTAATGCTAAATCAACAGGATTTTCTCAAACTGTTCTTCGGATTGCCGTTATTACCTTCAGTTGAAGTCGAAAATGCATTCCTTGACGTCATTGCCTCAGTTCCTAATGACCAGAAAGTGGGCGAGTTCATTGAACATCTCGCTTCGCAACGACCTCATGGGCTGAACCACCGAATCCTTCAAGACCGAAGACAAAGATAAGTTGGCGCTTAAGTAGTATGTACCCTGGCGCTTTTGTCTCCAGCCTGGCGCTTCTGTCAAATTTGGTTTCTAGGAGATTGGCGCTTACGTACACTTTTACAAAGAGATTGGCGCTTATGGTATGCACCCAATTTTCGATGTGTGTAGGACTTGATGAACAGCTAAGAAAAACGCTGACAAGTTTTACGGGTTGTACACGATGGGTCCCGTTCAGAGATAATCGTACACGATGGGCCCCGAGGGGAAAAAAGAAGTGTACATGATGGGTACCGGGAGGGGGAGAAGAATAATATTCTTCTCTATATATATTATACACCATGGGTCCTGGTAACCGGAGATGTTATCGTAGTTAGGCGAGCTAGTGAAAATCAAGATGATATCGTTAGTCTTATTTTATATATTTTGGGGTCCTGAATCCGAGTCTGAAGAGATCTAATTAGATCTCTAATTACATGTTTATTAATAACCATCTGTTATTTGTTTAGAGGTATTGCAATATCTGCCATGGCAAAAAACTCCAAACTTTTGGCACTTTTGTCAGTTTTTTTGCTTCTTATTCCGAAACGATGACTCCTACGGCCAAAGTCACTATTATAAAAGATCAAGAGCATTAAATTTCCTATAAGATTCACTGGTCTAAGTTGATTGTGGACCCAATAGTTCAGCTAGAGCGATTTTAAAAAGGGCGAATTTTTACAAGTTTATCGAAAAGTCATTTTTTGGCACTTCAAACAGCTGTAACTTCAAAACGGCCCGTCCTATCGAGAAATGTTACATAACGAAAGTCGTAGAGCGTCAAATGTCTTAAAGGATAGGCACCCAAAGTTTGTTGAAATGTGCCTGTCGTACGAATGGCGGGCAGAGTTGTAATAAACAAGTGATACGAAAACGCACCATAACGTACGAAAAACCACGTTTTTCGGAACATTTTTGGCTGTAGCTCAGAAATTATTGGTCCGATTCAAATTTTTATTGTTTTTCAAGTGAAAGCCTATTAAATTTCCGATCAAACGTGATATGGGAAGTTTGAACGCTGGTTTCCATCACGCAGGGACCTGCCGGACAAGAAAACGTGCGTTTTTGGTAACATTTCGACACTTTTTTCAGTTTTATGGGTTTTGACTCCGAAACTGCGCCCTGCGGCAAACGTCCTTATTATAATAGTGACAGAGCATCACATTCCCTATAAAACTCATTGGTCAACTTCGATTCAATCTTGATGTTTGGAAGCTTTTTGCAACATCTCCATCGTCTCCTGGACTGAAGATGAGCGTGTAAGCTCGAAACCGGCCTCCAACTGATGTATTTCATCTAAATACAGAAGTTCAAAGGAAGAAGCAGAGAGGTCACCATCATTGCCCACCAACGGGTTCTCCAGGGAGCTAAGCTTACCGGCATCATCAACACCAGTCGAAAGTAAAACACTGACTGCCGCAGAAAAACAGCAGCAACTTCTCAACACGAATCCCGACATTTTTTCATAAGTTTCATTGGATCATAGAGTACACACAGTCAAAATTTCAGCGTTGTAGCTTCATTTGGCGCCATTTTATTAGGGGAAGGTGGGCTAATAAGAGACACGGCAAATAAGAGACACGCGCATTTAAAAATATCCCGCATGGTCGAAATGTTCAAAAAAGTACCTACAAAGGTAGCTGGAGATCTGAACTAAAAGTTGAGGGGGTCATTCGCTCCAACAGCCTCTTTCCCTGGCAACACTGGCCAACCTACGAAGAACCTCCCCATCAACTTCAGATTCCCAGTGTCTCTTATTTTTCGGTACACCATTTTCCAGTCCGTGAAGACGTTCGTCGGTGCTGGTAAGTTTTTCAAAACGCTTATTCTATGAATACGTTGAATATCCTTGAGCCCTATTTCCGTCAGATTACTTCTTCATTTTTTATGACGATGTCTCTTATTCACCCCAGCTGTTGTGCAGTTGGGTCAATAGTAGACGGTCTGTCTCTTATTAATCCAAATCTCATTATCGAATGTTTCCTGTTTGTTTCAGTTCCATCATGGGTCCAAAACACGCTGGCAAGGGAATTCGGTGCAACTATAATCGTGATTTTATACAAACAGTGATATTTGCCATAAGAAAAGACTGCCTTAAGCGAGTGCCTTCACTCAAACAGTGATATTTCTTACAATTTTGTAAGTTTATTTATTCTTCAAACGTTTTGATCTCAATTCAATCTTCTAAATATTAATTCAAGTTATTCTGTATTCAGATTGTGATTTGACTGAGAAAAGCCTGCCTTCAGCGAGTAATTTTAGTCAAACAGTGATATTTGTTAAAATTTTGTAAGTTTATTTATTCTTCAAACATTGTGATTTTGATTCAATCTGTTCTTCCTACTTAATTTATTAAAATAAAACGTTTATACATTCTCAGGACTTGAGAGCCGAAAGTTTTGGCTGACCTTTTATTCGCCTAAGTTTGAAAATTCATAACTTTTTTTGGTTTGAACCAAATGCGATGAAACTTTCAGGGTATTAAGAGACGTGTTGCTAATTGTCTCTTAATGCCTTTTAGGTCTCCTAAGACTTTTTCTGACTTCTCTAACAGTGATTTCGTGATGTGTCTCTTATTTATCACTTTCGGGAATAAGAGACATTGCTACCAAAAATTTCACGATTTTTTTCTCTTACCTCGGTTTTTCTATGGATCTCAAAAAAATTGTGGGTTTTCCATTTGTCACAAACAACCTACACAAAAATTTACAACGGAAAAAAGTCAATGGTTCGGCTGAAAAAAAAAAATTTTTGTCTCTTATTAAAAGTTTTGCCTCTTATTCGCCCACCTTCCCCTATCCATTTACACAATTACCCCACTTCACCCTACCTAATTTCTTATTGACTTAAAATTGATTGTCCTGTTTTTAGGTCTAAAGGTAAAATGCTTCAAAAGTGAAACGTGTTAACTTCATGGAGAATCATTACGAAGATAAAATCGAATCGAAATAACGAAGTTGAAAAGAACGAAAGGCAGATCGCCGACGTAGGTGGTGTGCCACGATCGGGTGATAGCAGAAGGAAGCTCGAAACGTGCAGAGTAATAATTTTGAAACAACTGAAGTGATTGCTCGCACGCCTGGTCGCCATTAATCAGCCCAGGATCGCCTCTGATAAGAGCTCAAGCTGTGAGGGAGCTTGAAAAAAAAAAAAAAAAAGGTTAGTAGGTATAACGATTGGTGAGTAACAGGTCATCAACGTGACTCAACTGTTCGCGCCGAGAATATGGTGCCTGAGAAAATATTACATCCTCGTTGACCGTCTGAAGATCCGCGAACTCTTTCAAACAATCCTCCGAGCCGGGAAAATGACGGTATAACGAATGCCATGTCGGTGCAACTTCATAAGTAGTTGAGGACGGTGAAACCGTGGAGGGAAAAGGGGCGTAAACGGTGAAATACGACTAGCTAACGAAGGAGGAGGAAAATAGAAAAAAAAGTAAAACCGGCGGAGAGTCCTAGAAAACTAGAGGAAAGCCGTGTAAAGCTCTCTTTTTCTCGTGTTTTAATGACGAGGAGGTTTTTTCATAAGTCTGAAGTAAAAAAAAGATCAACGAAGAAAGAAAAAAGGTTGTTTATTCTCGTACTATTTCCCACATAAAATCACCGAAGACTAGATGATTCACCCTACAAACCCATCCTACCAAATAACGGGCCTTTCTCTCATCTCATCGCCCAAGTGTATAGTTTGCAACAATACGAGCCGAAATTTACGGTACCCACTTGTTGCTGGCTCAACAGGTCCTGACCGGCAGGCGACAGCCACAGGTGAAGACGGCTGTGACCAGAGTTCGGATCCATACGCACTAAATCGCTTCAAAATAAGCGAAAGCGTTGACTGGAAACGGGAACAATTAAATAAAACGTCGGAAAAATAAACAAGTTCGGCCGAAATTCTTTCCAGTGGCCCGAAATAGGTAAAAGGCACGGGTCGGTCAAGAAAAGGAAACAGGTAGGTCTTCAGTGAAGAGAAAATCGCGAAGGAATAAATACAGATACCTATTAAATGTTATTACTTTTATTGAAACCGTACCAGAACCTTTCCAGAAAAGTGATAACTAATCCGCCAGAGCGCACCAGCACTGAAATGAAAAGATAGACTTGATTTCGTGGTTTGTTCTGTTGGTAAACTTGGTTTTAAAATTGTAAGTAAATTGTACTTATACTGACAAAAGTTTTTTTTTATATTTTCAGTAATGCAGGAGGATTCTCTTTGTCCGGGGGGGGGCTCCCTTTTCGGACCAATTCTATTATCCTGGAGCCTATTTTGGTTCGTAAACCCAAATGGAAGGTCCTAATCCTTCTCCGCCTCGTTCCAGCTGTGATACTGAGCCGTCAGCCATCTCCCTTAGGTACCTTTAACAACCCTGATTCGAAAATATTAACCCGACGACCTTTCGGGGAGAATTCGGGGGGAACTCCGAAAATTATTTTCCTCTTTCCTCTTCCGTTCCCGCTAAGCCTTCTTGATTACCTTCTTTGAAGCGGATATTGAGCTTTTTTTTTAGGTTGTCAGTACTTATTGCTTTCTGGGGCCGACGTTAACTGAGTGGAGTATGCTGTTCATTTTTCAACTTTTTTTTTTTTTTTTTTTTTGCTAAAAGAATGACGAAGTTTCATAATTAAGTGCTTGCTCGAGTGAAGTAATAACCGGGGATTTGAGACTTGGAGACTAGAATGTTCACATTGTCAAAAAAGTACTCACATGGCGGGGAGGAGAAGAAGTTCAACCAAAAACCATTCCAATTCTAAGAACAACTTTCTACTTCAAACCAATATGCCAAAAGAACGATATATAAACATGAACCTAAACCTAAGATCACAACCAAAAATACATAAACGAGATATACCTACCAACAAGGCCAAATGTCAGCTACACAACTGCGCCAGCATGCAAACTCGCCAAGTACTTGACTGAGACTATAAAACGACACAATAACCTCATAAAACACATCCGAGTCAGCATATTACCCCAGGTTCGAAAAAGGGCTCTGAAGAGGATTGCAGAAGGCCGATCGTTGCAGTGGCTCACAGTCATTACAGTCCATTCCACAGCCAAGAGCTACCTTGTAATCAAGCCTGCAAGTCCATGGACTTGAGGAAGCAGCCCGTGCCCTGTTTGAGGGGACAAATCTGAAGGTGGCTTACTCACAACGATTCCTTGGAGGCCACATAGGTGACCATTCTTCAACAGCTGAGTTCGTCAGGAACAAGGTCCAGTGGTGGGTCGACAATACCATGAAACTTTCTGAAGCTAAGAAGAGTCCTCAAGCTTTCATAAAGCCCCTGTCCCGGGAATGGATCTTTACTCAACGAGTAACGGAGGGTTGCACCGGTGAATAATATTTCATAATATGAAACCCTGAAGCAGGGTTCACATTTGTGCGTCATTCGGCGACCTCATTGGAGGAAATCTGTGCGGGAAAACTGATCAGCCAATCAGATCGCCGAACGCACACTTGGCGGAATGACGCACAAATGTGAACCCTGCTTGAGGGACTGCATCCGCCGATCCTTTCTGCCATCTCTTCTGGGCGAAGAAACAGTAATTGACGAAGAGGCTGAAATAATGGAACTGCCGGTCAAGCTAGGTGGTCTAGCTTTGGAGGATCCAGTGAAAACCGCTGACGTCAATTACACCGCTTCAGAGCGAGGATCACCATCTTGGCTGATGCCCCGCAGACAGGAGTGACCCTTCAGATGGATCGACACGAAGAACGCTTGAGGGGGAAGAACGCAGAAGGTGGGGAGATCCTCCGAGTCAGCACATAACCCCAGGTTCGAAAAAGGGTTCTGACGAGGATTGCAGAAGGCCGCTCGTCGCAGTGGCTCACAGTCATTCCGCTACAACGAGACGACTTGGATCTTTCAGCCACTGATTTCCAGGATGGATTTTCCGTGAGGTATGGCCGCGAGCCCGCGGGGCTACCCAATCTTTATGATGGTTGTGACTCTCAAATGAATCTCATCCACGCATTGAACTGCATAAAAGGCGGCCTGGTCAAACAAAGGCATGACCAAATTCGAGATTAGTGTGTAGAAATGGCTTGCGTGGAACTCTTTGGGCCTCGAGCCAGTGTTGGTCGAGGGGGACGATGGCAATCCTCGGTTGGTTGCAGTCCTGAAGGGGCACGGAGTTTGGGACCAGGAGAGGACGGCGTACATGGATACCCAGGTTGTAAACCCAGACGCCTCCTCTTATGGTGCCCTTGACTGGCCAACAATCGCCCAGAATGCAGCCAACGTGAAACACAGCAAATATGATGCCGCAGCAGAAGACCTTCGGGGTTCTTTCACGCCTTTGGTAGTCGGCTGTGGCGGGCCCCTGCACAGGGAGTATGACCGGTTTCTGAAAATAATGGCTGAAGCTCTGGCAGAAAAATGGTCGAAGCCTCTGTTCCAAGTCACCTGTTGGGTCAGATTGAAGACACAGGTAGCGTTGGTCAGGGCGGTATCAATGCGGCTTCGTGGCTGTCGCCGACGGGTCCGATGCCTTGGCCTAGCATCGCCAACATGCGCGCATCGCGTTGCATTATGCCTCTGTGATGATTGTCGGTCAGAGTACGAAGGCGCCCCGAATGGCATAAGACGCCATGAACGACTCTGAGAGGGAGTTTTGGATCAGTGACAAGAGGACGGCGGCGCGGCGCCCAGAATGGCATCAGACGCTGGGCAGAAACGTCGTGGTAAAGGTCTCCAGGGGATACCAACACAGTGGTTCGGGTTTCTTTTTCAAGTTTTTGTTTTTGTTGATGTTTTGGCTTGTTACATCGACAAGGAGGTAGGATTGTAAATATAAATTTTGGATAACACTTTTATACAACCACTACACAAATCATCAGAATGACTAAACTGTTACTTCAACGAAACTTATCAAATTCAATACCTAAATACTGTGCACAAACCCCAAGATGGACTAGAGATGGGCAACCCTCATCTATATTGACTGAAATATTACCACAACACTACGAAGAGGTACATAATAATATGATTATACCAAACTCTCTTGACTAAAGCTCGGAATCGCATGTATTTGCATATTTCACGGGGTGATTATCCAAATCATTTAGGGACAAAGACGAGGTTCATCAATATCCCTTTAGGGTTACTAGGAAGGTAGGAACTTGCTTATAATCGAAACACTAACTATAGAATCTGATATATGAGCCGTTAATGTGCTCTGGGTGCACCTATATAGGTATACATAAGATATATTAAAATATATATAAGACAATATTATAGTCGAGGCAACAAACGCTCAAAAATGGGGCAAAAACGTGGCACTTTTGTTGTCTCAACAGAAATGTACCGACCTTTATATAAAATCTAATCAGCTTTCATCAGAAAAAAAGAGAATAAGGATCAGACTAACCATTCTCGATTCATGGGCAGAAATGTGCGAAAAAACATGTTTTTGCCAAATTGTTCATATGTTTGCCATGCCTGCCCCTCCCTTATCAACGCTCAAATAAAAATCTCACATGGAATAGCTGCAATGGGAACCATTAATCAGCTTTCACGATAAAAAAATAAATTTGGAAACGGGCCGATAGTTTCTGAGCTACAACCGAAAACGACTTGAAAATCGTGGTTTTCCGCTTACGATTGGTTTTGGTTAAAATTCGTTTTCTCGGTTCGTATTTGGCCTACAGAGCCGAACGTACACTCTCACCATTGGTGTCAGGGCTGGTTTACTATTTACCATTCGGAATTCACTCAAAATTTCTTCTAATCCCGGGATGACACACTGGATAGCAGCAAAAAGGGTGCTCCGCTACCTGAAGGGGACGCAAGACAAGGAGTTCATCATTCATGGCCACGGTAATTCGATGTCAGAAGATCAACCACAGGATTCACTGTGATGATTGGCAGCACTCCCGTAATAATATTATGGAAGTCAAACAAGCAAACATGCATTGGACTGTCAACCATGCACGCTGAGTTTGTGGCTGTAGCGTCAACAGCAATGGAAATAATTTGGCTGAGAAGAAGAGACCAAATACTTATCATGAGTATTTGGTCTGATCCGACTCCTCCAAGAGCTGATTTTTTCCTGAACTCATTCGGAAGCTCGAACCGGCGGGAAGGAACTCATTGACGTTGTTCGTTCCAAATATTTTTAGAACTCAACAACTTCAGTGAGTTCCTTAACAATTAATGTTAAATAAATACTGCTGATGTCAAAGAAACGCTCGGGAAAGCTGCAAAACGGCAATTTATTTAATGAGCCCAACTGTTGGCACCGATTCCCCTAAGGAGTTGATTATTTCATACTCTTTTACTAGGGATAGTTAATTTCCTTGGTGACGATTTGGCTGGGAAAGTATTTTCTGGGAAAGTTGTTTTCCTACATTCGCGCTATTCATACCAGTAGTATCAGAACCGTTTTTATTGCCTAATAAATTACATCCATCAGCTTAGATGTCGCTCTTTGGATTGAAACTACCGAAACCCGCCTATCTAACCGCCTATTCCTAACAGTGATTGATTTGTTCCCACACGACTAACCAACGTCTTATTTTGGTTTCTTTTTCAGGCCAGTCTTAATCGTCCCGATCACGCCATTACCACGTTTTTCAAACTGCCCGACGAAGTTAGAAGGTGAGCGCCGTTAAAGTTGCAGTTGGAACGTGATCGTTACCTGCGAAACCTGTGCAGTAAGAGAAAAAAACAATTCTCCAGTGTATAGCATACACTCAAGAATTCTCTTGCACTTATTACTTATACCCTAAGCCACCCACTGATGTTTCTTGTAGTCAGCAAGCCTCACTGCTCAATGTATTTGAAGGGTACGAGAAAGAGGAAGCTCATCTCACCCAAGTATCAAGAAAAACTAAATTTTAATTTTAGCAGGGTTCCCAAAGTGTGGTCTTCCGGCTGTCTCCGGTCACACTTTCCACTTTTGTTTATATTCTAGGAATAATACACCTAACTACACGTAATCGCGAAGTAGAAAATTCTGACATTATACATAATATACTTATCGTTGTCAGTATTAAATAAATGTCTATAAATAAATGTCTATACATTTTATAGACTTGGCTAAAGCCTTCGATTCCCTATCGCACAATAAGTTATTACAAAAGATGAACGCTTTAGGAATCGAGGGAAATGAATTTATATGGGTGGCTAGTTATCTTCAATCTCGAAGCCAGTGCGTAAAGCTGAACGGGTCATTGGGCTCATATATGTGTAATGAAGAATATGGAGTCCCGCAAGGCACAGTTTTAGGCCCTATTTTCTTCATACTATACGTAAATTACTTGGGTCACATCGATACAGGTGTTGAGAAAATACTTTTCGCTGACGACACTGCTCTCTTTTTTGAGTCTGAAAATTGGGTAAGCAATGTCTCCCTCGACACTGCCAGACAAAAATGTGAGCCTCCATCTACTTACACTCTCCTGGCATGCAAGCTGTTTCTGCCCAACAGTGGAGAGAAGCGAGGTACTTGGGAGTTATTTTTGAAAATAACATGAAGTGGGAAACACAGATTTCCAACGTCTGTGAAAGACTGAGAAAGTTAATTTACGTGTTCTCATATCTGAGGAACATACTGAACCGTTAACTGATGAGGTTGATGCAACCCCGGGCTTCCCCCTATCTCTCACCCGCACCGAATGCGAGCCGAAAAATTCCCGGCCTTCCCCCACCCTTGGAGGGACCGATGCCAACCCGGGCCCTCACTTTTGCATTGGCCATCGCCGTGATCAATTAGTTTTTAACCAAATAACGTATTTATTTCACTAATAATTTGTCGAAATGGTGAGTTATTGTGTAGCAAATGGTTGCAAGAATAGGCACACTAAAGGTTGCGGACTGACATTCCACATGTAAGAAGTTATTTCATGATATTTGTAGTAGTTACTAGCTAGCAGGCTTCGTTTTTATTTATTTTAAGCTTTCTATTCAAGCATTCTATGCATTTGTCTGGCTCAAATTCTTTGGTGTAGGTATCTGTTGATATTAGAACCATGTACATACTAGTTAGGTGCCATAATAATAATTATTATGGTACCTACCTAGTATGTACATGGTTCTATGATTATAATAATCATGATTATTAGCAACGGGAAAACGGTTAAATATATATATATATACAATATAATATATTGTATCATTATTGTATATCATGATTTATATTTATGCAATATAATATGATTATTATATACATGTATAATAATAATCGTCATCAACACGTTTTTCCAAGTTTAATGTGTGTTCTAAGAAACAATTCAAGTAGGTTAACAATTCAATAATTATAACTTATAATATAAGTTATAATTATAATATAATAATTATATTATAATAATTATTATTATAAGTTATATTTTAATTTCAGTTTCCCCAAGAACCCAGAACTTCAGAAAAACTGACAAAAACCATCTTATTCAATAATGTTTAAACCTTTGTCTATCAACCACATACCTATGCAGCCATGTAAATAGTCCTACTGTACCTATTGTATATAACTTTGTAAACCTGGAATAAATTCGTTATTGTCCAATACTACCTACTTCGACTGATTTATATATTATAATGATCATAATATAATCAATATATTGAAGATTCCTTGAGTTGGATTGATGGTTTCCTGTATCCCTACCACAATCTTCCTACCTTTAGCCCATAAAATGTAATTAGTTTCCACATAGGTGTCCTACCTGTCGTCAATAGAGACGAAAAACGTTTACAATCATTCAAAATTAACTTTTAAACGCGAAAAAAAAGGCGAGTCGCAATGCCGATCAACGTAAGGTTGGCTGGATCCGTCCCTCCAAGGGAGGGGGAACCCTCCGAATTTTTCGGACCGCTCGGCCGCTCGGGAGAGGCCCGTCCATAGATATATATGTCTTTGGGTTGATGTACCTTTCGCTGGCGCAATCGCAAATACGTTGTCTTGCCAGTGTGGGCCGGAACATATGCCACGTCACTGCAGCCGATTGTCATCTGCCAGAAGATCCTTCTTCGAGTCGTGACCAAAAGTGGTTTTCTGGCGCACACTGACCCGTTATTCATACAACTGGGTATCCTCAGGCTGGACAAATTGGTGAAAATGCAAAACTTGAAGCAAGTGCTGCGTGAAAAGAAGTTTACCCAGAGCATGAGGTCTCAACCAGAACGCAAGCTATGGGTCACATGTCGGTTCCATTGCTTCGCACATCAGCTCTCTTGAATTCATATTAATACCTACTCGGGAATCAAAGTCTTTAATAACCTTCCATTCGAAATTAAAAACCAGCGAGTAGCGAATCCGGAAAAACTAAAAACAAAAAGGATGTTGAAGAAGCATTTCTTGGATTTGCAAAGTGGTCTTACACCGGATGAGAATTGATAGCATAGTGAATTTATTGAAATTGAGAAGAAAATCAAGAATGTATACTTCATTAAATTGTTAGGATAATTTTGGAAAATGATTATTTAAAGAAATGGAGAAATGGCTCATTGCGGCTCGTTACTCCAAGCACGGGCTTGGCTCATTAGGGGAACTAATTTTCAAGTATTGTGTTTTCATTTTGTATATGTACTTTTTCTGAAAATAAAGAGATAAAAGGCTTGCTTAAAAAACAATCTTCTCATCTTCAGAGTGCCGGAAATCAGAGAGGAGAACTTTGAGGAGGTTATCAGCCGTATTTACACGAGGATTGGGCTCCAGTTCGACGTCTGGCACACGAGCGCGATTTACCGCGTCGGCACCCAGACCGGAGACCGCCCGATAAAAATTGAGTTTGTTTCTCGCAGACAAAAGGAACTACTGTTTAATAAACGTGCGGAAATTAAGGAAATGGGGCTCGGTATCTCACATGACCGAACCAAGGAGGAACGGGAAGCCCGTAAGAAAGAACTCGGGGAGAATCCAATGGGTGGAAAGAAGAGGAGGACAGCAAGGGATGGCGAGGAGCCGGCCGGCGGCGGTGGGACCAGGAAGTCTCCTAGCAAGTCACCCCATTCTAAAGCGAAATCAATAATGGCTCGATTGGAATTCAAACCTAGAAGAAAAAGCGAGTCCCAGTCGAATCACACAGAGAATGGCGGCGCGGCGCAATCGAACGGACCAGGCAAGTGGACAGCATATCAATCCCAGAGGACGGTGCTTCATCCCACATTCAACCCTGGAGAGACCGAAGGCTCCGAACTCACGCAAGAAGCCATATCCACCCAACGCAATTTATAAAATTTATAAATTTATAAATAGTGATATATTAAAATATCACTATCTTCTTTTTGAAAATAATCAAAATTCTATTCGTGGCAACATTCAATAACTTTCTCACCCTAACAAGAAAATTTCTTGTTTACATTTACATTAAATGTAAATTTTAACGTAAGTCAGAAACGATTATATTTTGGAAAAGTACATGAAATAGGTAATGAAAGGAAAAATATATTAATAAAAGTGGATACCTAGTGAAAGTGAAAATATGGAAAGAAAAGGTGAAAACCAGAGAACATGATCGGTGTGCGTTTATAAGATGTTTCAGAAAATTTATTTATTTAGAAAATTTAATCTTTTCCATTTAATGGTTTATCCCGATAATTGCGACAATTATGCCGTTGTTTTCTTGTTTTTTGCTTGTTTGAAATTATTTGTTGCGTGTTTTTGTATTACTGCATCTTTACATTAGGTACTTGTTCGCGTTGTGATACTTGGTTGTAGGTTGTAACTATGTGAACCAATATAGGTACTTAAAAGGTACATTACACCTTAACGAGCCAGGCTCACCCCATGTATATATAGGACTTAGGTCCAGAAATACATTAATAAATAATAATAATAATAATAATAATAATAATAATAATAATAATAATATATGTACTTTTTCTGAAAATAAAGAGATAAAAAAAAAAAAAAAAGGTCTAGATTCCAAAAACGAAATGTCCGTCCGCCGAAAGCTGTCCGCCGAACGCCGTCCGCAGTCCGAGCCGTTTTGGGCAGTAGGATTTTTTTTTTTTTTTTTTTTAACTGAAATTTTGACAAAATGCTAGGTTTACCATCTAGTTGTGCCCGCAAGGTTTTCCACCCGTGGGGCGCTATGGAGCTAAAATGGAGCTACGGGAGGCGTTTTTTGAAGGGAGGGGTTTTGTCTATGGGATCGAGTTAGGTGTCGTTTTCGAACTATTTTTGGACGTAGAATCCATTTTTGGGGGTCCATGCACAAGTAGGTAAGTTTTTTTTTTTTCTTTTTTTTCTTGAAAACCTATTGAAATTCTACCTGTCAAAGAATAGTAAACCCATGTGTAAAATTTGCAGCGTTTTTTTTTTCCTATTTTTATTTTTTTCACTTTTTTCCAAGAAAATGAGAAAAAGGATATCAGTCATAAGATTTGCCAAGTGCCAGGAGAGTGAATATTTGAAACAAAAAAAAAAAAAAATGCACCAGAAAAGTGGTGGACTTTCATGGGTGGACCCTTATGGGAACTAAACCTTTAGCGGTGTTTGGTGTACTTTCGCTGACGGGCGGAGGAAACTCCCACAACACGGTTTTCCGTTTGAATCGGGCATCGAGTCGAAGGGACGCAATTCAACCTTCTTCGACCATGACGGACATATTTCCAAGACGATAAAAAAAACTCTCAACGCACTGCGTTATTCCGGAACGACGGATTTCCTGCAATCTCGGAGATTCTCACCAGTGATGCTTCCGGTTGACGGCAGTTTACGACATATTACGACCGAATTCAGCCCCCCCCCCCCCCCCCCCCCCCATTCGCCAATCGTATCACCCCCTCCCTCTCCGACCCTCGCAACGATAAAGTCCGTCTGCCGGCTTTTACTGCTCGGGGTCGGGTTTACGGCTTCAGGCGCTGATAGGTTCGACCCCAACCGAGGAATTTACACTCGCGAAAGAGGCAGAGATCGATAAACTCAGCTGAGCTCTCAACTTTTTGTTTGTATTTGAGTAGCGCCGAGAGTTTTGAGATGTTGCAGCGGTGGGGGGGGGGGGGGGGGGGGGGGCAGAAATTCTGCTGTTCGGGAAGGGATGGGCGCTCGATGAGTAGGTAACGTAAACTGGGGCGATTCCCAATCATTTTTTAGAGGTTTTTTTTGGGGGGGGGGGGGGGGATAACACCCTCAATTTTTGAGCTCTGAGCTGTATGGTCACGACTTCAAATATAATATATTAAATTATAATCCTTGACTCATCAGCTATAAAATGACCTCGCTGGAACCAAGAAAAAGTCCAAATAATTTTTTTTTTTTTTTTCGTGGATAAACAACGATTAGGTTCTCCCTGACTTTTTGGGGCGAAGATAATCACCCCCCAAAATCAACGTAAAAACACTTTTTGACGCTTCCTGTGACGATACCAATCAGCAGAATGTAGAAAAAAAAAAGAAAAAAAAAGGATGTTATCGAGTGTAGAAAGCAAGACAGACAGAAACGTTTTTTGGGGGGCAAAGCTAACGGCCTTGTAAAGAGGTCCAACATCTAAGTTTGAAGAGATACAACCTCAAGTTTTCTTTTAGTTCATTATTCTTGGAATAATACACCTATGTAATCGCGACAGAGGTCCAAATATCAGATCGGCCTCAAAATTTGACATTATCCGTTACAAGATGTCTACATTCCAAAAACGAAATGTCCGTCCGCCGTCCGAGCCGTTGTGCCATCTAGATGTGCCCGCAAGGCTTTCAGCCCGATCGCCCAAGCCCGTGGGGCGCTATGGAGCGAAAATGGGGCTACGGGAGGGGTTTTTTTTTTAGGCTTTTGGCTATGAGATCGAGTTAGATGTCGTTTTCGAAGTATTTTTGGACGTAGAATCCATTTTTGGGGGTCGCGGAACGATCGGATTTCACTGTTGCGATCTATAGGGCTTTCATGGAACTACAAAAGAGATTTTTTAAGGATCCTAAGAGGTCAAATATTTTTCAAGTAAAAAAAAAAAAAAAAAAATGAAAAAATTCTAAAACAAGAATTTTTTGAAAAATAAAAATCCAAAAAAAAAATTTTTCTAAACTTTTTACATTGACAGATTTAAATTAAATTCATTAGTTAGTAGGTAGGTATTTTGAATTTTTTTAGATTAAATTTATTTATCATATCAAAGAATAATTTGTAAACCCTTGTGTAAAATGTGCAGCGTTTTATTAAGGGTTAAGGCTGTGGGGTCGAGTTATGTGTCGTGTTCGAAGTTTCTTTGAACGTAGAACCCATTTTTGGGGGTCCCAGAACGAGTCTAATTCACCGTGGGGATCTATTGGGCTCTTATGGGGCTATAAATGGGGTTTTTGATGGATCCCAACAAGTCAAGATTATCCGAGTAATTTTGGACGCATGATTCATTTTTCGAGGTCCCATATCTGTCCGATCATGTTACAAAATAATAATTATTTTTTCTAAAATATTAAATATTTTTCTAATAAGGGTAGATATTTTTCTATATATTATATAGAAAAATTTTCTAAATTTTTCCACATGTAAGTAACTTATCAAAGAATAGTAAACCCTTGTTCCAAATTTGCAGCTTGTTTCCCCAGTTAAGAAAAATCTCGTATTGATCTAGGAAATGGTAACTTTTGCACAATACCAAAGGAGAATAATAAATCCTTGAGTAAAATTTGTTAACATGAAACATGGCACATACATTCGTCGCGAATACACAAAGATCTTCTACTTAGGTACCCAAAGCGATGTTACTCCTACGTTATGCCTTCTCCAAGAAACGGCTCCGGGGTTTTCCCCTCCATTTTTCCATTAGACGTTTCATATCCCACCTATCAAAAGCTGTCAGTTCCCACTCCGGACTTATCGATCACATTATACGGAGAGCATTACCTGCAAGAACAAGTTCGATATTCCCGTCAAAGGAAGCAGGAGGAAGTAATCCAGCCGGCTTACGGGTTATGCCGGGGAAGAGGTCGGGAAATCGTTTTCCTCAAAGTCCCTCCGCGGAATGGAAAGTGAGAGATGAGGAGGTAAGTAGGTGACTAATATTCTGGAATCCGCTTGTTCTCCGCTCAAGAAACAGACGGGGAACGGGTTTAGCGGAAGGGATCCCAAGAAATAAACCATATATGAAAATCTGAGAGCACTTACAATAATGGTTACTGTACTGTGTGAGCTCAGGTTCCAATTTTTCTTGGTAAGTTCGCCAGCCCACCGAAAGTGGTTTGGAAAGGAGCCCCGGGAAGCGCTGCAGTCACCAGCTAGAACATAACGGTACTCTTTCCCTCGCAAACAGCTTCACCACCGCTACTCGGGCCAAAGTATTTCTCGCTGGCTTTTTTAGCATTTCACTGATCGTTTAAATTCATTATTCCGCCATTGGGGGACCCGCCGGCTGGGAAACCTCTGGTGACATTTCACCTGAAGGTGCCAGGTCAGCGGAACCAATTATTGTGCGTGGGTCCGTGGCCCAGGCACCTATTGATGTCATCTCATCTGTAGGAGCTGAGATGTCGGCCGTACGCAGAACTGGGTCATCTTAACAGACCTCTTTTGGTGACTATTCACTTGTAGAAGCCATTCAGCTGATTTCCAGTTTTACTGCAGGCTCAGAGCGAACCGATACCAATCATGACACTTTGTGTTTGATATTGGATTCGCCTCAGCCCCCAGATCTACGCACTTCAGGCCTAGCCTGTGAAACAGTTAACACAAATGCAAAAATTTAGTTCCTAAATTCTTACCTATTAAGTAGTTCTATCAATTATTGGTTTGTTATTTTTGGAATAATACACCTATGTAGTCGCGTCGGAGGTCGATCGGCCTCAAAATTTGACATTATCCGTTTCAAGATGTTAGCTCTGGAAATGTCGCCAGGTGAGGCCCGGTCCTCGGTCGCAATCAAAAATGCTCTTGAAGTAGACATTCTTATTATGACAATGAGAATAGCCGGTCAGGGAAATGATAACCCCGACGACGCGATCGGAGAGTCCGAGCAATAAGCAGCTCTCTCGTTAGCGAGAGAAGTTGAACTTCCTAATCACGCCGCCGGAAGTGGCGCCTCCCTTGGCCCGCTATTGAACGAAGTGGCGAACCGATTTAAGCCAGATGAGTTTGTCCTATGCGGCCACCTGGAAATAGCCGAATGACCACTTTTTGTGAACCCCGCTGTGGCGTCTCAAAATTAAAATTTCGTTTTTCTAGAAACAAGGGTGAGATCCTACCTACCGCTAGGACCCCCCCCCCCCCCCCCTGCTACGCTCCTAAGGTACCTACCTTTTGGTTTATTATTCTTGGAATAGGTCTATGTTTTCGCGACGGGGGTCGACGACTCCGATCGGGCTCAAAATTTGACATTATCCGTTTCAAGAGGTCTACATTCAAAATCCGAAATGTCCGTCCGCCGTACGCCGTCCGCCGTCCAGGCCGTTTTGGGCAGTAGGAAATTTTTAAAAAATCTGAAATTTCGACAAAATACATGGTTTACCATCTAGTTGTGCGCGCAAGGTTTTCAGTCCGATCGCCCAAACCCGTGGGGCGCTATGGGGCTATAATGGGGCTACGGGAGGGGTGTTTTGAAGGCTTTTAGCTATGGGATCGAGTTAGGTGTCGTTTTCGAAGTATTTTTGGACGTAGAATCCATTTTTGGGGGTCCCGGAACGATCCGATTTCACTGTGGCGTTCTATAGGGCTTTCATGGGGCTAAAAATGGGATTTTTGAAGGATACCAAGAAGTTAAATATTTTTCGAGTAAAAATTAAAGAATTTTTGAAAAAACACATTTTTGAAAACGCTGCACATTTTACACAAGGGTTCATTATTCTTTGATATACGTTACTTGTGCAGAAATTTAATTCTGTCAATGAAAAAATTAAAAAAAAAATTTTTTTTTTTGGTTTTTTTCTCAAAAAAAAAAATTTTTTTTTGATTTTTCTGTTCAAAAATGTGTTTTTTCAAAAACTCTGTGTTTTTTACTCGAAAAATATTTAACATCCTGGGATCCTTCAAAAATCCCATTTTTAGCCCCACGAATGCCCTAAAGATCACCCCAGTGAAATCGGATCGTTCCGGGACCCCAAAAAATGGATTCTACGTCCAAAAATACTTCGAAAACGACACCTAACTCGATCCCATAGCTAAAAGCCTTCAAAAAACCCTTCTGTAGCCCCATTATAGCTCCAGAGCGCCCCACGGGTTTGGGCGATCGGACTGAAAACCTTGCGGGCACAACTAGATGGTAAACCGAGTATTTTGTCAAAATTTCAAATTTAAAAAAAAAATTCCTACTCCCCAAAAAGGCCCGGACGGCGTACGGCGGACGGCGGACGGACATTTCGGATTTTGAATGTAGATCTCTTGAAACGGATAATGTCAAATTTTGAGGCCGATCGGAGTCGTCGACCCGCGTCGCGAAAACATGGGTGTATTATTCCAGGAATAATAAACCAAAAAAAATTCCCCCCAAAAATGTTTTTTGAAATATAAAAATCCAAAAAAAAATTTTTTTAAATTTTTTTTATTGACAGAATTAAATGTCTGTACAAGTAACCTATATCACAGAATAATAAACCCTTGTGTAAAATTTGCAGCGTTTTCCTCTTCAAATACATCCATACAAATTTACTCCGATGAATCGGGAAAGATGCGCCGGAAAGTGACAAAGCTCAGCATCACCGCCGAAACACTCGATAATTAGGAACAGTCGAGAAAGACCACGAAATCCCGTTGGCGTCATTATAACGTGAAACCCCCCTGAAGCGGCGGCTTATTAATTAAAATCGATCGTCATAATGAACCTGAATCAATGGCGGTGACGGCGAGGGGAAGGGGTGGGGGTTGTTGAAGGGTCGGAAACGCTTTGAGGATGCAAGCCCTACACCTTCTTGTGGGAGACCTGTTGCTCGGAGCTTCTCTGAGCCCTGCAAACCCTTCGACCGCCGTTCAACCCGGAAAAGAAAAACATCAGAAACGGAAAAAAACAGGATATTGTGATGGTAACAACATGAGTGAGGTTATGGGCTGATAATTCATGTAGGAAAAGGGGGAAAAATAGTCTCTGAAGGAATAAAATATAAAATTACGTTGAGGCCCCGGTATCGGGGTCATGGGTTCGAATCCCGTGGCGGGTGAGGGAGTCCCTTTGACTTGAAGTTTGTATAAAACGCTTTCGCTCCACAAAAAACCTCACCTGAGTCGGGTGACCCGACTCAGGTTATATTGCGATACCATAATTTTTTTTTTCTTTTCTGTACTTGCATAAGCTAATTAGGGGCATATACGCATAATATATTATATTATAATATATTATGCGTATATGCCCCTAATTAGCTCACAAGTTCTATTAGAATAGATTCATCTAGGAAGAAAAGAGACCGGTGGAGGGATCGTAGTCGAACCATTTTTGAATTTCTTAAGGGATTTTTTTTTTTTTTTTTTTTTTTTTTTTTTTTTAGCCAGAATTTTTCACAGTTCTAGGGATTGTTTGCCGATGGTGCAGAGGTCTAATCCAATGAGATGGTTAAGAAGAGAGAACGACTCCTCTGCTGGTTTGAATACCAGGGTGGCCGCCATCTGGAAAAGTCAGGGAATGAAAAATTTCAGGAAAAGTCAGGGAAATCGGTCACAAGTCAGGGAGAAATTTTTGATTAAAAAAAAAAAAAAAAAAAAAATCAAAAATTGTATTAAAATACGAATTTTGTTTGGTGACAAGTTTGTCCCTCTCTTCCGTCCCGAAAATGATGATAATTTTTGAATTTTGGTGGGAGCGACTTTGCCGGGTTTGTTTTCCCCTCACTCTTCATCCATGTTGCCCGCACAAGTTCAATGAGTTGGCGGAATTCCCGTTACAGATATAATATCCCCATTCTCACGATTGTTTGGTGTAAAAATTTATGTATTTTCTAATCAACTTTCAATAACAAAAAAAAAAAAAAAAAAAAAAATCAAGCGATTAAAATTATCAGAATTAATAAAATGTCAGATTAAATTATTATAATTAATAATTAAATTATTAAAATCTCAGATTTTGAATAATTTCGGGTCTGGAAATTAGGTATTTTTGCAGGGAAAAGTCAGGGAATTAATTTTTCCCAGCTTGGCGGCCACCCTGAATACTAAATTGCTTATTTCACTAAAAAATTGCAGCATGAGGACCGGTTTCAAGCAACTTAGCTCATCTACAGCCCTGACAAGAAAAACATTGGTCATTAGCATCTAGAAAACCTTAAAATTATATTAGGTATACTGAAGGTATAGGAACAAGTAGGTACAAATAGTGTAAAGTATAACTGATGAAATCGGTCCAGAATGGTGGTAACTTGTCAATAGTAAGTACCTATCTATTGTTGGAATATGGACCCACTGTTAAAATTGGCATTGGTTAAAAAACCAGTGAACCACTTGAAAACCAGTTAGGCTATACTACAGGTACTGAAATGAGAATTGTTTATTATTCTAGTGGCAAAACAAATACTCGATAATATCATCACATATTATGTGAGTAGTGACAAGGAAAACTAGAGGAGGGAACGTCAGAGGTAATTTTTAAAATGGACCCATTTGACAAGGTTATTAATAGTTACTACGAAAGATTATTCTACGTCATTAACTATTGCGTTGTGAGTTGAGGAGGGACCAATCAAAACCGAACAAGTCCCGCTGATCCAATTTTGAAGAGTATCGAAGAAAAACCGCTGTTATGATTGACAGAAACAGATTAGCATTGTAGAGGGTTTGTTTCCTTCCTTTCAGACCATCATTTAAATGAAGAACATTTTGGAAAACGCAAAAGCTCAAGTAAAATGGTAAAAATGCTTGGCACTGATTTTCTTTATATTTTTATTGGATCCTACTCTGAGTTGATTGCATTTGATTGGACTGAAACTCTCATGAAATAAGAGAAAAAGAAAACGCTTCAAATTTTACACAAGTACGAATTATCCAAAATTGGCAGGACTGGCATTTTACTCTATAGGTAAGTAAAAGTAACGAAATACCTAATATTAAAATTAGGTATTTTAAAAACATCAAAAATTACAACAACAAAAAACCTATGTTACTACCGAGACGGATGAGCCCCCCCCCCCCCCCCCCTGGATTCTACGACAGAAATCACTCGGGAAACGACACCTCATTCGAACTCCTGGCATCCTTCAAAAGCCCTATTCGCAGCCTAATAGATCCCCACGGTGAAATCGGATCGGGGACCCCAATTCTACGTCCAAAACTACTTCGCAAACGACGACCAATTTGACCCCATAGCCGAAACTCTTCAAAACCCCTCCCGTAGCCCCTTTGCAACCCCAAAGAGCCCCTCGGGTTTGGGCGATTAGGCTGGAAACCTGTAATAATGAGTTAATACAGCAGAATTAGGCTTATTTCTCTCGATCGAATGCGAGAAATTCTTGAGTTGATGAAATGAAGTTTCGAAATATCCGCATTTCATCATCAGGCCTTGGACAGTCTTGAGCGTGAGGTCTAATATTGATGTAGGATGGCGTCATTTACATAATATGTATACTATTATAGTTGATATACTATATTACATCAAGAAAAAAGTTATACTTATTGTTATCATTTAAAAATATTTATAAAAATTATTTACAAAATTATTCTTAATAATTTCACACATATTTTTTCAATTTTTACAATTTTATTTTATTTTTTAATCATTTTATTTATTTTTAAATTTTGATAATTTTATATTTTTTAATGATTCGAAATTTTAATCTCTCAAATCTTAAAAATCTTATATCTCAAAAATTAAATTTTTATATTAAATATTTGATATTAATATTCTCAAAATTTAATCTCGTATTTAATACGAGAATACTTCTGTACCAATACAGATGTAAGTAGGTATTTGAGAATATTAAATAAAATGAATGTTTGTTTAACATTGAAGATTAATCATTTAATGACTTCTATTTAATGATATTATCGCCGTCTCGATTATGATGCTGAGTCCCCTTTCTGCGTGCATTTTCAGTCAAAATTTTCCTCGTAATAATTACGAGGAAAATTTTATTATTTACGATGAAGACAAATGACGATCAAACGTCGAAGAATTTTCTTTCACTGCCCGGGAACCGTATCGATTAATCCCGTTTTTCCAAAATGGAAGGAAATTCGCGACAATGGAGTTTGGTTGGTGGGGAAGCAGGTACCTGTTGCGCATGGACGCTTTCCAACTCGGGTTCCACAGCGTGTCGGATTCGCGAAAAATGTTTCTTGGCTATGATTTTTATTTATTTATTATTTTAAATTTAATTAATGACAAAAATGTTGTGTTATTGCCTAATTTGAAGGTTTTCGAGGTCGCCGATTTTTACACGGCGTCCTTCCGCGACAATCCAATCAGAAACAATTTCCGACTCGAGCAATTTACTCCAACTAATTCCCTCGCCGAGGGGGAAATTCCGCCCCTAAAACTTGTTCCCGTCTAGTTTTCCCGCCAGACTTTTCATCAAAAGTCGACTTTTTTTCACACCCCCCTGTCAGGGATTTGGCGAAGCGACGAAACAATTTCCCGTCGAGACGGAAACGCTCAGGTCATTTTCCCCCTTATTTACCTCCCACCGAGTTATCTTATCTGTCGAGATTAGATTCGGGGGAGGCTCTCACTCTATTCCCACTCGCTCCCGATGCAATCAAATAATCCTGCACGGTCCCCACCAGCCGTCAAATTTCCGGAAAAACTGCGGAAAATCAGGACATGTTCCGTGTAATTTTATTTGCAAAAATTATTAATAATTAATGAAATTATTTCAGTTTTAATTTAAAAAAAATTAATGTTTTTTTTTTAATTAACAAGGTTTTTGAACGTGACGATATAAAATCGACCTATTTTCATCCCCATAAAACTTGTTGATTTCGTGAAGGCGGCATTGGAAAATTCGGAGAACTCGTGACAGAATGAATTAAAAATATTAATCCATTTTTTTGTTTTTTTTTTTTCAATTTGAATTTTTTTTTCAATTTGACTTAATTTGGGTACTTACTGGCTGGATTTGGTGTCGGCGATGACACTGCTCAGCTCACCGGCGCACACAAAAAACCAAAACAAAAACAAAACTTGCTGCTCACACACTACAACACAAACACTACATCACTCGGCAGATGCGGCCTCCAAAGACCCACTAGCACTACTGGCGGGATCCGCCGCCCCACCAGGTGGACGCCTCCGCCTCCTTTCCGCCTTCCTCGACCCGTCGTTTCGGAGGCGGTTTGGGCGAGTGATTTCAACGGTGCCTTCGTATTACGCGGTTGCATCCCCCCCCCCCCCCTCCACGCTTGACGACGTTTATCTTCATTTTCGCTGCTGGCGTACGTGTTTTGAAGCTCTTCGTCCGTCGTGGCTTTTGTTCGACCTTTCGTTTGGGACCAATTAGACGCTCGCAACGCGGCGAGTTTTCCTCTTCTTGAGTCCTCCTCTGAGCTTCGTCGCGACTTTTCATTTTGCCTCCCCCCCCCCCCCCCGCCCCTCTACGACTTCCCCGTTGTGTGCGGGGACAGCGTTTTAAATTGGTCCTTCCTTGACGTTTGTCCGCCATAAAGAACACCAAGAGAGCGAAATATTGCGAAACCCCAGACCACTCAAAGTGCAGTGAAACATGAGAAGTTAGGTAAACCCCCAAAAATACCCCTCTGGGGTTAAAAAGATGCCAAGCATCAAAAGCCTTGATATCAAAGTTGTGCCCACCAATTGGTTGAAACTCTGCACTCCAACTTTTGCGCGTTCATTCTGGCCCCATTTTGAGCTACCACCTGTCCATTCCTGCTTGGCCGGAGAGCATCAAATGAAATTTGCGTTTGGAAATTCAGAAAAACAAAGTTATTGCAATTTATAATTTTATTAATTAATTAAATGTTATAAATAGGGTTTCGAATTTGCATGTTTTGCATATTTTTTCCTAAGCCCCCTAACATTCATAGATGTACATTTTGAGTGTTTTTAGGCCATTTTCAACGCAAAAAAACCGAAATCTATTTCGCATGTTTTGCATGTTTTGGCGGTTTGGGGGGATTTTTGCATGTTTAGAAGATTTATGCATGGTTTTTGCATGTTTTTTGAATTTACCAGACGTTGCTCCAAAAAATAAAATCAGCTTCTTTTTTAAAAAATTGAAACTAGTTTTAATAGTTAACTGTAACTTCAATGAGTTGAGTGATGGCAGCAATACTGAAGAAAATGAATCCGAAAATGTTGTGGAGATTGAATAAATTGTAAATAAGAAATAACGTATCTGTAAATATAATGTACATTTTCTATCTGTGAACGTTTTATTCTTACCTATTTACCTTGTTTTTGAAAAATAAGAAGAAAATAGTAAAATAACTACAAACAGAAAACAATAATTGTTTTTTCAATATTTAACTATTTCATATTATTTAACGATTTAATATTCAACAATAATTATTATTTCAATTTTTCAATATTTAACTATTTATCAATTACCTTTTGAAGATTTACGCTAATAGGTTATATTGTTTATTAAACAACATTATTATTATAATATAATAATAATTTTATATTATAAAAGGAGAGTTTCAAAAGCACTCATTTTCAAAAAAGTGGTACTTTTTCCAAATTTTATTTTGCAGGTTTTGACATTTTTTGTGTGCATGTTTTGGCATTTTTATCGCATGTTTGCATGCATGTTTTGCCTTAAATTTTTGCATGTTGATCCGAACCCTAGTTATAAAAATTAATTGAATTAATGAAATTATAAATTTATTAAGGTATTTAATTTAAATTAACTTATTGTTATTATTTTAAAGTTGTTTATTATTGTTGTTTGTAGAAAGAAGAGGAGAAGAAAAGAGCAAAAGAAGAAAAAGAGAAACAAGCACACCAGGATAGAAAAAAGAAGCTTAAGAAGGAAGCTAAAGCTGAGAAGCGAAGGGTTCAGAAGAAACCACAGGCCCTGATTATTAAGGTCTCAGAAACGCTGCCTTACGCCGAGGTGCTTCGGAAGCTAAAGCAGAGCATGAAGCCAATTGATACTGGTACTGAAATCCGGGCCATCAGGAAAACAATGGGGGGTGATGTGATTCTGGAGATGGAGCGCACCTGCAGTATCACCGAGACATTCAGAAAAGCTGTGGAGGATGCAGTAGGAGAGGAGCTTGTTAAAGACCTCAAGCCAAAAGCATCTATTGAGATCCGAGACATAGACTGCGTGGATGGAGGGAATCTATTCCCCTCAAAAACAGGAGACACGGACTTACACCGGCTACAAGGAGAGGCCATACAAGGCCAACCAAAGGAACTGCCCTGAAGTAATACTAACTATGTAGTCCCGGGGCAGCTTCCTGAGAGATATCGAGGTGTTTTTTAGTGGGTAAACTGAGGTAAGCAGGACTCCCACACGAAGGGTGGGGACTTCCCCGCTGACAGTCCATAAAGGATTTTTCATCTCGTAAAAAAAAAAAAAAAAAAAAAAAAAAAATTATTGTTGTTTGTAGGCCCTGAAGAAGGAAATAAAATTTTTCGAAAACTCGGCGAAAGAGTGGAAATTGTGGTATATTGGGGACTACAATGTAGGGGAAGTTTGGTAACCCTGTATTGTTAGGCAGTTTAATATTTTTTGTGATAGCAGGAGAGATAAGTTTTTGTTTTCTCGGTATTTAATTGGTGTTGATCTCGTCACGAGATTCTCGTGGCGAATATTGAGACATTTTGGAATAAATTGGTTAAAGGAAGCCGGTATTGTTTTATTCGCACAACGGTTTATTAGGACCTATCCACCTGGTGATATCTCACAGAAATTTTTGTATGACCTTAGGGTCATAATCCCGATACAACTGACGAGTTACTACTTTTGGGTCGATCTCCATATTCTACTGGTACATCTATTATGATACGACAGACAAGGGTCCCCCATTCTCCGTTCAATACTACTTCAAAAACGACTAACTGGACTACGACACACATTGAACGGCGGTGGTTGGGCGGTTGCCCCAGTGACGAGTAAACATGACGTTCACCATAGTGGGGAACCGGTGGCCGAATGCCGGAGTAATTTGTTGGTAAGGTATACCTGAGTGTTTCATTAACTACATCAAAGTTGTACGTTCTTCACCATGTCAGGATACTACGGCAGAGCTTCAGCTGAAAGCAGTTTCGAATCAAGGGGGAGAGCGAAAAGGTAGCATGGAATTACTTACCTACTGTAGTTAAAAGATTTACTACATCCCACAAGTGCTAATTTAAAATAGATGATTACCTAAGATATTGATTAATCTCTATAACCCTTATCCAAGCAAGCTATCCGATTTGCGATTTTTTTTTTAAATTGTTTGGGTTTTTCTAGCTTTTGAGGCATTCAATAGACATCATTTGGAGTTCATTAATTTTTGGTCATAGTAGTACAATTTGTACACCAAACGTATCATAGATGATTCTTTGCCTCGATAGGGTGGCTGAAAAGGCATTAAGAAAAGAAAAGAAAAGAAACAAAATCGCTTGAAATGTATTACCTACATCTTTATTAAAAAGATATTTCCCAAAAATGTAAGGTAGCCACAGGAACAATTACGCAGAAACTTAAAACGACAAAAAGATGCAGTCTTTTCGAGATTGTTTATTCATTCGGTACGACTCTTAAATTTGTTTTCTTCAAGGAGAATAATGTTGGTATACCTATAGGTTTTTGTTTTCATCATCAGGAACGTTGATCTCGACGGGAAAATCGTCCTCCGCCTCGTCTTCATTCAGAGAATCCTGCTTCACTCGGGGCACCAAAGAAGCCCCTCTTGAATTACAATCATTGTAATTCAATTAAAGAACAATAATTATTATTGTTCTATAAAGTAAAAATCACGAATTACAGTGGAAAAACTGAGGTAAAAACCAACAAAATGCAGCAACAATTAGTTGTTGCAAGTAATTTTGTCGCCACAAACAAGCCTACATATTCTGGCTGATAATTAGTAGGTATCAATGATGAGAATTTTCGTTTTTCGTGGAATTCATAATTTATTTTTCGAGTAAACTACTTCTAAATTCGTTCCTTGTGTTTTAGAGACGCTACGTTACAACATAATATGTATGTATGTAAGTATCGGATATTATTCGATGCTTAAGTGTTTTAATAAAACGCTGCAAATTTTTCACAAGGGTTTATTATTCTTTGATATAGGTTTCATGTGCAGAAATTTAATTCTGTCAATGAAAAAAATAAAAATTTTGGGGGATTTTTATACCTATTTCAGAAAAAGTTTTGGATTTTTTTTTCAACTTTTTTTTTTTTACTTTAAAAATATTTGACCTCCTGGGATCCATCGAAAATCTAATTTGTAGCCCCATGAAAGCCCTATTGATCGCAACAGTGAAATCAGATCGTTCCGGGACCCCAAAAAATGGATTCTACGTCCAAAAATACTTCGAAAACGACACCTGACTCGATCCCATAGCCAAAAGCCTTCAAAAAACCCTCCCGTAGCCCCATTTTAGCCCCATAGAGCCCCAGGGGTTTGGGCGATCGGACTGAAAACCTTGCGGGTACAACTAGATGGTAAACCGAGTCTTTTGTCGAAATTTCAGATTAAAAAAAAAATCCTTCTGCCCAAAACGGCCCGGACGGCGTACGGCCGACGGGCATTCCGGTTTTGGAATCTACACCTCTTGAAACGGATAATGTAACATTTTACCTCCGTCGCGATTACAGGTGTATTATTCCAAGAATAATAAACCAAAATGGGACCCCCACCCCTTCAGCCAGCGCTACCTCCAGGCTCGCGGACTTTTAGTATGTTCATGTGATACTTCGAATGAAGACATTCAGGTTTCGGAACTACAGCCTTTTTTTTTGGCCTTCGCAGCCTGGACTTCTAGCCTCCAGGTTCACTCACTCACAAGATGTCAGATTGGCTTTCGCCCGTTGGCTTTATTTAGGCTACATAGTCCTTCTCAGTTGGTGTTGGCTTTTTACACTGTGTAAATTACACACAACCCGTACCCCGTTAATTTGACTCACCCCTATCGAAGGATTACGTTGGCGTTTTTTTTTTTTTTTTTTTTTTTTTTCAATCGCCCTGAGTGACAATAATAGAGCTGCCATCGGTTGAATTACACTGAAAGTTTTTGAAATACAAGGGGGTGGCCTTATTGGGGACTATGGCCTTATTAGGTCCACCTACCTTATTTACTTTTATTGAAAAAAAAAAGCTAATAGAGCATCGCTAACCAAAATACGGAATTATTTCTATTTCTTGGTTCAGAATCCGTCCCTTATACATTTTTTCAGCCTCGTTTCTCAGCAAGTGGGGACTGTGGACGAATCTGACAAGCGACCGAAGCCGCCCCGGAAACGACTCGACGAAGAACAAGAGGACAAAGGGAAGAAAGGCTTTTGGAACGATTTCATCAACAGGAAAGACTACTATGACGATGAAGACGATCTTGACGATCATGACGATCATGGGCATAAGTGAGGTGCAAATAATGACTGTAGTTGATTAAAGCAATTTCAAAAGAGAACTAATTTTCTGTGGGAGGGTTTTCAACTGTGAGATTGATTTACGACGCTCGAAGAAAGGGGACATGAATAAATTGAGAAATTAAACCTACCTAGCTCATGAATTTTTAAACTACCTGTCTCTTTTCTTACACGATTTCAATGAAAACTTGGAAAAAGTGTAACTCATGAAGTTGGTTCAGAACAAACGTTTCTCATTCTCCGAGCCATGGAAGGCGCCACCATCCACACAGAAAGAGTAAAATTCGTATCTGTCCCCTCTCAGTCAGAGCGACATCGCCTTTGTTATAACGATTTGTAGGCGAACGTCGCACCAATATCCCGAGCTGGACAAAGATGAGAACAAAGGTCGAGGTGTAGTTTTCACATTTTGGTTTACTATTCGGGTTCTGAGGGGCTAAAAAGGTTGCTATGGGAGGATTTTTTGAAGGGTTTCGGCTATGGAGTCGAGTCAGGTGTCGTTTTCAAAGTAGTTTTGGACGTAAAATCCATTTTTGGAGGCCCCAGAACCATCCTATTTCACATTGGGGATCTTTGGAAATTTCATGGGGCTACAAACTGGGTTATTCAAGGATGCCAAGAGGTCGAGTTAGGTGTCGTTTTCGATGTATTTTGTGACGCAGAACCCATTTTTAGGGGTCCCAGAACCATCCAATTTCACCGTGGGGATTTATGAAGATTTCAAGGGGCTGCAAATTGGGGTTTGAAGGATGCCAAGAGGTCGAGTTAAGTGTCGTTTTCGAAGTATTTTTAGACCGAATATCCATTTTGGAGGTCCCAGAACCGTCCAATTTCACCATGGGGATCTATGGGGCTTCTGAAGGATGCCAGGAGGTCAAGTTAAGTGTCGTTTTCGAAGTATTTTCAAACGCAGTCCTTTTTTAGGTGTCCAGAACCACTCCATTTCTCCGAGGGGGTTCATGGGGCTTTCATAGTGTGACAAATTGAACTGTTGAAGGATGCCAGGAGGTCGAGTTGGGTGTCGTTTTCGATGTGCTTTTGGACGCCAAATTCACTATTAAGGGCCTCGGAACCATAGGATGTAATCGTGAGGATCTATTGGGCTACGAATGGGGCTTTTGAAAGATGTCAGCAGGCCGAATGTGGAGTCGTTTTCCGTGTAATTTTTGACGTATACCTAATCACTTTTTCGGAGTGTTTTGTGGGGTCACAGATTTACAAGAAATAATTGGTTTGTAAGTTTAAAAAAAAAAAATTAAGTATTATAATAATGAGTTTGGTTAGGGAGAGAGAACGACTCCTCTGCTGAATACTAAATTGTTTATTCAGGTAAACAATTATAGCGTGGGGACCGGTTTCGAGCAACTAAGCTCATCTTTAGAACTAATTGTACGTTCAACCACCTCAAGTCACTCTGGGCTGTAGATGAGCTTAGTTGCTCGAAACCGGTCCCCACGCTATAATTGTTTACCTGAATAAACAATTTAGTATTCAGCAGAGGAGTCGTTCTCTCTCCCTAACCAAACTCATTGGATTGGACCTCTGCACCATCGGCAAACAACCACTTTGTATTATAATAATTATTAGTTTTATAAAAATTATTTTTTATTGCACAATTTGAGTCAAAGAAATTATTCTTTATAAACCGTTGTGTAAAATTTCTTCCGTTTCCAACTTCATTTTATTTGGGTTTGAGCTCTTCGCAGTCGGTCCATTTCCGTCGCCGAGAAATTAAGTTTTAGGAATAATTTATTCGGCGAGTGAATCGGAAGGAGTTTGCTGAGTGAATTACCTTCTACCCCCCCCCCCCCCCCCCCCACACACGCACACGCATACAACCCCTTTTCAAGACACCCAACACAACAGCGGTGCTTCAACAAAAGTAGTTCCATTAAAGGGAGGAGCAGCTCGTAGTAAAGCCTGATGGAAAGTGGAGTAGAAAGTGAACAGCAAAGGGAGGATGTTCGGCTCGGGGAGGCGACGAAGCATCAGGTAGACTCACTAATTACAAGTCTAATTACAGTCTTTCCAACGTCTTCCATACTCCTATACCAGAAATGCCGAAAACCACTTTTGAACCTTACGATGATGAAATACGGCCGTTGAGAGCCCTTCGGGTAGACTAACTCCCGCAACGCACTAAGGCGTTTCAGGTTGCATATCCCGAAATCTCGACAGTTTGTCAGGACCTAAAATCTAGTATAGTCAAAGTAGTCGGTAGGAGTAATAAGTCTTATTTTACGTTTTTTGAGGTGCTGAATCCACGTGCATTTTCAGATATTCATGAAATCACGACACAAACTACAACACGCAAAAAAAAAAAAAAAAAAAAAAAAACGACAACAAGCCACAAAAACATGACATCGCAACAGAAAACACGAAAACATGACACAAACGGACAAAATTTTTTGATATTGGTTACATGTACAAAAATTAAATCTGTCAATAGGTACAAAAGATTTTTTTTTTTTTCAAAATGGTTTTTTACTCGGAAAATATTTGACCTCCTGGGATCCTTCAAAAATTCCATTTGTAGCCCCCATGAAAGTTCTATAGATCCCCACAGTGAAATCGGATCGTACCAGGACCCCAAAATATGGATTCTACGTCCAAAAGTACTTCGAAAACGACGCCTAACTCGACCCCATCTTTAAGCCTTCAAAAAACCCCTCCCGTAGCCCCATTTTAGCCCCATAGCGCCCCACGCGTTTGGGCGATCAAGCTGAAAACCTTGCGGGCACAACTAGAATCGACCATCTGATGGTTAACCGAGTGTTTTGCCAAAATTTCAGATTTAAAAAAAAATCCTACTGCCCAAAACGGCCCGGACGGCGGACATTTCTTTTTTGGAATGTAGACCTCTGGAAACAGATTATGTCAAATTTTGAGGCCGATCCGAGTCGTCGACCTCCTTCGCGATTACATAATAATATAAGGATAGAGAATCAAAATTGTCCATTCACACGGGTTTATTGGTATAAGAAATGGGACCGGTTTCGGGTTTTAGCCCATCATCAGCCTCTGCAAAACACAATTCGTACCCATCATAAATATCCTGGACCGTATGAATTAACACAAATGTACAATAATCACAAAAATTACAAGAGCCAGAATTAACATTGTGAAATAATGGAAGAAACAGAATCATTATTGTTAAAATTGTGAAATAATGGAAGAAACAGAATCATTATTGTTAAAATTCAACAACTACTCAATAATCCCAAGAAAAGGAAAAACCCCTCACCTTCTAAATCGCTCGTTCACACCAGGAGTAGTGGAACCAGAAGTTAATACTAACGGAATGAACCGAAAATCGACCTGGAGGAATGTTGGCATACAAAAGGGGGGTGGTCTGGTGGGGGGGGGGGGGGGCTGTGACGAGGTTGGTAAGGGGTTCAGCCAGGTATAATACTATGCAGACAAAACACAGTGAGAGAGAGATGAGAGGTGAATGTGATACAGTACCATTTGTGTATGTGGTTGGGGGGGGGGGGGGGGGGGGGGGGGGGGGGGGTGTATTCAAAGATTATTTTAATTAAAAAGATTGAGAAGGGTTGAATGTGTTACATCTGTTTGTATGTTTAGGCAAGTGTGATTATTGAAGGCGCGATTTATTTCAATGTTTTCCAAATAGTTCAGGGCAAGACCCCTGTCCCTATAATGTAGGATTTGGAAGTTATTGAAGTCGAAGGTGGAACTCTCCTCTATAAGATGCTGTGAGTAAGCTGACCTCCCATGTTGGAGTCTAAAATCCCTCTCGTGCTCCCCTGCCCGTACTGAAAAGGACCTAAACGTTCGGCCAATGTAACGTTTTTGATGACAGGGACATTCAAGTTGGTAAATCCCACTCTTTTCCATTGGGGGTATAGGGTCCTTGTTCCTAACTAGCTGTTGCCCCAAATTCGAATTTGTTCGAAAGGCCACGTTGACATGTTTAGTAACTAATTTGCCAACCCTGTCAGACACAGTGTGGAAGAACGAGAGGGAGCAGAATGGTTTAGGTGGGTCGGGAATTGATTGGGGAAATATCAATTTGATGGCTGACTTTTTATCCTTATTGTGAATCATTGTGAATCCTACATTAAAGGGACAGGGGTCTTGCCCTGAACTATTTGGAAAACATTGAAATAAATCGCGCCTTCAATAATCACACTTGCCTAAACATACAAACAGAACACATTCAACCCTTCTCAATCTTTTTAATTAAAATAATCTTTGAATACACCCCCCCCCCCCCCCCCAACCACATACACAAATGGTACTGTATCAAATTCACCTCTCATCTCTCTCTCACTGTGTTTTGTCTGCATAGTATTATACCTGGCTGAACCCCTTACCAACCTCGTCACAGCCCCCCCCCCCCTCCACCAGACCACCCCCCTTTTGTATGCCAACATTCCTCCAGGTCGATTTTCGGTTCATTCCGTTAGTATTAACTTCTGGTTCCACTACTCCTGGTGTGAACGAGCGAGAAGGTGAGGGGTTTTTCCTTTTCTTGGGATTATTGAGTAGTTGTTGAATTTTAACAATAATGATTCTGTTTCTTCCATTATTTCACAATTTTAACAATAATGATTCTGTTTCTTCCATTATTTCACAATGTTAATTCTGGCTCTTGTAATTTTTGTGATTATTGTACATTTGTGTTAATTCATACGGTCCAGGATATTTATGATGGGTACGAATTGTGTTTTGCAGAGGCTGATGATGGGCTAAAACCCGAAACCGGTCCCATTTCTTATACCAATAAACCCGTGTGAATGGACAATTTTGATTCTCTATCCTTATTGATAGATCTCACACAATCCCAGGACACCATACGATCACATAATAATATTATTATGTAGGTGTATTATTCCAAAAAACCCTTTTCAACTTGGTGTTTTCAGTTTGCAATCCATTTCACACAATATTAAGTTTGTTCCAGGTCTGTCGACAGAAGTTGGAAAGCTGTCGACAGTTCCCAACCGCACTCATTCTAGCTGTCGGTTTCCGTCCAACTGCTGTCAACCTACGATCGACCTGGAACAGCAGTTTTCGAAGTCAATGCTCTATTTACAATAATTGTGAATTATTCACGCCCGTTGACACATACTTAGAATATACAATTATCGCTGAACCCCACAGTTTGGCCCACACGGGAGCTGCTGGGGTCTTGGTGACGGTCCAGGCGTGATAATTCTTCATATTAGGGTTTTTTGATTCTCGACTGGGTTGTTTAACACTGTGGTGGGATCTTGAGGTTCAGTCAAAAAAGGTTGAATTCTCTTACCGGGCCAACGTTTCGACAAATTTATTTGTCATCATCTGGGCTGTAAAACAGCAAAACCCAGAAGGATGTCAGACATAGGCACAACACAAACTGCTCTTAGAGATTAGGTAGGTTAGGTATTCTAGGTGGATAATTACAAAAAATAGGCAGCAAACATACATTAGATAAGGGGGTCTTCAGGAAAAACACTAATCAAACTGGTCACATAACATATTCTGCATATTGGACAGTTAGTGTTTCCTTGGAAAACGTCTGCAGAATATGTTATGTGACCAGTTTGATTAGTGTTTTTCCTGAAGACCCCCTTATCTAAGGTATGTTTGCTGCCTATTTTTTGTAATTATCCACCTAGAATACCTAACCTACCTAATCTCTAAGAGCAGTTTGTGTTGTGCCTATGTCTGACATCCTTCTGGGTTTTGCTGTTTTACAGCCCAGATGATGACAAATAAATTTGTCAAAACGTTGGCCCGGTAAGAGAATTCAACCTTTTTTGACTGAACCTCAAGATCCCACCACAGTGTATAATTCTTCATGTCTATGGTGGCGTTTGGTGGAGTAGATGACTCCTCAGACTCTATGTTCTTATGTGGGGCTAAGAGTTAGGTCATGGTCCTTAGAAGCTTCAGCCTTGTCATGGTTAAATACCGTTCATGAACTGTTACTCCTTCAATTTCAAATTTTGTTGATAACTTCCCTTCTGGGGTGCACTGTGTTGCCAACGGATCATTTGCCATGTGAAAATACAATTTATTGCCAGACTTGTAGCAATGTATTGACATGGAGCTGTGGCCCTTGGAGAACTTGCGGCCAGCATTTTAAATCCTGTCTCTTCAGGGCTTGGCCTTGCTGTGGCAAAACATCCAAACTTGTTAGACCTGTGCTCTTTGCATTTCAGGACTTGATTTGTGCCTTCCCTTAGAGTATGTGTGGTTGAATATAGTTCTTAGTTCCAGAGCCAATGGAAATCATGGATCGCCATCACGTGCAGGGAAAGCAGGGGAATTCGTCGTACAGGGAAGGGGCGGCAGTGTGCTGAGTGCGATCTATCGGATTGGTCAGTGAGCTCTACTCAGTGCTCTATAGTCGTATACAGAGTAATCTGCATAAAGTGGATTTTCCCTCCAGAAGACATCTTGTCCCACCACTCCAAAACTCTCCTTCGTCCCTTTGACAATCATCTTATAGGAAAAATCCTTCCCAAGCACGAAAACTCGGCCCTCAACACACAAAAATAAGCTTTTCGGTTTCCGATCATGTGGAACATGGCTGACCAGCTAAGAGGGTCCTCAATGGGTGAAATGGAGGTGAGGAGGTAAAAGGTATACGACGGACCTGTTTGCCGTCCGAGGGATAACTTGGTAAAAATCACAATGAATCTCCCCCCGAACCCTTTCGAGTACCCAAATACACCTTTGAATTTAGAGGGGGGTGGGGGGAGAAAAGGGGGAAAAAATCCACTTCTGGTGGGCCACACTGGTCTTGGAAGGGTTCGCTGACAAACACTTCACCTGTACGACCTTTACGATCTCAGAGATCATTCCACCGGGAATGGGTATGTCACTTGAACTCATACTATTCACGTTAAAATCCCGTATGTACAAAATAAGACCGGTCTTTGTATTGTTAAGAAGTTAGAATAATAGGAGGAAGGCTGCAGCTATAAAATCTACGTTGAATTATAGACCTATTTGGGGCTAAGCAGTCGCGAGCCGCGAGCTGCTAATAAACTTCAAGATGGGCATTTTTGACGCAGTTGTACGAGACATCCTCACTTATGCAGCACCTTCTTGAAGAGGATTCTCCACCTCCCTTGACGTACACCGAATTACCTGCTACTCCTGGAAACTGAAGTCAAGACAATTTCCATGTCCGCACTTCTCCTTCATCTCTTTTTCGTTACTGTTGGCGATGATGCCTGTTTGGCCAGGATTGTGTCTGGTGAGGTTATCTCGCTGGGATATGAGTAATTCTCCAAAAATTCCCGCTTTTGAGTGACATTTTCTCTCCATTTTAAAGTGCGTAAATTTCATTGTTTTTAATATGGGTTGTACTTACATACACGTGAATGGCAACTGCCTCCAGAGGTACAGCGTATTTATTTATTTCGACTCCCAGATGAATGACATTGCGTCCAGAATAACTTTCTCATAATGGGATTTCACTTAGTCCTATTCTCCAAAATATTAGTTATTAAATTAAATCAAGTTCAAAATGAGACTTGTAATCATCGCTAGTTGTGCCTGCAAGGTTTTCAGTCCGATCGCTCAAACCCGTGGGGCGCTATGGGGCTAAAATGGGGCTATGGGAGGGGTTTTTTGAAGACTTTTGGCTATGGGATCGAGTCAGGTGTCGTTTTCGAAGTATTTTTGGACGTAGAATCCATTTTTGAGGGTCCCGGAACGATCCGATTTCACTGTGGCGATCTATAGGGCTTTCATGGGGCTATAAATGGTATTTTTGAAGGATCCCAGGAGGTTTAATATTTTTCGAGTAAAAATAAAGAATTTTTGAAAACAAATTTTTTTGAAAAAAAAAAAAAAAAAATCTAAAAAACTTTTTTCCCAAAATTTCTCTTATTGACGCAGAATTAACTTTTTGCGCTAGTAACCTATATCAAAGAATAATCAACCCTTGTGCAAAATTTGCAGCGTTTTTTATTGTGTTTCAAGGTTTATGGATGAATGAAGTGGATAAATTGTTCATAAACCTTGAAACACCGGGAAAAAATGTCAAAATTCATCCAAAAAAGAGGCCATAAGTATCGTTTCAAGGAACCTCAAACAAGTCATTTCGGTTTCCCCTAATCGATACCACAAACTTGAAGCAGTAGAAATACAAAAGTTAGGCAAAAACGTAAAGGAATAGGTACATGTACATTGAAATGTCATAAGAAGCGGATAATTAAAATTGTTAACTGGAGGCGAAAATTTGTTGACGGAAAATTTTTACTTCCACGACGAAAAACGCGTCAAGTATCGTCAACTGGTCGCATGCAACTGGTAAGGAGGCGATGATCAGCTGGCCATGTTGGGAGTGGACAGCAGCCCTCACTGCCAAAATCCCGTTGAGCTAGACCCTTCATTACGCCAGGTACAAAATCTGTTTCACTGTGTCCCACCCTACCACGGTTCCAGTATTTTCAAAATGCGCAAACCAGACCAGGCAATCACAGTACCTACATAGTGACTACCTTCACAGTATAGAAATGTACTAGGGGGCTACGCCAGCCGAACCCCGTCGTTCCGCCCTGGCGGATTGTTTTTTGAATAATTTTATTTTTCCGTGCGATGGAGTGGGAAGGGGGGGTCTGGGGCGCTTTGGGAGAAAAAATTGTTTTTTGAAAACGTAGGTAATTTTATTTTTCGTGGTGGGGGGGGGGGGGGGGGGGTGGTTGAGGGGAGGAGTCGTATCGCTCGCCGTATTGGTTGCCAAAGGTGTTGCGGTTTCCGTAGCCAAACGTGTTGCGTTTTGACCCCTCGGTGGCCAAACGTGCCTCCCTTTCAAGAAACTTCATGGCTAGACATTGTCTTCTCGTCGGTTCATTAAATCCGTCCATTTTAATGTTTTCAATTTAATGAGGGGAAACCTCTCAAGAAGCGTCGACTATGTTCGAGAATGCACTTCGTGTGAACCGTCTTATTTTCAACTCAAGCACCGCACACTAAATTAATAAAATTAATAGTAAATTACCTAATACATCCTTAATTATATACTTGCATTAAATTTTAAAGTTTATGGCCGGGGGGCAAGTTCTCCAACTCCCAAGAGATTACAAAGGGCTTCTCCCCGCTTGGCTAATCTCTTTGAGCACCCAGTCGAGCCGAGGTTTAGCATTATGTAATAATAATTGCGGGAATAACTTTGTTGTAGTGCTCACCGTGGGAGCTTCAACTCTACCAGACACTAAGTAGGAATTTCACTGGAAAAAAAAAAAAAAAAAAACGCACTGGGCCCAAATAATGTGAAATTGAGTAAACATCGAAGTAACATTGAAAACGCTGCAAATTTTACCCAAGGGTTTATTATTCTTTGATACAGGTTGCTTGTACAGACATTTAATTCTGTCAATAAAAAAATAAAAAAATTTTTTTTTGATTTTTGTATTTCAAAAAAAAAAATTTTGGAGGGGGATTTTTTTTTTTCAAAAATGTGTTTTTTCAAAAATTCTTTAATTTTTACTCGAAAAATATGTAACTTCTTGAGATCCTTCAAAAATCCAATTTTTAGCCCCATGAAAGCCCCTAAAGATCGCCACAGTGAAATCGGATCGTTCCGGGACCCCAAAAAATGGATTCTACGTCCAAAAATACTTCGAAAACGACACCTAACTCGATCCCGTAGCTAAAAGCCTTCAAAACACCCCTCCCGTAGCCCCATAGCGCCCCACGGGTTTGGGCGATCGGACTGAAAACCTTGCGGGCACAACTAGATGGTAGACCAAGTATTTTGCCAAAATTTCAGATTTTTAAAAAAATTCCTACTGCCCAAAACGGTCCGGACGGCTCAGTTTACACCCCCGAACTCGCCGTTTCAGCTAGACTATAATATTCAGAGACGTGACGGTTCATCATTAGGACCTATCTGTAGGTACTTCAAGATGACTTCATGGGGAGATGTTATGGTTTCGCACAGCGCGTAGGATAAGTAGGAACGGTCTAGCACATAATTTTCTCGACACTTTCTAGTCCATATGCGGGCTTAACTCAAAACTTGGAAATTTTGAGTTATGATAAAATAGCATATTATGCTTGTTCCAAAGGAGCGAAATGTCTCACAGACATTTTGCGTTGCGCCGTTTTTGCGAAAATTTCTCGTTTCAACACGGTTGTGGCCAACCCTAATACTAGGGGAACATTTAGCCTTTTAATGCAAGCTCAAATCGCTATGCCTAGCCATGGAGCATGTAAGAAATTGAGTTTTGTGTGAGACGGGTTTTGTGTTCAATACCATGTAGGGGAAGACCTCCTACCTTGGTCACTTTTTTTTTTAACCTTCAACAAAGCATACCTAGGATGGTTTTTTGGACCTCCGATGTATGAATCTTGATAGCAACACTATTCGGCTGTTGAATGGACGAAAAACTAATCATTTTAGTATCACTAATTAATTGTGGAGACCGTTTTTCCAAACCCTTCCAAACTGACCAAGGTAGGAACCGTGCTCCTCCCTTGGTCAGGTCTGGCTCCTCCCTTGGTCAACTGTCTGACCGAAGATGTTTTTGATCAGAAATAATTGGTTTATTGGCCATTTATGCCCTTTATATCACAAAATGTTTATTAAAATGATTATTTACCAAAGGATACCTAATAATATTATATATATATCATATTATGATTATCACTTTTGACTTTCGAAGGTGACCAAGGTAGGGACGATATCGTAATATTTACCTGACCAAGGTAGGGTCAACTCCCGAAAATCTTCAACAGGCTCTAAAATAATTAATTCGATTATTTTTTATGCCATTTACATCACAAAATATTTATTAAAGTGGTTATTTTCGAAAAGATACCTAATATGATTTTCACTTACCATTAAATGGTAAAAATTTTACGAAGTTGACCAAGGTAGGAACGACCTGCCTGACCAAGGTAGGGCCAACTCCCAAAAATCTTCAACTGGCTCCAGAATAATTAATTCGACATGAACTTGCGAAATTATGCGTGCATTTCATACATCGAGACTAGAATTCAACGATAAACCAAAAATATTTACCGAAATTTACGTACTTTCTTCGTCAGCTGTCGAAAACTATGTTGTCAAAATCGACATCACAACGCCTCGAAAACTTTGATAACCAAATAAAGCTTATCAGGGCTAGAAAAGCGGGAAAACACTTTTGACGCAGTGTTGCCTTGACTTACACAAAACATTAAAAATTTAGGACAAAATATTTCCCTCGTGTATACCACCCAAACTATCAACTGACCAAGGTTGGGACCTGACCAAGGGAGGAGGTCTTCCCCTACGGTAGGTGTGCATTGTGTCGAGTCTTCTTGAACAGCACGCAGTGGAAACTTGAACAAACTAAATAAATGACCTCTTGAAGTTGAATTAAACATGTTTCTGCTCACAAAATGTTTAAGGAGTTGAAGAGCTGGCCTTTTTGACCCGTAAGTGGAGAAATAAACGCGTTACAAAACGTAGGGCACCTTCCAACATCAGAGCCCTCTTTATGCTTGGCCGGCCACCCGAAAGGAGTCGCAATTAGGGGTGATGATTCCCTACAAATTAGCGGAGACTTTGTCAGTTTGTCACGGACTCAATTTAATAGATCAAAGGGAAACCTTTTCCCAACCGTGGAACACGTCCAGAAGCCAGTCAGAGGAAGCAACGGTTTTATTTATGCGATATAAATCCCGTCGCCGGTTTCTTTTTGTTCCGCCTGTAATGGAGTGAGAATGCCCTTCCGACGGTCCTCACTCATTTCCTTTATGTGCGCTTTATCAACGTCACCATTTTATGTGAAAAGTTTATCTTGGACATCGCAAAGCGAATCACATGATGAATATCAATAATGCAAATCAACGTTCCTGAAGGAGCTTGTTTTTCATTTCATGTTAGGATGCTTCATTAGGTGGGTACCTACATTTCATTTTTCATTAGAAACTTCCTGGAAGTAAGGGATTATAGTATAATCCCTTACTTCCAGGAAAAGTATTACTTTTTTTTTCCGTGGAGATAAGACTATTAGGCCATGCTCAACAGGTACTTAATAAATTACAACGATAATTTAGGTTGAACACACAATTTATTCATACATTTTAGTTCATTAATTTTGGTTTATAACATCATTCATTTCCACCATAATAATATTATTTAAAACATTTGTTTGTTTTTTAAAATATTCACCACAAATTAAAATCTAAATATTAGATATATCCTATTCACAGCAGGTAGGTCCTATTCATACCTAGTAAATTACTACATTAAATGTACAGTTAATTGACTCCTATCGCTACTGCTACATATTAGTTTCACGTCCTACGAAAGTTTCCCAATAAAATAAGTACCACATCCTACCAAAAAATTGTTTCCGGTTGTTATAAACGATTTGCAAATCAGTCAGAATTCCCTTTCTTTCAAAGCACTCCTTTTTCCTTCGTGGAGCAACAGTTGGAGTATGCATAATTTTGACAGCCTTCGCCAGCCTTGCAGCACGAACTGTCGGCACAGCATCCTTTGGCTTCCTTCTGGCAGCAACTGCTATTTGCACGCTCTTTCTCCTTGCACTCGTCATCGCTCTTACAGCAAGAACAGTTAGTGCAACCTTTTGAACAACACCCCATTTCATTGTCTGCAAATCTTTTATTGACACAGCTTTTCTTTACTTCCTTCTGGCAGCAACTGTCATCAGAACACCCATCCTTGCAGCAACCTTCGTCTGGCTTGTTGCAACAAACAACAGCTTGTCCTTCTTTGCAGCAAGAGCAGTCAGTACAGTCTTCTTTGCAGCAAGAGCAATTAGTGCAGTTTTCCTTACAGCATTCAGTTTTGTCCTTGCAGCATGTGCAGCCGGCACATGTTTTCTTGCCACAGCTTTTCTTTACTTCCTTCTGGCAGCAACTGTCATCAGAACACCCATCCTTGCAGCATCCCTTGTCTAGCTTTTTGCAACAAACATCAGTTTGTCCTTCTTTGCAGCAAGAGAAGTCACTACAGTCTTCTTTGCAGCAAGAGCATTTAGTGCAGTCTTCTTTGCAGCAATTTTTTTCGTCCTTGCAGCATGTACTGTCGGTGCATGTTTTCTTACCCCAGCTTTTCTTTACTTCCTTCTGGCAGCAACTGTCATCAGCACAGCCATCCTTGCAGCAACCTTTGTCTAGCTTCTTACAACAAACAACAGCTTGTCCTTCTTTGCAGCAAGAGCAGTCAGTACAGTCTTCTTTGCAGCAAGAGCATTTAGTGCAGTCTTCTTTGCAGCAACCTTTTTCGTCTTTGCAGCATGTACTGTCGGCGCATGTTTTCTTGCCACAGCTTTTCTTTACTTCCTTCTGGCAGCAACTGTCATCAGAACACCCATCCTTGCAGCATCCTTTGTCTAGCTTCTTGCAACAAACATCAGTTTGTCCTTCTTTGCAGCAAGAGCAGTCAGTGGAGCCTTCTGTGCAGCATCCTTTTTCCTTCTTGCAGCACCCACCAATATCACAGCAACTTCTACGGTTGTCACGACAACCGAATTGCTTTGTGCCTCCTGAAACAGCAAAAATCAAATTGTCCATGAAAAACCACATGCAATTTTTATACAGGGGTTTATTGTTTTTCGATAATATCACACGTATATTATAGGTTACTAGTACGAAAGTTAATTCTGGGTGAACCAAAAAATATTTTTGAAGAAAAAAGTTACTCATAAAAAGTAAAAGTAAAAAGTGATAAAACAGTTTAACCTAAATTGTCGAACAGATGTGAGACCTCGAAAACTGGATATGCGTCCAAAATTACTCGGAAAATATTTGCCCTCCTGTGATCCATCAAAATCCCATTTGTAGCCCCATGAGAGCCCAATAGATCCCCACGGTGATGTCGAATTGTTCTGAAATCTCCAAAAGTGGATTCTACGTCCAAAAATACTTCGAAAACGACACCTGACTCGATCCCATAGCCAAAAGCCTTCAAAAAACGCCTCCTGTAGCCCCATTTTAGCCCCATAGCGCAACACGGGAGTGAGCGATTGGGTTGAAAACCTTGCGGGCACAACTATACGGTAAACCGAGTATTTTGTCAAAATTTCAGATTTAAAAAAAAAAAAAAAAAAATCCTACTCCCCAAAACGGCCCGGACGGCGGACAGACATTTCCGTACAATTGAAAAATGTCCTCGTTGGTGTGTAGTTGAGCATTCGTGCCTGAGTAGAACATTCTACGCTACAAAGTAAACACCTTGATGTTCGATCATGCTCGTTCATCTCGACGAAAGTGGCTGGCACTAAAAATTAGACCTGCCCTCAAATTCGCGAATTTTTACGAGAGCTTCCCTAGGGGGTCTATAGACATTTTAGGAATCGAAAAATTTCCCAGCCAGAGCGTAGATCTGTGAAGTTTTTCTTGAAATCTTAGGTAGCCGGAATTGCATGTCTCACGTCTGATTAGTCCCCATGAAGAACATGGTACAGATTTCTAACTGGCTCTTAATTTGTTATATTTAACAAATTTTATATTTATATATCAGGAACACACCGAAAATTGTTAAGATTTTAATCTTCTGAAAAATTTTGCTAAGCCCATTTTTGTTTCTGAGCGTTTTTTCCGACTTTGCCCCACTAGTTATTGTGCTTTGCATCACTTGAGAGATGATTACCGCTAAATAGGCAAATATAGGCAGCTGCTTTTGCACTATATGTTCTGCTTCACTTATAGAACAACCTAAATACATTCGCAAATCAAAGCTTCGTCAAAATTTATTTGCTTATCCAAAGTATGAAAAACCACTTTCATGGCTGTAGGTATTTTGTCTAAACCTGGTGATCCCATAAGAAGAAACAACCTATTCTTTCAAGTAAAATCTACTTTACTTTTAAAATAAATTAAATTAATTTGTTTAATAATAAATAATTATTCAATGAAAATAACAACTATGTAGTGCTTGAAATTAACATAATAATATTATACCGGTATATTATACCGTAATATGGTATCACACAAATTTTCAAGTTTTATATTAAATAGAAATTTTCTAAAACGTATGACTTGAAAATTTTTGTCATAAGAGTGTAGGTACAGGTAAGTACACTGAAGAAAACACTGCTCTACAAAAAAAAAAAAGTGACCTGAAAGTTAGGTACCGACCTCATTTTATCATGGATGGGGGTTTTCGAGGGTGCTGAATCCGAATCCGTTGTCCGTTTTTTTTTACGACTGGACGATTTTTTTCGATTTTTCGACGTTTTTATGGTTTTTATTACCTACTTTACGGTATGTATTGAACTTCGTCAAAAAAAATATATTGGGGCTAGATTTGTAGGATATTTCATGCTGAATCCGAATATGACCCCAATTTTTTTTTTTTTTTTTTTTTTTACATTGATCTAAACCTACCAAATACCCCAAAACCTATTGAATAACAGTTACCTATTGTAATGTAAATATTATTGTACAATTCTGCGTGGTATAGACGGTTTCCATCTTTCTTAGTGGGATGTTGTGAGGGGAAAACCCGTATGTTGATTGGTGTAAATTGCATTTAATGAAGTATGCAACTCAACATTTACACCAATCAACATACGGGTTTTTCCCCTCACAACATCCCACTAAGTATTATTACTGTGAAAAATTAGTTACTGTGAAAAATAGATTTTTTTGCGTATTTTTCACTTACATTTGAGCTGCTCAGAGGAAAAGAGGTCCTAAAACCGCATTTAGGGCAACTTTTGGGAAATTAAGGTTTTGCGTTTAAGCTTTACAAAAAATACGTACCAACAGAATTGTGCTCATTTTTTCTTATTCTCGACTATAAAAACACCTGTGGTATTACAACAATATTGATTGTTCCACAGCAGCTATTTTCACTGGATCCTTGAAGTTGCCATACGATGGCGTCATGTGATAACCTCGTATCTCAGAAAAACCAAACTTTTCAGGGGAGACAAGAAACTGATTATGACGTCAGAAATGTTGATTTTTATTGCATCAACCGTCCATTTGTCTCAATGGACTACCGTCTCGAAGTATTTTAAGGTTGCTCCTTGTAGCCCTAGAAACTAAAAAAAATATTGTAGACCCGATTTTATTTCTAGATACGAGGTTATCATCATAGAACAACCAGAAATACGCCAAATATACGTGGTTATCACCCATACATGTATGATAACCTCGTATATCTGGTTGTTCTAAAAATGATAACCTCGTAACTACGGAAAATTGGTTATCAAAAAGGGCGCTAGAGGGCAGAAAAATGCATTTCCGCCAACATTCAAATACTGGACGATGAGATACGAGGATTTCATTCAGAAAATGCAATAAAAAGAAAGAGGCAAAAAATTGAGATCCGAGGTTATCATATGACGCCATCGCATACCGCTTTTCTTCACATCTCTTCACATGTTAGGGACCAGTGGTACAATTCCATGACTTGTACCACTTTTCTTCCGGGCGCGGGGTTTTCTCGTTTGCGGAACAACAGATTAGCGCCATTTCTTGGTTACTGTTTGAACTTGAGTCATACCACTTTTCCTCTGAATGTAGAATGACCTAAAGAACACCAAGAATGGTCTAACTCAAAATCGAGAAATTTTCGGTTAGACCACTTTTCCTCTCAGCAGCTCATTTTTGTTTTTGTTTACTCCAACGGACCTGCCAAAAAAATATCGAGGGCAACCATTCGAAAGTTTAGACTCTCCTGCGTCGAATGAGACCAACCGGAACTCTCAAAAGCGACGTTACGACGTCGAAAAATCGAAAAAATCGTCCAATCGGGAAAAAAACGGACAACGGATTCAGCACGCTCGAAAACACCCATCTATGATAAAATGAGGCCGGCAACTTTCTGTTCTCTGTTTTTTGTAGAGCAGTGCACTGCTAATTATTATTATCGTATTCAACAATATTTGAGAGGTTTTCGAAGGTTTTCGGCTATGGGTTCGAGTTAGGTGTCGTTTACGAAGTATTTTTGGACGTAAAATCCACTTTTGAGGGTTCCAGAACGATCCGATCTCACCTAGGGGATCTTTGGGGCTTTCACGGAGCTACAAATGGGATTCTTTGAGTATCCAAGGAGGTCAAAATTTGACTGAATTTTTGAATTTTAATCTTTTTTTTTTTTTATGTTTTGTTTCAAAATATCTGTACAGAATTGTAGATTTTTTTTCTTCTCCAAAATATTTTCCTAATGACAGAATTAATTTTTGCACAAGTTAGCTTCATCAAAGAACAATAAACCATTGTATACAATTGGCAGCATTTTTAAAATATGATAACTTTTGAAAGCGTAGATAGGTAGATACACACCTGACGATGACGAGGATTCATCCAACTCTTCAGGAGCCGTCGAACTAGTCGGAGCTTTGTCAGCGGAGGCCATGACGTCGTCGGCAGATGTGGAACGAGAAGGTGACGGTGTAACTATGACGACATCAATCCCCCGAGAGCTCCTTTTATACCGCAAATAGTCACGAGGCAGCGACGTGCGGGATGTGACGTCATGTCGGTCGACCTTCGGGAAACGGGTCGCTTTTGAGTTTGTCGTCATACGAAAAATGTTCTCGATCGTTCCACAACTAGGGATCCTACGTGATCTCAGTCAGGAAAGTGTTGCGCAACCTGTTGCTCGAGTGTTTGCGATTACTCTCAATTTTTAATCAGCCTGTTTTCGTGACGGGGGTCAACAATTTTATTCGTTTCATTCCGAAATTGCGTATTTTCCAAAAATATTTTTTAAAAAACGCTGCAAATTTTACGCAATGGTTTATTATTCTTTGATATAGGTTAATTGAAAAATAATTTGATTTTGTGTCATTAAGAAAATAATTTTTTTTTTTAATATCACAAATAGCACCATTTTAGCCTCACAGAGCTCCACGGTTTTGGGCGATCGGCCTTAAAACCTTGCGGGCACAACTAGATGGTAAACCGAGTATTTTGTCAACATTTCAGATTTTCCAAAAAAAAAGGGCGATTCTCAACAAAAGAGCCGAGAAGATGTAGAGTTTTTGGATTCTGGCTTTTAAAATATCTTTACTATTGCTCTGCTCTAGCAGATTATGTAGGTACCAAAAGTAAGGCCTACTTACTAATTCATAGGATAAAACACCCAGTCGTTGGACCCCCCCAGTAGCTGGACAGTGAACGGTTTCCAGGTTTTTCTAAAGTTGTGATGAACATTTCGTAGGGTTGTGATAATATCATAGTGTTATGATATATTATATCATCGAAAACTGTGAAGCTCGAAGAAAAAGAAGGAAAGAAGGTTACAGCCATGCAATAACCTCACTAGGTTTTACAGTTGTGAAAAAGTCGAGCGGCCGCGAATGGGTGGATTCCTAATGAAAATGGCAAGCTGACTGACCCCTGTTGGTAAGCGTTGAAAAATGTTGAAAGCGATTTGTAATTACCAACCTTTATTCACATCCGATCTTCAAGGTTATTAATGAATAAAATGTCTCACACTTCCCAATAAGTACCTACCTAGTCAAAATATGAACCAGGAAACACGGGAAAAAGTTTTACGACGAGAATTTCCAGATGTCCAACGACTGGCACATCGCTGTCCAACGATCGGAAACATTGTCCAACGACTGGCAATTTGGAAAAAAAAAAAAAAAAAATGAAAGCTCAACTTTGGACGATAATCACAAAATTATCATAGTATGTAGGCTATTTTTGAAAAAAGTGGTGTCTTCGTGAATTCATACAAATCTAAACGAAAAAAATATCATTTAAATCCATCCAGATAATAAATGCATGTAAGTAAAAACGTGAGAGTAGTGCTCTTAAGGTGTCCAACGACTGGGTGTTTTACCCTACTTCTTTTTTTTTACCGTGGGTGTTCCTATCTCATATTTACGGATCTGCGGTGTTTAGATGAATTATGCCGCTTGCAAAAATGTATTCTACGTCCAAAAGTACTTCGAAAAGACACCTAATTCGATCCCGCAGCCAAAAGCCTTCAAAAAACGCCTCCCGTAGCCTATTTTATCCCCACAGGTTTAAGCGATTGGGCTGAAAACCTTGCGGACACATCTAGATGGTAAACCGAGTATTTTGTCAAAATTTCAGATCATATAAAAAATTTGAAAAATCCTACTGCTCAAAGCTGCAGCTATGCCTCGGACGGCGGACGGACCTCATTTGACCTCCTAGAACCCTCAAAAAATCCCATTTGTAGCCCCTTGATAGCCCTGTCGATCGCCACAGTGAAATCGGATCGTTCCGGAACCCCCAAAAATGGATTCTACGCACAAATATACGTCGAAAACGACACCTAACTCGACCCCATAGCCGAAAACCTTCAAGAACCCCTCCCGTTGTCTTTTTTTAGCCCCATAGCGTCCCACGAGTTTGGGCGATCGGGCTGAAAACCTTGCGGGCACAGTTAGATGGTAAACCGAGTATTTTGTCAAATTTTCAGATTAATAAAAAAAGAAAAAAAGAAACTTTCAAAAAAAGGTTTATTATTCTTCGAATAATACACCTATGTAATCGCGACGGAGGTCGACGACTCCGATCGGCCTCAAAATTTGACATTATCCGTTTCAAGAGGTCTAGGTACATTCCAAAACCAAAATATCCGTCTGCCGTCCGGGCCGTTTTGGGCAGTAGGATATTTTTTTAAATCTGAAATTTTGACAAAATACTCGGTTCACCATCTAGTTGTGCCCACAAGGTTTTCAGCCCTATCGCCCAAACCCGTGGGGCGCTATGGGGCTAAAATGGGGCTACGTGAGGGTTTTCTGATGGTTTTCGACTATGATATCGAGTGTGGTGTCATTTTCGAATAATTTTTGGACATAGAATCCATTTTGGGGGACCCAGAACCATCGGATTTCACCGTGGGGACCTATGAGGCATTCATGGGGCTGCAAAAGGAATTTTTGAAGGATCCCATGAGGTAAAATAACGTGTCGTTTTCGGTGTGGTTTTTGCCAACGGTACAGAGGTCAATCCAATAACACCTCACAGGTGTCGTTTTCCCAGTAATTTTTGACGTGTAATCCATTTTTCGAGGTCCCACACATCTGTCCAAACGTAATAAGTACCTACCTACAGAAATGTTTTTATTTTAATTTTTCCAAAACTTTTCTTAAAGACAAAGAATTAATTGTTGCCCAGTTAACCTATATCGAACCCTTTTTTTTTTTTTTTTTTTTTTTTTTTACGGACGTGGATTTGAGATAATATCATATTATGTAGGTGGGTACTCCCTAGTCTTTATCTCGTTTTTTCGTTTAAACAGATTCTTTTGGGAAGTAAGAATTTACTACCTACTACTAAGTAGTCAAGTCTTGATGGATGTTGCTTAAACATAATATAATATGCCCTGATTTTTTTTCATATGAAAAAATCAGGACTAATAGGATATTAGTGAAATGGACGCTAACCCCTCCCCCCCCCCCCCCCCCACTGGACCATCGTCATCGTCCGAATTTAATAAACTACAATAATATTATGTTTCCCCGAGGATCGGTTCATGTAAAACTTGGTAATATCCCATTTAATTAACGAGAATGTGATTATGAAGGTTGACTCAACGCAGCTGCATCAGGGATTAACGAGAGCGAAATTAAATTGGCAATGAAGTTCGCCGATTTTCTCACGGCCCAACCGATGACCTCCCAGTTTATTCTCCTCGCCCTTTTTTTTTTTTCTGGTTGAGTCTCCGTTACAAATCTTCGCTATCAACTGACCATCAGCATCGACCCCCCATCGATCTGATATTAATTTACGACTGTTCTCGTCACTGCCGCCGCCCGTTTATTGCTCACATTGCGTGATCCATTGACCAGTTCAACACTTCGATAAATCATCGAGGTGTTCGATTCATATCGTGTCGCAGGCTTCTTTTCACAAAAACAAGGCAGTAAATACTTACCTTGAAAACGCTGCAAACTTTTAAAAGGGTTTGTTTTTTTGTTTTTTTTGTTTTTTTTTTGTTTTTTTTGTTTTTTTGTTTTTTTTTTACATAAAAGTTTTGCAAAAACAACTTCTGTCAATAAACAACTTTGAAAGCATTCAGCCCCGAAAAATAGACAGAAAAGCAGACATTTTGCCCCGAGCCCGGACTTTTACATGGGGAACCTAGAACCTATACTAGAAAAATAAGAAAAAACGCTGCAAATTTTACACAAGGGTTTATTATTCTTTGATATACGTTACTTGTACAGAAATTTAATTCTATGAATGAAAAAATTAAAAAAAAAAAATTTTTTTGGATTTTTATTTCAAAAAAAATTTTTTTTGGATTTTTTTGTTCAAAAATGTGTTCTTTTCCAAAATTCCGTATTTTTTACTCGAAAAATATTTAACATCCTGGGATCCTTCAAAAATCCCATTTTTAGCCCCACGAATGCCCAAAACATCGCCCCAGTGAAATCGGATCGTTCCGGGACCCCAAAAAATGGATTCTACGTCCAAAAATACTTCGAAAACGACACCTAACTCGATCCCATAGCTAAAAGCCTTCAAAAAACCCCTCCCGTAGCCCCATTATAGCCCCATAGCGCCCCACGGGTTTGGGCGATCGGACTGAAAACCTTGCGGGCACAACTAGATGGTAAACCAAGTATTTTGTCGAAATTTCAGATTTTTTAAAAATTTCCTACTGCCCAAAACGGCCTGGACGGCGGACGGCGTACGGCGTACGGCGTACGGCGGACGGACATTTCGGATTTAGAATGTAGACCACTTGAAACGGATAATGTCAAATTTTGAGCCCGATCGGAGTCGTCGACCTCTGTCGCGAAAACATAGGTGTATTATTCCAAGAATAATAAACCAAAACGCTGCAAATTTTACACAAGGGTTTATTATTCTTTGATATAGGTTACTTGTACAGAAATTTAATTCTGTCAATAAAAAAAATTAAAAAAAAATTTTTTTTTGGATTTTTATATTTCAAAAAAAAATTTTTGAGGCGATTTTTTTTTTCAAAAATGTGTTTTTTCAAAAATTCTTTAATTTTTACTCGAAAGATATTTAACTTCTTGGGATCCTTCAAAAATCCCATTTTTAGCTCCATGAAAGCCCTATAGATCGCCACAGTGAAATCGGATCGTTCCGGGACCCCAAAAAATGGATTCTACGTCCAAAAATACTTCGAAAACGACACCTGACTCGATCCCATAGCCAAAAGCCTTCAAAAACCACCTTCTGTAGCCCCATTTTAGCCCCAGAGCGCCCCACGGGTTTGGGCGATCGGGCTGAAAACCTTGCGGGCACAACTAGATGGTAAACCGAGTATTTTGTCAAAATTTCAGATTTTTAAAAAAATTTCTACTGCCCAAAACGGCCTGGACGGCGTACGGCGTACGGCGGACGGACATTTCGGATTTAGAATGTAGACCACTTGAAACGGATAATGTCAAATTTTGAGCCCGATCGGAGTCGTCGACCCGCGTCGCGAAAACATAGGTGTATTATTCCAAGAATAATAAACCAAAACGCTGCAAATTTTACACAAGGGTTTATTATTCTTTGATATAGGTAGGTTAGATTAATACCAGAGAGGGTATAGAAGTGGGTTCCTGAGGGGCGCCCCACGAATATAGGTTACTTGTACAGAAATTTTAATTCTGTCAATGAAAAAAATTTTTAAAAAAATATTTTATTTTTTTTGGATTTTTATATTTCAAAAAAGTTTTTTGGAGATTTTTTTTTTTTTTTTTTTTTTTTTTCACAAAATTTGTGAAATTTAATTCTTTATTTTTTACTCGAAAAATATTCAACCTCCTGGGATCCTTAAAAAATCCCATTTTTAGCCCCATGAAAGCCCCATAGATCGCCACAGTGAAATCGGATCGTTCCGGGACCCCCAAAAATGGATTCTACATCCAAAAATACTGTGTCAGGGTGCATCTATGGGTGTATGCACAAAACATAAAAAGAGTTCTCCGTGTAGGTATGTACTCCTAAACTGTAAACATTTTTTGCTTCCCAACTTATAAGTTATTTCTTATGGAGGAAAGGCTTTCTTACATGGTCATTTCTAAAACTCGGCAGACGATTTTATCCTTGTTTTAATATCGGATACATTCAGTGGTTTTAGCTATTTTCAACATCCACGGGGTCGGATTGGAATTCCATCGATCTGGAAGATTTTAAGAGTTAAAAAAAAAAAAAAAAAAAAAAAAATCACTTGTTCAGTCAATCTCTAGCGAAAAGAAATGGACGTGGAAAAGAATATAATATATTCCATATTATGGTTGGATTTTTTGGCCTTATTTTGTTTTTTGGGGTGCTGAACCCGAATCTGAAGAGATCCAACCAATATAATATATTGTTGCGTCCACATAGCAAGGAATCAATTGTCTCACTGAGCGGTCTATAACTCAAGTAATGGCTTTTAGCCGCAGCCAAATACGCCATCACTCTCTTAGCACCGTCTTCGTATAATATAATTTTAGTGAAATCCGATCAGCTTAGTACATTTACAGCATAGGAGATGTCTGGTCTCGTCCTACTTTGCATGTATCCCTGGTGGTACGGTATATTCTCTCTCAAAATTCAAGTACCTACTCGTTCACCATTCACTTGCTGCCATCACCGAAGTCGGGATGCATTATTGCGTCAACCATTTTGGTGTTTCCAAAGAAGAACATCTCCAACATGGTCTCTATTTGTTTTATATGGATTTCACCATTCGCTCTCTTTTCAATTTCCATTCCGAGAAATTTCTTAGGTCTTGCCAGTACGGTGATCGAAACTATCCTTGTAACATGGCTTTCACGTCAGCTGTCTTACTGGAACAGTTAGACGCCATCACCCACGTACAAGAACGTATTATCCATCGCACTGCCATGAACAAGCAGGGTTGGAACGTTTAAGTTGTGCAGTACATCTTTACAACGTCCTCCTGAAACCTTTAAAACCAGCGACATGAGAAAGCTCTGAGTCCATACAAAGCCTTGTGGACTTAACACACTCTATTGGACCTTCATTCTCACTTTTTGTTCCCCAGGTATTCCTCTTACCCTTCAGGAGGCTCCATAATATGGCACATATTATGTGCCAATCAATCTATTGTTCCGTTCAGGAATGTGTTTTCTCGTCTAATTGGTCCAGGTGTAGTCCATACTTGGCAGCTGTTGTTAGCGCAAACCTTACATTGGTTAGTTAAGCCACAAAACCTCTTACTACCAGTCTGCTTCTACAGCGTAGCCTCAGTTTAGCGTTTGTGCGACCAGCTCATAGTCATCACGTTTTTACTCCTTTAGGCATCTCTCTCTCTCTCTCTCTGGTCAACTACTTTTCAAGTGTAGCACTTTTCAGTTGCATTAAACTCTTCGTTGCTTGCATTATACAATCTCTTTGCGTCAGAGAAGCCTCATGCCTCTTTGTAGGTAGCTGGGTCCTGCTGATCATGTTCCAATTCAGTGTGACCAATACACATATAATAGGCTTCTTCAACATTATCCTCATAAAATTCAAATTCCCGCTCTTTTATTTTTCACTCCAATTTTCGAGGAGGATGTTGAAGGCTCCCTCTCTTTTTCTGTTGATGATTCAAAAGTCTCATCGCAAGTGATATAATATATATCGCATCGCAACATATAATATATATATTGTGACAGATATTATTTGTCATGCGGTTTGAGAAAGTCGTAAAAACTCCAACAATAATTATTATTGTTGCACGTTTTTTCAGTTTTTTGCTTATAATTCCGAAACTCTGCGTCCTACGGCAAAGGTCTCTATTATTAAAATGAAAGAGCATTTAATTTACTATAAAATTCACTGGCCGAAGTTGAATTGAATGAAACATTTAAAAAAAACAATTTTTTTTAATTTGTTCAAAAATATTTTCCTAATGATCTAATGATAACAAAGAAAATAAACCCTTGTGTAAAATTCGCCATGTTTTGAGTTTATTTCCGCGTTGATACAATATTTCATGGAGAATTCGAGCGATTTAAAACAAATCATAGAAGATACCGCAGTTTTTCGTCACTCTGAATGGTACGACCTTGACAAAAGATGCTCATCTAGATTTTTACATTCTTAAAATAAATCCATCGAATTCCTCGCCTGAGAATAATTATCGGAGTCCGAAAAAACAAGTTTCCGGTAAGGTGAGGTGACATACGTTCTTTTGCTCTGTTCATCTTGAAATAGCTCAGTTGGACGGAAGTGGTCAGCGATTAAAATAATATGGCTGCTATCCAGATCATAGGAGATATCTCAGCCGGTCATGAGTTAGATTGCGGAACGTCTCGAGCGACTTTTTTTTTTTCAGTTGGTAGGTCTATCTCATTCTGGCTCTAGTACGTCGACCTTCACCCTTGCTGTCAGAGTCATGATTGAAGTGATGTTAGCGTAAGCTGAATTTTGCACATTGTTGATATAGGTAAGTAAGGGGAGTGAGCCAAGTTTCAGACCAAAAATCCGATTTGTTTCTACCACTGCAGTGAATGGTTTCTGTTTATTTTGAGTTTTGTGGCATAGAGGAATTGAGATAGACTCGAGTAGATAGACTCGATAGACCATGGTGGAATAGATCTATTCCTCCATGGTTTTGTGGTTTTGTCGTCAGGAGCCTGAAAACGAGAGGGTTAAACAGGAAACTGTTGAATCATAACAGTAAGATTACAAATGATTTCAAGATAGTGAAGAGTGGCGGATGAACGTAAAATCCATTTTCGGGGGTCCATCATGTGTCTTAAACTAATAATTGACAATTGTCAATAATTGACAATAATTATTATTGTTGATGATGATGTAGCGGTTCCAAACCTCAACAACTTTTCACCACTGTCTTGACACTATACAACTGTACAAATTTACCTACCGGTTTTTAAAATTACCTACATTGAGTAAAAATTCAATTTTATCATCAAAAATAAGTTTATTGATTGTATTGATTTTTTAAAATTTGTTTAGGTATTATTATTAATTTTTTAATTTATTCATACTATCATCTTTTTTCTAATTTTTTAAATGTTGTTATTTGATCAAACAAGTTAATGGACAATTTGCATAATTTTCTGAAAGAGTTTGTTCTAACAAGAACAATGGCGAAATTCCCACATATTTTCGTTCAGTAAATCATTTTACTTATGAATTTTATAATTTCCGAGATGTGATTTCTTCGTTTGAAACAACGTGCGGGAGTGAGGGCCAATGAGGGAAGCGTTTTTTTTTTTTTTTTTTTTTTTTTTTATTATTATTATTATTGCGCAAATTACCTATAAGTTAAAAAGAACATTTTAAATTCATCGAAAAACATCACCTTTCAACTCTAATGCGCCAAAATTAACTTACCGGCCGTTCAAGTCGGAAGAAGCGACCCAACCGATTTTTTTTTTTTTTTTTTTCACCTTTTTCCACGCAGCAGTCGAGGCGCTACAATCCCTTTGCGTCTTGCCTTGTGTTAATACATTCGTATTGTTTGGGATCCAAGTTTCTTATCTCTTCTACTCTGGTAAATCCTATTCAGACTCAGTCCACTGCAAGGCTTCATAACCATCCTAACAATTTAAAACTCTGCAATCACAAATAGGGTGTGGGAGTGGCAAAAAATAACTAATTAATTAGACTGATCAGAAGCTAAGAGTTGAATTACCTATTTATAGACAATCCATAAAATTACATGCAGTTATTAATTTTTTATTAGTATCAATTACACAGGTTTACAAAAAAAAGGTCACTTACAGGCGCCGCGGAAAAAACCATTAATCTATATGTATTTTGGGGTGCTGAATCCGAATATGACCTCCGTTTTTCCCGGTCACGTCCAAATTTTCGAGATATTTGCGATTTTTCGTTTTTTCGGCCTTTTTCAGTTTATAGAATCACAGATAATAATCGTGCAGATGCCCAAAAATTCCAAAAAACACGATTATTATTATCATTATTATTAAAATTCCAAAAAACACGATTATTATTATTATCATTATTATTATTATTATTTTTATTTTTTCCGCGGCGCCTGAAAGTGACTGAGTGGTTTTTTTGTAAACCTGTGTTATTGATTAAATCGCCTATGAAGTGATTCATGTAAGTCTTCAATACTACAAATTTGACTTTCATGATGAATCAATTGTTGTAGTACTCTATGTGATTTTAGTACGCTATGTGGGTCGTACTCTATGTGATCAATCTATAATATAGCCTATATTATAGGCTAGTAACTATCTCATTTAAGAAACTTTAAAAAAATCCCTCTTTCTTCTACTAGCAGTATCTTTATCCGGGCGCACTCATGAAGAAGAGTCCCTGGGACGTTTTCACGCATGAAGAGTCCCACAACCTTTCTCCGCGCATGGAACAACCTTTCTCCCGTTTCGGGGCTATGCGCAAAGAATCCTACACCTTCCGCTGGATTGGCCAAGAGGAGGCCACACCACGAATAGGCTGTCGACACTCTGGCATTTATCGAGTCCCTGACACCGGCCATGCTATGGGTCAGAAGGTAGTCCAGCTGAATCAGCACCTGGAAGTCCCCAATCAGAGCTTGGTTGCGCTTAGCCGATTCTTGTCAACGTCCTTCCCATGTGGCAGAAGGTAGTCAAACTGAATCGGCTCCTGAAAATCCGAAAACAAAGCTTGGTGGCGCTTAGCCAATTCTGGCTAACATCCTTCCCATGTGGCAGGAGGTAGTCAAGCTGAATCAGCTCGTGGAAATCCCAAAACAAAGCTTGGTGATCAATGTCCTGTCTCTGTCACCTACTCCAGCTAACGCTGCGATCCAGCCTGTAGAGCAGGCCTACCCTAAGGTGCATCTGTTGGGTGTGTACCTACATGTATTGTTTTTCCTAATAATTGATTAGGTTTGTTGTGTGAGTGGCGGAGTGCGTCCGGCGCCCAGGTGTTTTGGAGGATGCAGGAAGGAGTATACTCCACCTATATACCACCTGTTGGTATACCTACAGGTGGAGATTCGTCAGTGGAATGACACAAGCTGCTGCAACAGAATCTGTTGCATGCAATCTGCAGACTCTGGGAATGCTCCAGCTGCAGAAATGGAGGATCTGGGTTCCTTAGGCTCACCCTAAGTGTCGGGTTGTTTTAAGTCCAGCAGATCCAGAGAATTAGCAGAAGAAAAGCGGCTTACCCGGCACAAATATTCGTGATTGGAAATGCCCCATGGGGTACAACTGCAGTTGTACCAAAGGGCGGTTCCCCTGCTTCCAATCTTATCTTGTCAAGTATGGACTCCTGGACAACGGGCTCTCGTGAAATTGCTATTAAATATGGGTATGCAGGTCTATGACAGCTGCAAGCAGAATTCTTGAGGGCTCCCAAGTCGGCTGCCATTGAGTCGATCTCGGGAGAAATAGCGAGCGTCAGCGCGCTAGAGTTCAGTCCCTCGAACCTGCGTTAGCGGGAAGGACATCAATTGGACAGAATAGGTAGTTACCTAAAGTTTTCCCCACACTGCTCTAAGAAATCCAGAAATCCGAGGTGGAATTCAGCCAGTCTCTGACAACATCCTTGCCTAATCGCACGACATTTTGCCCAGGGACTCCTCGTGCATAAACACGATTATATATAGTTAACTATATATAATTACAAGGTATTGATCTAGCAAATAGTAATCAGGCCTATAGACTGCGATGTTTGTATATTGATGAGAGGCAGGCTCGGTAGTGTTGAATGTGGCGTCCAACATAGTTAGGAGGTTATGATGAGCAACAGTATCGGGGAATTACCATATACAAACCACCACCTGTTGCCTCGGCGAGATGAACGTCCAACCAATATCGTCCAATTTGAGGTGGGACTGAAGGGCAAGTGTAGAGGAAGGGATGTCATCCTGGAAGTGCCCCGACAGTATACAGGAGGTGAAGAGGTGGCTAGAATGCGGGGAAGGGGGTGAGTTCTGAAGGTCATCGCGACATAGGTGGCCGCTGATTGGCTAGGTCAACTCAATCATATACCAATCACGTCCCAGCTGTGGTCACGCTCTTCAAACTAATTCTTTGCCCTCAACTAACCAATAAACTTGATTCTCTCCGGAATTGGGATCCCCCCCCCCCCCCTCACATGCAACTAGATTGGCGGCAAAATATCACAAGGGAATCAAAAACCAAGGACTATTCCGTCATTTATTGTACAATCCCCTTTTGAACTATTCAACATTGAACTCCTTCACACCATTTCCATAGTTGAATTTCACCAAACCGCCATCTTAACCAAAATTTACATTTTGAGGAAAACTACACAAACATTTACCATCTTTAGTGTATTAATAGTAAAGAATAATCCAACAATAAACACAACATCTAATGTAGAGACGAAAATAAATGTGAACATAACATAATACTTAAGATACATCAATACGTATTATAGATACACTTTGTTTATTCATAATTTTTCAATATTATGTAATCTTTGTGGTAAAAAGCGCTTCTCGGGAACGAATGAGGCAGAAACATCAAGCGACCCTGCAACAAAGTAAAACCAAAAATTATTAAAATGACGCTGTTGAGCTGGCAGGGTTTGGTACTCGGAGATCGGGACATTTTAATGGTAGCCAAGGTGGAGGTAGCCAAGGTCTCGAGAAAAACAATGAGATTCAGAAGTGGGAGCTTTTCCAAGTGGCTGTTGGAGCGTCAAACTACCCACGCCGATACGGTAGCCTTCACGCTGTACCTTCATGACACAGTAAGGATGTCGAAAAAGTATCGATACATATCGATGTTTTATCCCTCACAGTCTCTCACTTTCAACCGGGGGAAACACGTTTGGCCCCGAAGACCTCTGAAGGAGGCAACACGATTGGCCACATGAAAAACGACCCGTTTGGCCGCGGATTCTTTGACGCCCCGTCGCGCCCTTAGGGCTGGGTCAATTTTAACTTTAAAGGTACCTAGTTCATTTGACGCAGAATTTTGTGTTTTTGGTTTATTATTCATGGAATAATACACCTATATTTTCGCGACGGAGGTCGACGACTCGGATCGGCCTCAAAATTTGACATTATTCGTTTCAAGAGGTCTAGATTCGAAAACCGAAATGTCCGTCCGCCGTCCAGGCCGTTTTGGGCAGTAGGATTTTTTTTTTTTTTTTTTTTTTTTTTTTTTTTATCTGAAATTTTGACAGAGTTCTTGATTTAACATCTAGTTGTGCCCGCAAGGTTTTAGTCCGATCGCTCAAACCTGTGGGGCTAAAAAGGGACTACGGGAGGGGTTTTTGAATGTTTTCGGCTACGGGGTCAAGTAAGGTGTCGAAGTATTTTTAGACGTAGAATCCATTTTTGGGGGGTCCCAGAACGATGGGGGATCTATGGGGCAAGAATCGGGGGGTTTTGTAGGATCCGTGGGAGGTCAAATAAACTGTCGTTTTCCGAGTAATTTTAGACGCACAATCCATTTTTCCATGCAGGTCCCACATTTATATTTAATATAAACATTTAACTGTTTATAAACAGTCAGGAATCTTGGGCGTCCATTAGGATATAAATATTAAATATTTTGAATTCAATTTTTAAGCAATTTTTTTATTGACAGACATAATTTCGGCACGAGTAACCTATATCAAAGAAAATAAACCCTTGCGAAAAATTTGCAGCGTTTTCCTATTTGACAGGTACCTACTGATTAAATCAGTAGGTATGAGAGGAAAATGTTTCCTCTCATACAAGGTTGATTCCCATCGAGGACAAAAAAGGATAACCCGCCTCGAGCTTTTTGAAGTATTGAACGACTTTCAAGTACGGAGAAAACACGTCGGGAAATGGACCTGCGCCTGCGTGAGGGAAACCTGTCAGCGGAGAAAACGCGAGGTAGGAAAATTGGATCCCCGGGTTGAATTACAAGGGATAAACGAGGGGGGGGGGGAGCTTTTGTGAAACTTAATAATAATCCGCGACTTCTCTTTCGATAAGCCGATATTGTGTGGGTTAATTAACGCCGAACGCCAAAGACCGGCCCTGACGCGCGTTTTCCCTTCCGGGAATTTTCCCCGGGAAAACTCGTCGTCTCCGGGAAAACGCGAATAGCGGGAGAGAGAAATTATGAACGGTTGATTTTTTTTTCTTTTTCGTGTGCCCCTTTGCCCATTGTTTTCCGTCAAATTATTGGAAATCTCCCCCCCCCCCCCCCCCCCACCAAAATATCAGGTGACCATACCATCCATATTCCGGCTCCCGAAATTACTGTATGTTGACGGAAGATCTATTGATCTTTTTCTCTCCCTCATCTTCGAATGTTACGGGTTTTCGACAAATTACCGTTGGAACTCGCGACCCGTATCCTTTTTTGCAGGTGCGGTCATTACCGTGTTTTTTTATTCCCCCTGAATATCTTTCGCTTTGCTGTAAAACTGGTTGCTCTAGTATTTGAATTGCCAATTGAATTTGACAAATGAAAAAACTTCCACATCCGTTGGTCCTCATTTTGTTATAATTATTATTATAATATTATTATTCTCAAATTAGTGCACCTACGTATTCGCGACTGGGATCAGACATTTTATATAACCGCAGTGCCTAACGTTATTCCAATGGAAATCCCTGTCCATATGGAAACGCCCGTCCAGGGCGTTGGGAACACATAATTGTTATCTGAAATTTTGACAAAATACACGGGTTGCCATTATGTTGTGTCTGAAAGGTTTTCTGATATAGGTAGGTGTTAATTGGGCAAAAATTAATTCTGTATCAATAAAAAAATATTTTTGAAATATTAAAAAAAAATTTGTAAAATGTTCGGACAGAAGTGGGACCTCGAAAAATGGATAATGCGTCCAAAACTACTCGGAAAACGGCAGCTTATTTAACCACCCTCGGATAGGTACTTCAAAATTCCCATTTGTAGCCCCGTGAAACCACCATAGATCCACACGGTGAAATCGGATCGGTCCGGGACCTCAAAAATGGATTCTACGTCCAAAAATACTTCGAAAACGACACCTTACTCGATCCCATAGCCAAAAACCTTCAAATAACCCCTCCCGTAGCCCCATTTTAGCCCCATAGCGCCCCACGGGTTTGGGCGATCGGGCTGAAAACCTCGCGGGCACAACTAGATGGTAAACCTAGTGTTTTGCAAAATTTCAGATTTAAAAAAAAAATACCTACTGCCCAAAACGGCCCGGACGGCGGACGGACATTTCAGATTTCGAATGTAGACCTCTTGAAACGGATAATGTCAAATTTTGAGGCCGATCGGAGTCGTCGTCCTCCGTCGCGATTACAAAGGTGATTATTGAGTATTATTGCAAGAATAATAAAACAAAATTGAAATATTTCCACATTTTGGGGGGGGGGGGGGGGGGGGGATGGGACCTCAATAATATATTAGTTTACTTTGAACAACTTGCAATTCAATAATAAAAACCAAAATTTTCCAAAAACTATCATTAAAATTTTGAAACATTAAACTCTCGTAAGCGAATACTAAAATTTGAAAGTTTAACTAACATAAAATATGTGTCATAAAAATTCAGCATTAAATTTCTCTATTTTTAAACTTGCCCCATTGTGTGAGCCCGATTCCCCGACTCAAATGAATTATCCTCCTGCCCGAATTGAAATGTTTATAAGAATTTCTGCTGTGGCCCGATTTTCCGGCCTATTTCACTGTAACTTCGGGAAAATGTCATTAGATACACGCTTTAGATGAAGAACCTTTTAGATCTGGTTGAACTGCCTGCGTGGTTAGGGGGACTGGCCATTGATCCTGTGGCAACCGCCAGCCTAGCTTTCAACACTTCAAGACAGGCTACCGACTGCTTGGTTCAAGCCATCAAGCAGGAGGCGCTCTTCTAACTGGTCAACCGCGAGGACCATGTCAGCCAGACCCTGAATGAGGCCCGTGCCCAGAGGAAGGCTGATCTGTCAGTTGAGGCGATGAGCTGCTGCCGCTTGTACCCTTTCGCCAGCAATGCACCATTCAGCGGACGAAAGGCGCTTTCCTTTGGCGGCAGATGACTGTGATCTTCGCGCCTCACAGTTCCGGGATGCCCTTGTATTGCTATAAGATACGGATTGGAGCCTGTTGGCTTGCCCGAGACGTGCGATGGCTGCGAGGCACCGATGGACCTGACCCATGCCCTGAATTGTAAAACGGTGGCAGGTAAAGAGGGGCCATGATTGGGTGAGGGACGTGTGCGCAGAAATGGCAGGTCTAGCCTGGAACGGGGTGAGAGCTGAGCCGAGGCAATGGATGGCAGCCCGGCACTCATCGCAGACTTGGTGGTCGCTGGGGTGTGGCATAGGGAAAGGTTAGCGTTTTTTGACAATCGCGTTATTAACGCCGACGCGGCCTCCTATGCCCATCTCATCTGGGACCAGGTATCCAGGTCGACTAAACACGCAAAATATGGCACCGCTGCTGAATATTTGAAGGCATCATTCTCCCCACTAGCATGGGCATGCGACGGATCCATGGGGAGAGAATTCCAACGATTCAATCGACAGCTCGCAACTCTGGCCGAAAAGTGGGCTCGTCCATTTTCGCCAGTTGCTGCATAGGTTCGGGTGAAGCTGCAGTTCGCTGTCGTCCGGACAGTGGCATCCCGACTGCGGGGTACCAGAAGAAAGTTCCGGTGTCTCGGACTGGAAGACGGAGTGGGCCTCGAGTTCTGGGACGAGTAGTCCACGCGTCTACGGCGCCCATGGCCCTCATTTGGTGTTCCGCCATTTACTGTTTTTGTTTTTGTTTCTTTTGTTGTTAGTTGTTATTTTGTTTATCATTCTTGTTATTTTTTGTGTCATTCCCCTGTATTCACTTGCTCTGGGTGTAATAAAACTTTTATTTCTTAATCGAAGGCAACTTATCTTCACTTGAAAACAGGCGAAAATTACAAGAGCACCCACTCAAATAAACTAACTGCCGCCTTATTATCCCTGTGGTTCATAGAGACAGTATGGGCACAAATATTAACTCACTCGCATCCCAAGAGATGGCGTTAGGGGTTCGGAATCCTGTCGGAAGACGCCTTATATGAAAAACCTTGTTGAGCCCCATTACCCGCTGAGCCCCAATACCCCACTCTAACTCAATTTGTTTCATTTTGTGACTTGTGCGCTTTTGCCGTTATTGATAATCTTAATTATTAAGATTGGCATGTAGGGGGGCAGGCTGGCATTCTTCGTCTCCGTCTGGCGTTCACTCAATTTTGTTTAACTGAGTTGATAAGTTTGACAAGAGACGACAAACCGTTGGTAAAAGATTGACGTTTCACCGACCCCCAAATCAGAACCGATCAATTAGGATAATTCATTCAGATCCCATCAATCATAATAATTCAACATGTCAACAGTGGATTTATTGTCTGAAGACGAATTCTTTTTTGTAAGTATTTTAGTGTCTCACCTTGAGGTGGGTGTTTGTAGATATTTCTCAGCCTTCACGTCCTCCTTAGTTTTTACCTGCAAAATATTGACATTGGATTAAATTTGACGTAATTTGATGAACATTACAAAACAAAAGCTAAGTCAAGATGGGCATTTCGGTTTTTTGCAATGGTACGATAAAGCATCTTCAGGGCAACTTTCCTACCAAATCCAAATCGCTCGAGTTTGACAAAAATAAAAATAAAACGAATATCAACGTTTCGCTCAGACACGTGAAGTGAACGTGGCGTTTGGACCACCTATTCTGTCCCTGAAGACTCCTATCGAGAGCTGGCTTTAACCGCAGCCATTTGAAGGACTGATCGTAATGAGAGAACGCTTTTGGTGTGATAATAGGTCGTTTTATTCTAGTGCTCGACAACATACGTGGAGTAGAAGTGCCCTTCCAGAACGGATTCGAGCATAAAACTTTTGCCACCCACGGATTGATATTGTAGATCCGGGCGATTTCAAAATGAGCGCAGAAGGGTGCCAGCCTTGTAAAAAGAGCGAACAGAAGTCAACACAACAGTCAAGAGCTCAGAGGCCATGTAAATAGAGCTGACGGTGAAGCGTCTTTCAGTCTTCTGGTTTTCTAGTCATTTTGGTCTTAAATCTGTTAACATTCAGTTCTTCAGCTTCCGAACGTCTTCCAGTCATAAATCTGCAGATTTTCCAGTCTTTAGTCTTTCACACCCAAGTCAGGGTTAGCTTGTCCTCTGGTAGTCCAGTCAATCGGTGTTCAAAAATGCCGTTTCCTTAACAAAATTAGGGAAGTTTATTTCTCAACGGATCTGTTTGTTTTTTTGGGGACGCTGAATTCGAATATGAAGTTTGCCGCTTCCTTCGAGGTCGGCATCACATCGAAAAATGAAAAAAAAAAAAAACCTCAAATTTTGGCACTTTTTTCAGTTTTTCACTTATCCCGTCCGTTTTCCGAAGATGACCACTCCATACAAAATTAAAGTACACAAAATTTCCTTTGAAAAGCTGTGGTCAAAATTGATGTTTGAGCCGGTGGTCTTGGGGATACTGCGTTTTGAAAAACAGCTTCTCATTTTGTGCGATGGTTACCATATTTTGACAATAGTTCTCACGTTCTCTGCCTTTCACTTTTTGGACTTCAGGTTGCCTTCTACTACACATCTAGTCTTTAGCCTTATAGTTTCCAATCTGCTAGTCTTCCAGTCAGTTTGGTCTGTAGTCTGCTTCTAAATTTCAGTCTGCCTTAAATCATTGGATATTCCACTCTTTAGCTCTATAGATGCCCAGTTAGTCCAGTCATTAGTTGTCCAAAAGTAGTGAATCTAAGAAAAAATACCTGAAGAATTTTTCTGTGAATCTAAGAAAATTTGGTTATCAACTAGATTCGGATATGGCTTCACCATGAAAATGGCCAAATTTCGGTCCTATTTATGGTTTTTTGCCTTTAACTCGGAAACCATGCGTCCTAGCGACATGACTACATCATACAAAATTAAAGCTGATAAAATTTCCTAACAAATGAGACCAAGAACGCCTCGGTAGCTTCCTCCGTTTGGACGCTAGAGCGTGCTGAAGTTTGACCATTTTTATAACTAAGCCAAAATCTTCGTATTAAACACTATTAAATACCACAATCGGTCCCCCGAACTCCCACATAAGGTATCCTGACCCCCCCCCCCCCCCCCACCCAAATCACCTTTTGCGAATATGCACTTATTATGCACTATGATAAGTTACCCTTACTCTCCCCCCCCCCCCCCCCCAGGTCAAACTACACCCCATGGGGCGGGGTGGGAATGTTTGTGTCCATCAAAGGTATTTCAAAGAACACTTTCATTACACGTTTGACAGCGCATTTGCGAAATAAAAGGTGATTTTTAGGTGGATGTGGGAGGGGGGGTGAAGGGTGGGAGGAGGGCGGAGGGGTGGTGAAGGGTGGGTTGTGGGGGAGGGGTGTCAGGGTACATTATGTGGGTGTTCGGGGGACCAATTGTGGTATTTAATAGGCTTCGGAAGTATGTAATACGACTAGTGTACTAGTATAGTGGTTGTAGCTCAGAAACTATTGGTCCGATTCCAAATTTCTTTTTTTCTCGTGAAAGCTGATTAAATTTTATATAAGTAACGGCACATTGCATGTCTATTGAAACAACAAAAGTGCCGTTAGTATTCGTCGGAAAGTGTGTAAAAAAGGAATTTTACCATTTACGACCAAGTTTTTCAGAGAACGTTCTTCTTTCCCTCCCTTATGAAAGCTCAAATCGAAATTTCACACGGAATAGCTGTGACGGGGAATTTAATCAGCTTTGTGATTAAAAAAAGAAAAGTAAGATCGGACAAACCGTTCTCGAGTTATAGGCAGAAATGTGCAAAGCATCATTTTTTATTCACAATGTGCCCCTTTTTGCCGTGTCCGCCCCTCCCTTATCAAAGCTCAAATCGAAATTTCACACGGAATAGCTTGGAAAAATAAATTTGGAATCGGACCAATAGTTTCTGAGCTACGACCGAAAACGTTCTGAAGATGTAGTTTTTTTTTAAAATTATTTCCCGAAAATCGATTTTTGGTCAATTTGGCGTGCGTGCCTCCCCTTAATTTTGTATGGAGTTGTCATGTCGCTAGGACGCATGGTTTCCGAATTAAAGGCAAAAAATCAAAAAAAGGACCGAAATTTGGCCATTTTCATGGTGAAGCCATATCCGAATCTAGTAGATAACCAAATTTTCGGATTCAGCACCCTCGAAAACCGTCGAGAAAAATTCTTCAGGTATTTTTCCGTTCCAAACTACCTAATGACTGGACTACCATACGGAAAAGCTTACTGGAAAACGCGGGTTTTTTTTTTTTTTTTTTTTTTTTTTTTCAAATAAGGCTAAGGAGCAATTTGAGACCGGGACATGGGGGTCTATTCGTAATTAGCGTCAAGTATGGAGGGTTTCAGAGGTTTTTACCCCAAATATGACCAATCACTGTGCTGCGCCGTAGAGGTTTTATCGACGCCAAACCAGTCTGCACTTGAATGATAAAGCAGGGGCTGCACCGAAAAAGGATGTGGTATATTTTAAAATGAATATTCAATTGAACATCCTAGTTCATCTTTAACGTTAACTTCATTCCATTGGGTATCCGCGTGAACGGTTTTTTTCCCAGTTGCCGAAGAGGCTATTGTTTTGCTCTCGAGAATGATTTCCGGTCAGTGGAGCAAGTGTTTGGTTTATAATTCCACACATTAACGGCTAAGTCCTTGAGGCCCGTTTTTCGGCTTATTCCGACAACTTGCCCTTGAAGCACGCCATGTACCTACTTATCAATTTTGATCAAGATTAAAAACGGATGTGTTCGACTTTTTTTTCCAACATTCCATATACGTGAGGAAGATGACTTTGATTTCAAACGGCGAATGAACACAGAAAAAGATAACCATAAACTTCAAAGTCTACAGCGCTACAACAAAATTCACAACTTCTACAAAGAAAAATGCTAAAATGAAGCATTTTTCTAGCATTTAATGACCTAATATCATCAAACTAAAAGAAAATGCTACTTTCTAAACTATTTCAACATCACAATACATAAAACGACTAAATTTTAAGAGCTAAACACAGAAGTTGCATTTAAATGAAAATATACCACTAAACCAGGTATTCAACAACCTCTAAGTATGTAACAAACGCTATTCATATTAGCTGCAGTGTCTCATTACGCTAAGTGTACCTCATTAAAACTGCGCTTAGAGATGATACCCCAGGCACTGTAAAACGAGTTTAATGTTTAATTTGAAAATGTGAGGGTGACATTGGCTTAGTTAGTTTGATGGTAAACTTGGTATAGTTCAGTAGACAGAGCAAAGAAAAGGGGGTCTGCTGGAAAAAATTCCGAACTTAATGAAACTTTTACAGGTTGTTCGGGGGTGCCACATGACTCTCCCATTTTGCCTCCTAAAAAAAAAAAAAAAAAAAAAAGTTCTCAAGAAAATCCGGGCCCGGGGGCAACGGGTCCAGTGCCCCCCCCCCCCCCTCCTACGGGGCTGAGCTTAGGGGCTACTACCCAGGGGGGTTCACTATGTCGATATATATGAGTGATTACCTTAATAATTATGGTAATTATTACCGTACAACTGATGGTAAATGGCACTTAGAAGGCCAAAATCTTCGGGTTTGGCCATTTTGAGAAAATCCCATAACTTTGATCGGCTGTATCTCGAGTAACATTATGTTTAGGGGAAAAGTTTACACATACAAAATTGTAGCAAAATTTGCTACAATTTTGTACATTTAATGTAATGCTCTACATCTTTCAACGAGGACTATTTGGTCGAAAACCACTTATTTTGGAAGGTATGAGCGAAAAAGGAGAACAGTCGAAAAATTTTGAGGTTTTTCGGCCCTCCCCAAGTTAGCCCAAGGTCCTCGTTTCAAAAAACTTGACAAGATTCATCCCACAGCACCCCCCGAACAACCAAAAGTTCGGCTTTTTTTCCAGTTAGTACAACGTACATACCTATCTACTGGACTATAGTAGTTTCGTGTATTGGATTTAACAGTAAAAATTTGGGCGTTGGTAAATATTGGATTCAGAAAACATTTTTCATGTTTATCGACCATTGGTGAATCAACTGAAAACATCCCGAATCCACTTGAAGGGTGTCAATATAAAGAGAAATGAACCGCCTTCGGCGAGTCGGCGTTTTCAGTGAAAATTCCGCTCAATTTGTTCGCTCGTTAGTTTCCGGTTTCCCGATAGTGGAGGTTTTCATTGACGGGACGGCGACGGTTTCAATGAATCAATAACAAGGTCCGTTCATGCGCCCTTTTTGTCGACGTCAATACGAGAGCGTAACCTGTTGATAGGGAGGATTTCATTACACGAGCGAACACGGCCCAAACTGACCTACACCCCTTTTTGTAACACACTGGGGTGGATAACGTTTTTGCATCAATACGAATTAACCCAGAGTAAAAAAATAATGGCACCAAGAGCTAAATATAGTGAAAGGTTTTTCTTCTCATGTTTTCACGTGTGCTGAACACGAATCTGATGTCCAATTTTCGCCATCGTATCAGCATTTGGTTTAAAACCCAACTTATCTAGAAAACGTCAAAAATGTTCACTCAAATTGATCTGATTCTCCAATGACTAAGTTTTAGGAGCTACGAAATATAGCAGATTCAAGAGATTTCAACGCTGACTCGAATGAGACCAACCGCAAGGTGCTACGATGCGTAGTTTTTTATATAATATATAAAGGTAATATCATGACCTCGAGAAATCATTGAATTTATAAAACTATTTAATTAATCTTGCAACAGGTATTTTTAGCCCGTTTTTGGTACTTTTCCTCAAACACTATTTTTTCTGGGCCAGCTTGGATGAACAGTGACCGGAGCAGCCTCACGATTTGGAGCACTCTGAGGACGCTGAGCTCGATGCCAAGAGAGAAGAAAGAGACGATGCTAAAACGGAACAATACGTCTGACGATTTCAACGAAGATAACGCGGTCTTGTTATTCAAGTATTAAGGAATTAAATATATAATAAAAACGCGCAAAGTATGGAAATATTTGAGTAAGTAGGCCAGTTGCAAAACGCGCTAAAACGATTTTTTTAAATAAAAAATACCTACCTTCCAAAATCTAAGTTCCTAATAGCTCTAATAGCAAACTCCATGTTAAATAACATCATTCCATTTTTATTACTTAATCATTCAGCCCACCCCCAAGCCATGTACTATGTTGTAAGTAGATACCTACCTTCCCCAATCACAGCAAGCTTATATTTAATAAAAGCTAGCTAGTGTGTAGTTGTGTCCATATGTGTGTAACGTGATGGTTCTTTTTGTATAGCCCTGATGATGCTGTATAAATATAGCGAAACGTTGGCCTGAAGTTTAGTACCATTTCCCCAACCGACTCTCAAGAATAAAGCACTTAAAACGTTATATTTAGGGGCCTAGATATCGATATATCATTATAATATGACGCTTATCTATATAATAATATTATTATTATATTGATAAGCGTCATATCGAGTTCAAACTATCGATCCTATATGTCTATATCATAATATTATCAGATATGATTCTCTCATCTGTAGCGCTTGGGTGGGGGAGTGCATTGCTAAGTTTATAAGTATGGCAAAAAATTAGCTCCATGTTGAAAAACTATTTTCGGCTTGTTTTGATTTTGGTTGTCAAGGCACGGCAGGAACATTCCTATTTTAGCTCCACTTGACAGCCGGGAATCTAATTGCCCTACTTGACAGGACAGTCGTATAAAACGAGGCGCGTGGGAGAGTTCAGTCTTGAAGGAGGAGAAGGTTCGGGCCCACTGCACTCGGGCGGTCCCCGTCAATTGGGAGGAACGACGAGTTCATTTCTCGAGATAACCATCTGGTGTAACCTCAGCTCGGTGAACCAGACCTAACAAAACACTGAGTCGACGCAGGAAGCCCAGTTTGTCGTTCCCAATGAGCCCCGCTCCGTCCGTCCCAATTTCCACGGGGCAAGATAACAAGCGCACACCTCGTGACAAAAACACACACACGACCCTCCGACCTATTCACGTTCATATCGACTATGTAAACACACGTCTTCGAAATGGTCCAATTAATCAGCTTCATCCGGCGCAGGAAACCCTGAATGTGGCTCCAGTTGTCACGCCTGATCAACTGTGACGGACCTCTTGTGACCTCAGCAGAACACATTACGTCTACATTTTTTTTTTTTTTTTTTTTTTTTTTTTTTAGATTAAAATGTTTGTAAATGGAGAGTAAGGAAAATCTTTTTTGAAACCCCCCATTATACAAGTTTTTTTTCCCCCTTTGCTTTTTCCCCAATAGGTATGTGATTTCAAGTTTTGTATTTGAGGTATTTTCAACATTTTTCAAGATGTGATTTCGAAAAAAGTATAAATACCTCCAAATTTGGGGTATTTTAAGAATAAATCTTGAAATACCTTGAAATAACAAACAATTTTGTTTGATTTTATTTGATGATTTAATGTCAAGGCGTTTCACGATACTTCTAGGCATTTCAAGTTTTTTATTTGAGGTATTTTCAAGATTTTTCAACATGACACATCACACTGTGATTTGATGACAGGTATTTCATAATAAATATATTGGATAATATATTATTATGGATAATATTATCATCTAACAAATTTTGTTAGATTTGATTCGTGAATTTCATTTCAAGGAATTGCAGGATTTGTATTTGAGGTACCTACTTTCAGTATTTTTCAAGGTGTGATAACGAGACATTACTAGAAATACCTCGAAATATCTTGAAATAACAAACCATTATGTTTTATTTGATTTTATGGAATTTCAGGATTTGTATAAGGTTTAAGGTAGGATATTTTTGAGATTTTTCAAGATTTGATTTTAATTTTGGGGGCGACGGGAGATTCCTTCACGTAAAAGTGAAAAGTTGAAGTTTTAGCCAGGTAAGTATATGCCAAACATGGGTAGTTGCCATCATCATCACCATTATCAATACTTAAGTGTCTAGGCCGCGCTGTACGACTTCTGCAACTCAACCAACCGGTTCAGTGACAAAATGTGTCTACAATTTAATGCATTTAATGCAATCTATTGCAATTTGCTCCCTGGAAAGGAGTGCGTCACAATCAAAAACTGGGGAAGATTAAATCTTAAATTTTCAACCTATGTAACGGACCTCGAAATGGCGACTCTCAACGCTAATTTACTCGTCCGATGTAAATTCTTCGGGAGTTGGCTGTCGTAGCCCGTAGGGTTGGCCTGCTAGAATCTACTATATTGGAGCTGCAACACGAGGAGGAGGAGAGTGGCCCCAATGTGGTCATCTTTATTCTAGGGTACTACTTTCGGAGTAGGTACCGCTATAGCGATCGGAAAATTATTTTTTGTTAAATACCAACAATTTTTTCCAACGAGGAAATTCTGACACCAACAAGAAGTTGCTCCATGTGACCTATCTGAGCTCCGAAAGGGATAAAACTAGATTTTACATTCCAAATGAATCTTTTCACTTTCACAACGTTTCAAACTGAACGCATGAAGAGAGGGGCCCGCCATGGCCGCAGCGACCACCTCCACAGGACGGAACGAGCGGGGGTTGGCTAGCGTACCCACCAGGGGCTGGCCCTCTATTATCTTTATAAACATCGTGTAAATTGAAATCTATCTAGGACTACCAGCGAAACGTTCTTCGAAACCACGAACGTCAAAAGAGCCTTCAACGTCCCATCGCCCATAAATTGGCTCCTCTACCCTGATATTGGATTCAATTGATTTGTTCGTCTGACGAGTAGATTTGCTCCCATCGACAACATATTTAATCTTATCGTAACTGGCAGTCCCGAGTCAGCAAAAGTTACAATGAAAAATGTTTTGTGATTCTGCGTGGAGTAGTCGGTTTCCATATTACTTATCGGGGTAATGTGAGGGAAAAACCGAGGGCTGATTATAGTATTAATTGAATTTAATGAAGTATGCAAGTAATCGTTTCGAGGCGCCTTTCACCAGTCCCTTCACGGGGTTTAGGCTCATCAAGAGTATTATAATAGCTTTTTAGCGCAACCTTTTTTCCAAAAAATGGAAAGGTGCGCTCACCTCTTCGACATGTATGTTTGTTTGTTTGTTTGTTCTTCACAGCATCATGCCCAAGCGGCTCAACAGATTTTCATGAGGGTGGTCTCATTGTCATCAGCGAGTTCGGGGGGTGGTTATAGGCTACCTTGATTTTTCCTCCCTCATCCCCTTCATCGGGTTTCGGGAGGTCCTTCACGACGAAAGTTGTTTATCTCTGATATGTAACTAAGGAGGCCTCAAAAGGGGGACGAAAGTTTTTGTCCGATTTCGTTGGAACAAGGGTCTATGGAATGAGCTTTTTAGGCTGATTCCAACGACTCCAAAACGATTTTTGCAGCCTGAGCCGTTCGTTACCTCTGATCGAAATAAGGTTGTGCATCGGTCGTTAGGGTGCAGTTGTTTACGTAATGAGCATCACGTGGATATTTTTCATGTGTTGTGTGGCATAGTTTGGTCGCTAGATACCTACTGTTTCTTAGTTTCTCTCGCTCATTAAATATATCGGAATAACAGAAAGGTTGCGCTCATCTATTCAATTCAATTGATGGCTTGTTTTTCATAGCAGGGACCTCCTCAATTGATTAATGACCATCTTCCATAGTTCAGAGTATTGACAAAGAGATAACACGTTTCGAAAACCCTTCCCTAAAAAAAAAAAAAACATGAGCTGAATATGCATACATATCATACATTTGATTTATGCAAAGCATAAATTATTTAACGTCTTTATTGCGTCGTTATTACCCTCGCAAAAAACCTTGAAGATTGCGGTAGTCATCTCATAACTCTTTATTTTATCAAGATTCGAGTTGTTCTCACGATTATATTTTTTCGCGTTTTACGGTTCGTTAACAATCTGAAGGAGTCGGTTTGTTGTTTGGTTATTATCGGATGATACGGGGCTCGTATACAGCTTCTATCGATTTCGTTTAGTTTGTGATATGCGCGGGATATAAAACAACCTGCTATCGCCCTTCAACTGCCATAATATGAAAGAGCAGGTGAATGAAATTCATCGCGGGGTGGAAAAACATTAAACGTTTTACGACGTCATAAATTCACAGGCGGCCGGTAACGCGTTATGTGAATCGGTCAACTTTTCTCGGAAAATGTTCTCTTGTCAGTCCGGGCTCATCGAGTATCGTGAAAATATTACTTCTCGGGTCGATTCGAGCGGTTCCTTTCGCCAATGAGTCGCCCTCGGAAGTTATTTTAAGTGAGATATTCAGATAAGTATCACCGCCTCTTGCGTACCAGTTTAATTCAGCTCGAAAGTGGAACAGTGCGAGAACCTGTATTAAATTTGCAATAATTGACGAAATAAGTCCCGACGAACTAAGAATTTCGAGGCGATTTTCCCAATTTTGGTTAATTATCCTTGGAATAATACACCAACGAATTCGTGTCGGAGGTTGAAAACTCTGATCGGCCTCAAAATTTGATATTATCCGTTTCATGGCACGTACATTCAACAACAAAATGCCCGTCAACCGTCCGAGCCGTTTTGGGCAGATTTTTTTTTTAATCTGCAAATTTGACAAATTACTCGATTTACCATTTAGTTGAGACCAGCAAGGTTTTAGCCCGATCGCCCAAAACCGTGGGGCTCTGTAGGGATAAAAAGGTGCAACGGGAGGGTTTTTTGAAGGGTTTCGGCTAAGGGGTCCAGTTAGGTGTCGTTTTCGAAGTATTTCTGGATGTGGAATCCAGTTTTTGTGGGCCCAGAACGATCCTAAGTTCACCTATGAGCCTTTTATGGGGCTAGAAATGTGATTTTTGAAGGAATTTATCGGACGGACATTTCGGTTTTGGAATCTAGACCTCTTGAAACGGATAATCTCAAATTTTGAAGCCGATCGGAGTCGTCGACCTCCGTCGCGATTACAAAGGGGAATTATTCCAAGAATAATAGACCAAAACCTATAATAATCCACCTGATAACTCGGAAATTTGTAAAAATTGCTTCTAATAATTAGAAGAAATTTTTACAAATTTCCGAGTTATCAGGTGGAGCCTAAAGGGGCACTTCGGACGCTCGGATACGCCAAGTGGTTCTACTTTTTGGAAGATTCGGACTTTCTTCGTATTATATCGCCGAGCTGAATTTTCCCATTTTTTCAAATTTGTCCTTACACTGTAGGTAAGAGCCACAGAATAAATATGATGCAAACTGTGTCACCCTCGTTGTCATCATCCTCCAGCTCCTCCTCCTCTTCGGATTGCGACTTTAATATAATCAGAACTGTTGGTACGACGGAATGAGCGAGTGCCGATAGGCGTAGCCAGCAGGGAGTGGCCCCCTACTATTTTTTCATATTATATACACAAAAATATTATTCTATATTCTATAGACGACTTACTTTTTAGGAGTTTGATGAGCCTGAAGAGTCGGAGCAGCCTCACGATTCGGAGCATTCTGAGGACGCTGAGCTCGATGCCAAGAGGGAAGAAAGAGACGATGCTGAAACGGAACAATACGTCTGACATTTCAACGAAGATAACGCGGTCTTGTTATTAAAATTGTTAAAGTATTAAGGAATTGAATATAAAATAAAAACGCGCAAAGTTTGGAAATATTTGAGTATGTAGGCCAGTTGCAAAACGCGCTAAAACGATTTTTTTTAAATAAAAATTTATTGGTGGCTTCTTCGGAACCTGATAGGTAATCGATTATTCCACAATCAAGATGGAAGAAACTTGGCAGAGAACAACAACAACTACTACAACAACAAGAACAACGAAAGGCGGCCATGTTGCTCACTAGATGTGTGTATCGAGCTTCTGAATTCGTTTCGAGTTACTTTGATGTTTAGTTGTTTTAATTGTACACTGAAGTGCTATTATTAATTTTATCGTGTTAAGCATCAACAGTATGAATTAGTGGTCCCTAATGAGAGACAATATCAAGCTAAAACATCAGAATAATTGTAGTCTTTCAGTGTACAACTTGTTCCAACATGAACGTTCTAGAAGGAGAGGCAATTATTAGGCTATTTTGCTGACTTTCCAAAAAAGATGGATTCAGTTGACAAGTCAGTGACGTCACAAGAAAACCACTGCATCGTTAAATTCAAAACGGCATCAGCTGCCTCACAACAAGATGGTTTTAGGTAACTCAAAACGAGGCAAACAGCTTCGAAAGACAAGTGTAAAGTGCTATGCCAAAATACGGTTTAAAAAAAGTGTGTTGGCGTTTTGCGCATTTTTGTAGCGCGTATTGCTACTGGCCTTATTTGCAAATGAAAACACTCAGCAAAACACCTCAAGAAAAATATTGTTCCAAGTTCTATGAACAACACACAGCACTCACACGTCAGAACACCTTTTACTTACTAAACCAAAAATTGTTCCACTGGTGGTAACCTCAACCTAGAATAGTTTTATAAGATAAATTTACTAACTGTGATTATCTGATAATGATGATCAATGTCATCACAAACGGTGGCACACGTAGAATAGGTTCTCATTATCGATCCGCAACTAAAAAAAAAATGAACAAAGAAGCTTACCCCACAATGATGACGAAGAAGTCGATGAGATTCCAGGGGTTGCGGAGGTAAGAGCCAGGGTGCAGAACGAAGCCATAAGCAATGACTTTCAAAACCATTTCAACGAGGAAAACAATGAGAAAATATATTTCAGTCTTCTCCTGCAAAACAACGCAATACGTGATTAAAAAGGTCCCCCGCAGTGTTTTGAATTGATTGATCATTCTGTGCTTACTAATATCTGGCCGGTTTCATTGTCCTCTGGCAAGTACAATCCAAAACCGAGAATGATACAGTTGATTATGATGATTATGAGGATGGCGTATTCGAATGGTCTGAATGTCGATTCAGGAAATTACAGTTCAACGTGACGTGAGATCTACTGGTATTTTGAGATTATTAAGTTGACACAGTGAGGGTTGCTGCAGAGGATTTCAGGAAGTGGAAACTGCCATATCGTCCCTAGCTCCACCTCAGAGACGTGGATTTCCATTCTGGGCGGGAGCAGCCACCTCTTATTATTGGAAGGAGCCCTAGAGCCTTTGAGGACAATAGCTACCAGTAGTAGATGGTTGCTCGACCAGTTGTTCCCATTGCTCCCTGCCAGGAGCCTTCAGAGCAGCCACTGCAAAGTTCTCCCTTGCGAATGCTGGGCAACACATATGCTAAGCCCTCTTGGCCAGGAGACTATCCATAGCTGGTCGGACTTTCACATTTTGCTCGCCGGTTGGCCCCTGCACTCCCAGCGCTGCTGAGGCTTCTAATGTGAACTTCGCCACTGCACTCCCTAAGCCTTGTACAGGTGTAGAAAACTTGGGGACAATCTTGGCAAGCCGTGGAAACCCTTATTCACCTTGGCACCAACACTCCAAGCCTTGGACAGGTCTGGAAAGTTTGGGGCCCTCTTGGAAAGCCTTGGAATCCCTAAACCAGCTTGGCACCACCACACCAAGTGCAAACAGGATCGTCAGCCAATGGTGCAGGTTAGCAGCGAAGTCCCCATGGCTGCTCGATAACTGAGAGGCCGTGTGATCGGGAACTATCCCCAGCATCAGCAACCGCCGAGCCAAAGCTGAGAAGAAATCAAAGGTGAGTTTCCCAGAGGACTCAGCAGCCCACTCCTTCTGCCATTCAAGCACATCAAGCACACCCTGGCCGTTTTACCTCAGTACCTAGTGTTTCTCTGGAATAGGTAGTGTTTCTCTGGAATAATGTAGCTCAGAGCTTGGGATGGTGTTTGTTGAAAATTGCAGGCACTGGTAAGCTCTCACCGCCTCATCAGTCAGTTGATCATAGAGAAAAATTTCAACTGCATAACGACGTCTTGTTCTTGAATTAATGGAGATATTGGTGCAAGCTAGTTCCAATACACTGTTTCAGTACCTAATTCATTAGAAATAATGCTTTGCGCCATTTTTAGGCTCAGGGCTGTTGTATGGAGGCACCATCCAGCTCTGGCAATCCTCTGACCCTGTATAACTAGCTGTCGGCTGTATCACTCAACGCTGTGAGCTGCCTTATTCCAGAGATGCGAAAACACTACTGCGGCATTGAGACCAAAAGGCAACCCATCTTCACGAGAGGGAAGGGGTTCGGCAGTTCAGATGGTTATCTCCAAATTCTGAAAGTGCTGGCGGATTGGGCAGTTCGCCTTAACTGGAGTAAAAGTCTGGTCAGCCAAAGAGGTTGCACTGAATGAGAAATCTTTTCTGGAAACCTTGCCTTGTGTACCCAGTGTATGACATAGCTAGGTTGTCCTATTTGATCAGGTGTCCGATTTGTATGGGTTTGGAGGAAAGCTGGGGGCTTCATATCCCCATTTACGCCGCCTGGTGTTGAGGAGGAAGAGTTGGAAAATGCAGCTGCTTCTCTCTCTGCGCCATAATACGATCTGTTGTGATCTGATGATCCCAGGCTCAACAGCTGCCAGAATGGAGGATCTGCCTCAGCCACTCTCACTCTAATTGTCGGCGTCTACAGATCCCTGGATGGGAGATCCAGAGCTGGGAATGCTGTTACCTATGCTGTTGCCTATACACGAGATGTCGTGGCCAGACATGCAGCTGCCAGCATCCTTCCTTCTGGACCCCGCAGAACCATCTGGATTTATCCTCCGGGATTCCTGGGCCGAAGTGTTGGAGCAGGACTCCTGCTTGTGTCATAGGCAGAGGCTGTGGTGACCAATCCCGATTGTAAATTTGGGTCCTCAGTTACCCGAGGTTTACGAGCTATGATTAGCGATGATACTATAGCATGTAATGAGCAGTTGATATTGATTTAACAATGGGAAATACCTGCTACCCCTACCTATAGGGCAGTTAATTCGCCCTTTTGGGAATGAGAGGCGAAGCGTTTCCAGCCAACCATTGCGCCTTCCGTGACGTTCAGCCACACCCACAATCATACACAAATGCTGCCCGCCCAGCTGAACTGTGTGAACTGTGTGGAGTGTGGGGAAAATGTAATTACTTAAAAGCACATTTGAAGAATTTATGTAGCTGTACTAAAAATTACTGTTACCGCTATTATAATTGTATAAGTAATAGTAATAATAATAGTAATTTTGCTAATTAAAAGGATACGTCCACGTAACGATGGCCTTGCATTTCCGCCTCAACGCGTTGTCTTCTTTGAAAATGAAGAGGCTGTTGTATTGAGAGGAAGGATCCGAGTTGGTGCCCTCTGCCATGATGTCTTCGTCGCCCTGCCGGCACACCAGAATTCGATAACAAAACTTTTTACTGTCAGTATCGACCACAAACAAGTTTTGAACAAGGGGACATGACGTGCGGACGGGGGAAACCGATTCTTCCCTTGAAAAGGCTTGTCCGACGCAAATGTATGGAGAAACGTTCCAAACTGTTTCGTTGTAATCATGACTGTAATTATCAAGTAAAGTGTTTCGAATAAAATATTATTTAGTCGATGGAAGGCTTTCAAATAACACTGAAAATGGGATCAAAACTCTGATTTCAAGTTCAATTAATTCAAACTATAGGGATGCCGTCACGTAAGCAACTCGACCACTCTTCCCGTAATTGGTCGGTGATCTGACAAAACTCACCCTCATGACGTCACGGTCAAGGATTCAAACCGTTCAGAACCACTTTTGATAAAATAAGATTGATAATTAATATCAACAATAGGGATGCAAAATCGGTGGTTAATCGGCCACTGAAATCGATTGTACCAATTAATCGGGCCCAAAAAATCGATTTTTATTTAAAAATCGATTTTATAGACAAATAAAAAATTATCATTCATAAAAAAACAGCATAAGGTATTTATTTACCTACCGAATTCAGGTGGTTTTATTAAATAAAAACCAATTTATTAAATTTTAATGCAAATTATTAAAGAAAATATTGGAACTGTAATCATTGTAAGACACCTTTTTCATAGTAAAAGTATAATTAGGAAGTTGGGGTGAGCCAAGTTTAATAAAAATCAAACAAATTACGTACCTACAAGGTAGGCACTTGGACCACTACACAGAAAAAGTAGACTTCGGGAACACTGTACAAACATAATAATTTGGAAAGACTGTCGCCTTTCAACCTGTTGCGCTTCTGGATGAGCATGAGACCTGCCTTAGAAAAAAGCCTCTCGCTCGGGACTGAAGTAGACACCGAGGCTACGTACTTAATAGCAATAATAATTATTGCAATTATTGCAATTATTGCAAGTTTGGGAGAGGCAGGTTTCATGTTTACCCAAAAAGCGAGGGGGCAAATTTTGAGGTTATATTATATTATATCCTTCTTGTGGGTCGGCTGCACACACAAAGAGGTACACAAAGAGTAGGTACAATACAGAAAACAAACACCGATTTCGCAAAAACCAAAAATCGATTTCACAAAAAAATCGATTTTTGGATAAAAATCGGTACAATCAATCGATTGCAAAAAAATCGGAAATCGGAGGTAAAAAATCGGTTTGCATCCCTAATCAACAACGAGGAAGGCTTTTTGTCACAAAAATGAGTGTACCCTCGTTCAGACTTCTAAAAACCCTGCAAATTTTACACTAAGGTTTATTATATTTAAACTGATTAGATCAGATAACACTAGATCGATTGTCTAGGGGGCGTCGATTTCCAAGAGTTTCCATTCTTTCTGAAAAAAAATTACAGCCCCAAATATAGTATTTGGCATACTAAATAGGACCGCATTTTTGTAGAGTATATTTGACTCAAAATATAGTATATTAGGAACTATATAAATAGGTAGTATGTCTGGCAACCCTAGTGTGAAGTGACCGAAACGTGTCTGCGCACAGCCCATCAACTAGGTACTCAACATCAAAAAATGTTTTTAATCGATAACCAGAATCTGATGATCGATGGTGACAACAAAGACTATCTGATAGTCTTCCCCAATGCAGAAAAACAGCTACATTTCAAAGGACGCTACTCAAAGGAATTTTTCCCGCTAAGAAACAAATTCTTCGGACAAGCACCCGACCGGAGGAGCGACCCGTACACGAAAAGATGATGACTTATAATTAGCCGCCAATTAACATCAATTGCCGTGGAAAATTTAACCAAAGAAACAGATGGCCTAATGTTCTGACCTTTGTACCGGCTATATAACCCCTTTCTCTCATCATTTTGACCTCCGCCGGACATCAGTTGTGAACGACCAGGACGTCGACATTTGTCATCCTTGTGAAATATAGCACGTTATGTGTATAAGAAGAGCACATCAGGACTGGGACGGGGGTATTTACAATAGCGGGTCCGCTGACCAGGGGCCTCACGCAAGGTTTGGAGTGAAACGTCAGATAATAGTGGTAGGTTCCTAACGCAAAAAAAAAAAAGTCAAAAACCAAAAATATTGAGAGAGAATGAGGAGAGAGTGGGTGAGTGCCAGTCAGTGGAGTTTGAGAGGTAAAACAGCTTTCAAAATTGCTCAAACTCTAAGAGGCCTCTTACGAATGAATCACAAACTGATTCGTTGAGTTGCAGAACTGGTTAAGTCCACTTTCTATCAAATCCGAGATAGCAGCCATCTCTGAAGGATTTCAGCGCGAGGAATCAAATGGCAAGGTCCATAACTGGTTAGATCCCCTTGAAAAAGAGGATTTTTATCAAAAGTGGTTTAGTCCGGGATTTGTTTTGAAACAAAACAGGCTAACGCCTAATTTTGCATCAAAAGTGAATAAGCTCACGTGTTCAAAAAAGACTCACGATGAGTCAGAATGAAGGCAGACGTTACACCCTGAGTCCTTCCTTAACTCTGTCTATACACATCAAAACTGGCGTGAATAGGGCAGGAGGAAACCAAGTGCTGCTCCGATGATACTATCCGGTATACAGATTGGTCTGGATGCAGGCAATGGCGCACGGTGCTCAAATGAAAGAACAGATCCAAACCAGACTTCCGTCGTTTCGAACTCAATATTGAGATTAGTTTTAAGATTTTAGACCAGAGCGATTGCTTTCCCTCTTATCCTACATTGGCGCTGCTACTGATGTGGGCCCCCACGACTTCCTTACCAGCGACTGGGAAGAATTCACTTGAGACCCTTAACCCAGTAGGGGGAGTCGGACTCGAATGATGACCGACAAATCGAAACTTTAGATAATCTTTTGTTAGATTGTTTTCTCAATGTTTTGAGTCAAATAGCCAGTTCTGTGTTCTTCGTTCCTTGTTTTTATGTTTGTATTCTTTTTTAACTGTACATTAGATTTCAGTAATTTTATGTAAAAATCTTCGATACGTGTATTGAATACACGTTGTGTCCCTGACAAATACAAGGATTGATTGATTGATTGGCTCTCCTCTTTGGCTGAAATGGGCCCGAGAGGAGACTGAAATGGTCCCCGGCCCACGCGTGGAAAGACTTGTACAATCTTTTTAGAATTCCTCCTGGACCGAAAAGGGCCCCTCAAATACAAATAATCGAAGAGTCACTGTAAAGAAATTGCGGCGCGAACTGAGCATCTACTATATTAAAGCTTGAGGCTGAGGAGGGTGTCACAATTTTGGTCATCTTTATTCAAGGGCACTTCTATAGAAGTCGCTATAGCGGTCGGAAAAATCTGAAATTGGTCTTTAAAAGTCCAGTTTGGCGAGCATAGTGCGAGAAAAGTCTGAAACCACCAAAAACTAGCTCCATGTGCTAGCTAAAGCTCTGAGCTCCTAAAGTGGAAAAAACGGGAAATTAAACATTTCTAAAATTTTGGAAAAGATACCAAAAATCCGTTTAGGACATAGGTCCAAAAATCCTAGATGACGAGAAATATATGAAACCACCAAAAAGTTGCTCCACCGAACGCATGTAAGCTCCAAAATTGGTGCAAAAATCAGGGTTTGGCGGATCGACAGGGTTTGGCTGGCGTAGCCAGCTGAGGGTGGCCCCCTAGTCTTCTCTGACGTAAACATCATCCAAGGAATTGCAAAATGCATCTAGGCCTACCTAGCGAATGCCCGGCTTTACAGGCATCAAATCTTCCAACAAAACGTTGCTCCATGGGGCGCATTTGAGCTCCGGTAGCTCCGAATTTCTTTAGGAAAAAAACTATACATAGTCCAAACGCTAGTAGAAGTTGTGAGCGGCCAGGGTGGGCTGCCTTTAGGAATCCGAGGCCCATTTCGGTCTCACCCAAACGCCTTGTCAAATTCGTTGAGCCCATTTCGGTCCTCACCTACAGTGACAAAAAAACGAGTCGGGGCTCATTTCGGCCGCATGCCTCATTCGCGGGGCCCATTTCGGAAACTCCGCACACTCGGATGGCACTCCTGCGCCTTCGGGAAATACCCTCTCAGCTCGTGGTATTCTATTACACAGGAATGACACGATGTGTACGATGATCTGTGAAGGGACTGTGACAACTCGCTGTCGCATTCTTCTTTTCTCGTTCCTCTCAACCTGCAGAGTTCATGCCTTCGAAGTTCTTGCCGTTGTCTCATAACTTCCAACATGTCTCTCAAAAGGGCCAGCTGCTCTTCCGAGGAAGACTTTTTCTCCTTTCCTTTCTTCTGCTTGATTTTCACCATTTTATAGCCGTTTGTCATGTACCTTCCCAACAATGTCTTCTACGTTCGAAACTACTAGCTCAGCTTCATTACTAGCAAAGCTACCTGTTGTACTAGGAAGCAAAATTTGCTGCTTGGTATTTAATGCTAAGGTGAGAACAATGTACGATGTAGACGATTGTGGGCTCCTGACTGATGAATTAGACGCTAGCTGCCAATTTCATGCCAGCCATAACAGGATGGAAAAAAGCTGAAAGTGAGAATGCCCTCCTTGGTCTGGGGTGCCCTCTATGGACGAAGAGTGAGGCGGTATCATCCAGTCCTTGAGCTAGCAACACCACATCCCCGATACTCGGAAGATGAACAATAAATTAATTGATTCCATTCGTTGAGGCAAAAAAAGGTATGGAGAGCTGAGATGTAATCACTAACAACAATCACAATTCCTGATCAGAGAGACCAGAATTCCGGATCAGTTCCTCTTGGATCCTGGTCTCGCTTTTCCGGAAGAAGGTAGGTACGCCTGAGTCAGCAATGCAAGTTCTACACGGGGGCAAAAGAGGGAACAAGGTGCCAAAGATTGGATGCTGAGGATGTTGGTGGAGCAGCCTGAAGACTGGAAGGCACGAAGAAGATCTCAGACAGAATGGAAGAAGGTGGGGCACCCTCCTGGGAGCAGTTTTCGCATCAGTTCGATGCGCTGGCGTTTGAGGCAAACCGTCAATACATGTATTTTTGGAGTCAAAGACAGTCAGAATCGTTTTACTTTGATTTGTCCTTGTTTATAAAAAAATATTCAAATTATTCTAACGATAACCCTTGACTTTAACAGAAAAAAGTAATTTTAAACGTCAGAGAATGTTCGTCAAACGCGTCCTTCCTTTAAGACGACCACTCAACATCTCCGCTCTCTCGTTGATTCCCACAAGCGAGCGGTAATTTATGGTCTAGTTCAACAGGATTAATGAGCATTCACGCTGAATTTTTTTTCTTCTCCACTTCTTTTCATGAACGTTTCATCTTATCAAGGCGAATTGTTCGCCGTCAGTTAATTTGGGGATGCCTTCATTTGCGAATGACCGACGGACTTTTTACAGAACTTGGCGAAGCGGTTTCGGGCTGAATTGGTTTGTCAGGCAATTTGTCCAGTCAGTTATTGAGATGCAGCGGAACGCAATTTCCGACCACTACTTAGTATGCCGAAATGCTCCAGGTCTTTGACTGCTTCCTCTTTGAAACTCCTAGTTGAATAATAGTTTGACAAGGAGATGCCTACTGTAAACGATAGTGCCTAATCCAGGCGAGCTTCCGAGTTGGCTCCCACCCCCGATAGTCGCCATATAGGCTCCCAGTCAACATCATTCCCCTTCCCATTTACAGGTATAGAACTGACTATAGGATAGTTCAAGTTCTGCGGTTCTTATTGCATTCGAACGCTGTTTTAAGATTTGATAGGACTGACGTAAGGATTGGGGGTTGATTAGGATGGTCCATAATCACAGTCTTCATTCGCGAGTTTGTGGATGGGCGTGGGGGACAAAGGGCCTACGTGCCTGTGCGGAATCTGAGAGATATTACCCACAAGAGGTAGTTCCGGCGGGTGGAGCGGGATGCGCGGCATAACTGCGTCAACCCTTCTTCTCCCACGAGTGTCTTCACCACCCCCTTGAAGACCCATGGAAAGAATGCTATTAATTTACCATTCACTCTTTTTATATTCAGAATAACATTCCGTCTGAACGCTGTTATTTTTATGGGATCAAACCCGGTGACGTCCTCTGGGACAAATCATCATAGGAATGATCCCGACGCATGGGTCCATTGCCGAGGCACCTTTTGACGACAATTCGTTTGAAGGGGCTGGTAGGAAAGGAGATGGGCCTCATTTAAGACCGGGTCAGCTGACCAGGCCATCTTTGATGACATTTCATCGGAGGTAACCGGAGACCCCGTTCCCGGTAAAACTGCGGGCTCCGAGCAAAACGATACCGACCACGACCTCTCGTGCTGGGTATCGCCTTCCCCTCCGCTCCCTTCCGAAGATTACGAGTCTTCACACCTGACACATCAGAGAAGTCTGAAGCACTCTAATCTTCCATCACTATGGCTGCATCTCCTACCAGGTCTGTAGTTCGTTACACTTTGCGTTATAACGCATAAATGCATTGGACAGTAATGTTCCCACACTCCCTTCACATTCCTCCAAAACACCTGGCGGCGAAATTGTAGATATGACGCTACCGGCCTTCCCCCACACACAACGCAAATCAATTAATGATCTTTAGGTTCACAAACTCGTGTAGGAACACGCCCAACACCCGCAATATTACCGGTGTCCCACATCTCCCAAGTCACAAAAATCTTGAAAAACGTTTAAGACCCGGGCACCGTTGAAAATCTGAGCCAACTCTTTCTCAACGAACCTTCTTGAGCACTCAAGAAGGTTTCTATTTTACTCCCACTGACACGATTCACCGGCCAAATCGCACCAACAATTTCCACTATCAAAAGGATCCATTAGGTTCCGAGTTGGGAGTTTCTTAAACAGCGCGGTTTTTCAGCCATTCGGTCATTTTCCTTTCATGACAGTCCCATTTTGCCATTAAAGTTTCAAAGGCCGCTCCAACGCTAGTGGTCAAGAAAATGGGGAACACAACAAACCCCTTTTCACCCCCGGGGGAGATCAACACTCCAAATAAAACACCCCCCACAACCGGTCTTTTCTGCCTGCGAGGAACACAACCTGCAGTTGATAACCCCGTTTGAGGTTGCAGACCAGTCTCTACAGGCTTTAAATTAGTTCAAATAGAGAACCAACGCAATGTTCATATTTCTAGGAGGGATTTAAAAAAGGCTGCTTTTTATTTTAAACTTTTTTTGCCCCTTTGCGAGAGCCAAACTACCTAAAAACCATCCGTTCGTCAGCAATTATTTTTACTTCCGTTTTTTTTTTTTTTGTTTTTTTTTTTTTCAACTTGCTAAGTGCACGAGCAATTAGCCGTCGGTGCGATAAATCCCAGTTTCTCGTGGAAAGTTCAGTTTTTGTAATGACGTCTAGTAGGCAGCCCACCGGAGCTCTTGAGGTGGATCGATAATATTTTACGGTTAGTTTGAAACCCTTCAGATAAAAAGTGGAATGGAGCACTCGTTGCAAAAAGTCAGGGGTATTAAAAGGAAGGACATTGGGAATTGGAGAGGAATTCGTGAACTTAAAAACCGTGAGAATTTTGAACACTTTTCCTGAAAGGACAAAGAAAAAGTAACCACTAGGCAAAACCCTTCAAAACTCCCGCCTGTAGCCCCGTAAAAGCCTTGGACAGGACCTCCACAAATCAAATCACCGAATCCTCCCCAAAACGTTCCGAAACCGACACCTCGCTTGGGCCCTATAACCCGTCAAAATTTCCGACACTGGGTCAATAATTCCTTACAGAGCCTTAAGAGTGGTTCGACAGATGTCGGTACCTACCCCATGAATCGATTCTACGCCAAAAATTGCTTCGAAAACGGCACCTCATTCGTCCCCCCGTCAAAACCCATCAAAGTTACTACTGAAGTTGCTTCAACTGTTGATTTGTGGGTTCCTATCTATCAGTTTAAATAAAATTTAATCAATAACCCTGAAATTCAGTGCAGGGTGAGCAGGGTACATTGAGAGCCAGCAAGTTTTCCTTTGAAAGGAGTTATGTAGTGCACCTAGTGCACATAGCCCACATCCTTTCAGAGGACATCGGAAATTTCAACGCGCTTTTTCTGTTACGAGCCTCCTTTCAATTACGAACAATTTACCATATAATGAACACTCAGAAAAAATAAATAAAATAAAAAAAAGTGAAAATGGCCTAAAGTGACAAATAGCCTCTTACAAAATAACGGGTTTACAAATTGGCGTTCAGAATCGTGAAAAGTTTATACTCTTTAAAACTGTGATATATATTTTTATCTTCCTACAATCCATATCTTCTTATAATATACAATCCATATCTTCTTATAATATAAGAAGATATAATTGTGATATTATCACAACTGAACACCTTTTCATGTATTGTCGACTGATTTTTTTTTTTTTTTTTTTTTTTTTTTCAACTGCCACGATTTCGATTCTCGGCCGACTCTCCCAACTGTTCGTGATGTTGTGTTTCGCTTCTTGGTCTTTCCAGGCCGGTGGACTTGCCCTCAAAGAGGAGATTGAATTCAGTGTCTTTAAAAATTGACGAAGTCCTGGCAAAGAAATCCGTTCGCCAAAAATAGAATTCTGTCAATGATGTGCAATTTAATGTGCCTTACGTTTCACTATATCACCACGATCTATATCAAATATATCGCGATAAGGACTGACTCACGATTTTCACTTCAAAAAATTTCCCCGCCTCCTCCATCTTTGTAACGTCCCTGAAGCCCCTCGGATTCCACCCGTTCTGAGTACGTCTGAGACTCACTCACGAACTGACTCACGATTTTCACTGGGAGACTCCCCGAGCGGCGAGCGGGGGGCGTCCGTATAAAAACTTCGCTTCAAAACAGAAGCGTAAAGGGACCTGCTTCAGACGATGTGTCCTGGGACAGACAGCCTTAACTTCAAAATAGAATAATAAGGTTACTGGCAGTATTAGCTAGGTACCCCCAATTTTTCCCGGAATCAGAGGAAAGGTATCCAGCAACAATGATGAAGCTCTAATGATGAATTTCTAACCACCAATAATAATTATTATTATCAGACTGTCAATCGGGCTTCAGGGCCTACCACAGTTGCACTACTGCGCTCCTGAAGATTACAGAAGAGATACGAGAAGCATTTAATCATAGTCTTGTTACTATCATGGTACTTTTAGATGTTCTAATGCGTTTGGGGAAATTGTCGAGCTCATTCTCTTCGTCCGCCATTTCTCAGATTTCTTCGTACTTGTCGGGTCGTTCTCAGAGTGTGAGGATGGGTTGGAGGACATCCACCCCTCTTCCTCTTTCCACGACTCCACAGGGATCGGTTTTGAGTCCACTTTTTTTTTCTCATTGTACGTGAACGATTTATCTGGATGCCTGAGGTACTCAAACTTCCACTCATTTGCTGACGACACCCAATTGTGCCTCTCATATCGACCAGAAGAGCTCCCTGACACAGTTCAGAGAATGAATATGGATTTGGCTTCAGTATTATCACATGCAGCGAAAAATTATTCGCGTGTATTATACACATGTTTTCGCGACGGGGGTCGACGACTCCGATCGGGCTCAAAATTTGACATTATCCGTTTCAAGAGGTCTACATTCTAAATCCGAAATGTCCGTCCGCCGTCCAGGCCGTTTTGGGCAGTAGGAATTTTTTTTTTTTAAATCTGAAATTTTGACAAAATACTTGGTTTACCATCTAGTTGTGCCCGCAAGGATTCCAGTCCGATCGCCCAAACCCGTGGGGCTATAATGGGGCTACGGGAGGGGTTTTTTGAAGGCTTTTAGCTATGGGATCGAGTTAGGTATCGTTTACGAAGTATTTTTGGACGTAGAATCCATTTTTGGGGTCCCGGAACGATCCGATTTCACTGGGGCGATCTTTAGGGCTTTCATGGGGCTAAAAATGGGATTTTTGAAGGATCCCAGGATGTTAAATATTTTTCGAGTAAAAAATAAAGAATTTTTGCAAAAAAATCAAAAAAAAAAATTTTTTTGAGATAAAAATCCAATAAATTTTTTTTTTTTAATTTTAATTTTTTCATTGGCAAAATTAAATTTCTGTACAAGTAACGTATATCAAAGAATAATAAACCCTTGTGTAAAATGTGCAGCGTTTTGGACTCATTTTATTGCTCACAGGCGTCTACGTTAAGCATCCAAAAGCTGGATTTATTGCCCCACACGCAGTCCGTATAATTGGATGGGGCGTGGAAAATGGTACGCCCTACTGGCTTGCAGCGAATTCGTGGAACGTAGATTGGGGCGATAAAGGCACATTCAAAATACGAAGAGGAAACGACGAGTGCCGTATTGATACCGGGATGGTAGCAGGATTACCTTTATTGAAGTGATGTTGATATTGGAGATAAAAGTTCCGTTTCTTGGAAATTTGTCGATTTATGGTTCACCTTATTTATTTAGTTTCAAAATGTTCGTGATGAACTAAAATTTGGTATGTAACCAAATTATTAATTTAACCTAATCTTTTTGATGGGACCTTAAGTGGGAATGACCTTGTTGGGGGTTTAACCTTTGTCTTATGAACTTTGTGTTCTTGGCAAATAGAAATCCTTGATTCTTAAAAATGGGACGGATGGCATCGCTACGATAGACCCCAGGTTGTTGCTATATATAGTATTTTGACTGAATTATTCATATATGTATAATGCAGTCAAAATATTGCACGTACATGGTAGAGGAGTTGGCGAGATGAGAGACTTTCAGAAAAATGTCGCAAACAGATTTATTCCCTTTAGGGGGATCGCACCTGTGGTTCTCCTCCATTCCTATGATTAGCCGTTAATCTGGTGAAGAAAAAACGGAGCATTTATTTTAGTCTGTCACTGGTGGGCAGGTGTGTGACGTGATATGCGTGTTTTTCGTTTTTCTTTGCATAATCCAATTGCGGTAGAGACATGAGACAAGAGGACCCTTGATTGATGTTGTGTTTGATGAAGTGCTGTTTATTCCTCACTACAAGGCGTTTTCATTCAGATTTAGTTACCACTGGAATTCCAGTTTTTCATACTGGTGGATTTGAGCACCTAGTTGGGGTGTTTGGCAGAGTTCCGAAGGTGCATACTTCATGAATGGACTGGTACTGAGATACACTCTCCAGGATGCATGCTCTAAGCCTGGGTTTGCTTCCCTGGTGGTAATGGAGGAGAAAATTGGGCCCTTTACAGCATCTCCGATTTGTTGGCTGCTGCAGGGAGCTGGCACCGAGAAGGCAATTACGGCACTGATAGTAAGTTACAAGCAGCCCAGACAGACCGCAATGGTTCTGCGATATTGCTGCCAGCAATTCGCTGGTCAATGCCCTCTGGTGGCCGATGATGATGGGAAGCCCTGACACATCCGTAACCATGCCAGCCTTGACAGCCTGGGTATTTCTGGGAGCCTCTACATACTCATGAGCCGCTACTTCAGCAATAGAAGTATGAGGATGTATGCCCGAAACGCTATCACAGAGTGCAAGTGACCCGTAGTTGTCCGCAGGGCTTTGTGATTGGGGCGGTGCTGGGGATTGTAGGCGCCCAATAATATTCTTAGTTATGGCCAGAAGATACAGGCTGGAGAGATATTTGGGTGTTACCCAGAACAGGGTACTGTACCCTGGGTACCCTGGGTGCCTACTAGCAGCAATGGACCATGTGAAGGGCTTGATGAAGAAGTTTGGCATACTGGGAAGTAAGCTGCCTGCAGAGCTGTCTGGTCCACAGTAGGGTGCAAAATTGGATCAAATACGCATGTATTATAAAACTGTCTTCCTGCCCTCTGTACGCGGCATCCACCTTGAGGAGCAGGTCAACGGCTGCCACAAGCAATCAGGTGGTGAACATTCAGCGGGCAGCGCTGTTTAGCATCACCAGAGCCTGTAGAACGGCTGCAACACTGTACAGGGTTCGAGCCAGTTGATCTGGTCTTGAATGTTTGTAGTCTATTGCAAACTAAAGTGACTGACAGAACTAGTGGCCTGTACTAGAGTGTACCTACCCTGAAATCGAGACATTGGTTGGAGGCAATAGTGAGGAACAGTCTGATGACAGCCATGATCATAACTGGCCCCAGACACATTCTAATGATTTGGTACAGCACCTCAGCGTGTTTTCACTAAAATCATCTAGATCTATCAATAGGACGGCCCTCCAGAGCTTCCGGTTGGGTAATCCTGTGTATCCATGGTTTGGCTTGAAGCGTCAAGATCTCCCTGGCATCTCAGACTCTGCTCAAAGGAGTCGGTATTCCCAGAGCTTATAGGCATAAATGCCACCAGCAGGTGGGTGAAGCAAAGGGCCCTTTGACTCCAAAGTTTACTTCAGATATGGCAAATTATACATTCTGATACCGATAAAGGCTGAACTAGCATGAATCGAAAAGACTACAGTGGCGGGGAACGCGAGGAGAGTACTCTCCTCGCGTTCCCCGCCACTCACGCTCTGTCACACGTGTGACAGAGCGTGAGAGACCCAGCGGCACTTACTCGTACGAAACCTGATTATATGACCAGTTTGCAATAATTGACCCTTGTTTTATAGAGTTGTTGTTGACTACTTGTGGTCGAAAGAGGAAACGGTGAGTTTTCACCCAGAAGGAGAGCATCTTGGGAGATTTTTCCAAAAACAACGTAGGTATGTATTTATATGGCTCCAAATAATCAAGTTCCGCGAAAACCCTACCTACGTTTCCTCTTTCGACCTCCGCTACGTTTTGCTCGGAGAAAGCAAAAGCAAACAAAAAGTAAAAGGCCGGGCAAACATCAATCTACCCTTCCGCCCTAACGGTTGTATTTTTTTTACTCACTGTCGATTAGTCCGATAGGAAAATACGAAAACTTGATTAAAAATTCAATATCGTCCTAGGTACCGTTTTCATAAGTTGACGCCTACGAGTAGGCCCTTTTTGCACCTCTTGTATGAACTAGTCTTCGAAGCAATAAAACTAGGGCATGCCAAACAGTGGCAGGTGAAACAATGAGGAAAATTCCTTTCAGAGGAAAAGTCTCTCCCCAATCACTCATTCTTTCTGTTTATCAAACATGTTGCTGCAGTTTTTACCACTACACGCAAGGGATGCAACAAAAACATCTGGGAGCTGATCCGCACGGGAACCCGAAAAATGGCGACCAATCCTCATTAGCTTTTCGACGGCCCGTCCCGGTTTAGGCAAGTCTCTCTTTTTCTCAATTCATCCCCACCTTGGCACCAACTTTCCCAGCCGTGGACTGGTCTGGAAAGACCATCTTGGCAAGCCTTGGAAACCCTTATACAGCTTGGCACCAACTTTGCTGGTGTCCAGATCTTGTACAAGTCTGGAAAGCGAGGGACATTAACGTTAAGATCGAGGATCAAACCAAAGAAACACACAATGTGTTGAACGGTGAATCCATAGAAGGCTGGCGGAATACCTAATGTAAATTTACATTAACGCACACTCAACTTCGCTTCTGCTACTGCGAATTTGGGAAGGCGACACATGGTCAGTGAACCTACACTATTAGTTTTATTTAAATCGTTGCCCCTGGATAAGCAGACCCAAAAAAGAAACTGAAGTTCTTTCATGAAAGAACTTGAAAGTGCGACTCTTGGTCAACGGACCCTCACTACCTATTAGTTTTATTATATCTCAGACCCGCCAAAGCTCCTAATATGAAAACACGACACAAGGTCAGCGCACCTACACTATGAGTTTTATTAAAATAGCAGCCCCTAAGTTAGCAGAACCCCAAAACGTCTCATTTGAAAAGGTGTCACGTGATCAACGGACCCACACTGTTAGTTTTATTTAAATCGCAGCCGCTGGGTCAACGGACCCAATAATATTATGACCAATATGAGTTGGAGAGTCCCCCCAACCACCAACCCCCCAACAACTCCTAATTTGAAGAGGCGACACATGGTCAGCGGACCCACACTACTAGTTTTATTTAACCCGCATCCCCTGGCTGTGCAGACTCCAAAACGCCTAATTTCAAAATGCGAAACAAGGTCAGCGGACCCAAATATCCACCGTATCCGTAACATCAGGTGGTGTGGTGAAATCAGAAGCAGAATAACTGCAAATCTCAATTTCATTAAAATTATTTTTCAACGATCATCAAAGACACGACCTTGATGTAGCATAATATTCTATATTATGGAAATAATAATAATATTATTAAGAACAAGACTTTCGGGTTAATTTTAAGATCACAACAACCCTTTTATTTATTGACGACTACCCTGGTTTCAATGCCGAAACCACTCAACCCAACATCATCCCTCTCCTCTCATGAGTCGGAGACGGTCAGCGTGGACTACTTTCAGCTTCCCATTAGTGGCCCTGATGCGGAATATGACATCGGAAATCTCAGTCACGACCTCACAAGGCCCATCCCACGGCAAATCCAATTTCGGGCAACGCCCAACTATTCTCCGTGGGTTGAAGCACCAGACCTTGTCGCCAACTCGGAATAAGGGTGTCTTGCACTTGACGTCGTACTTCCGCTTCGAACTCTCTGCTGCCTTCAGTAGTCTTTGTCGTGCCAGTTCATGAACTTCTATCAGTCCATCTTCTAACTTGCCAGCATAGCCCGTTTTGCTCTCCCTGTGCGGCGGTGCTCCATATAGCAAATTCAAGGGTAGGTTCAACTCTCTCCCAAACAGAAGGCGAGCAGGAGAAAAGCCTGTCGTTGCTTGTTCGGTTCCCCTATATGCTAACAGAGCCAAGGGTAACTTCATTTCCCACTCTTTCTGTCGATTTTCGGTGAGTTTGGACAACAGGTTCCACAGGGTGCGATTTAACCTTTCAACCTGTCCGTCACTTTGAGGCCGTAGAGGAGTTGTTCGGGTTTTGTGGATGTTGAGGATCTTGACGACTTCGCGAAAGACATTTGACTCGAACGTCCGTCCCTGATCCGAGTGCATCTCTCGCGGGACCCCGAACCTCGAAACCACGTTTTCTATTAGGCCTTGCGCGACTGTTTCTGCTCTGATGTCGGGTACCGCAAAAGCCTCGGGCCACTTGGTGAAGTAGTCTACCACTACCACTATGTAGCGGTTTCCCCGATGGCTCATGGGCAGAGGTCCGATAAAATCCACACCTACTCTTTCGAAGGGCACGCCTACCGTATAGGTCTTCATCGGAGCTTTTTGAATTAATGGCCGTCCCCGTCGGTTACAAATCTCACAACTTTCGCAAAATCGGCGGACATCTTTGTGCATACCTGCCCAGTAGAAGCTCGTTCTTAACGTGTTAATGGTACGCCTATGCCCAAAATGCCCCAGCCGATGTCCTTGCTCCAGCACCAAACCCTTCTTATCTTTTGGGACTAGCGTCTGGAGCGAAAATGACTTCTGGTTTTCTGCTTCCCACTTTCTTTTGAGCACGCCCCCATGTAGGACTATGCAGTTGAACATGGCCCAGTAAGCCTTGATCTCCTGCCCAAGATGGGATATTTCTTCCCACGAGGGACGTCGCTGCTGCTCCACCCACTTGTAGAGTAGGCCCAAGGCAGGGTCTCTTAATTGCTCAGCCTTCCAGTCTACCTCAGGCTCCAGCTTCAGCCCACGCAAGTTGTCCGGCAACCCGTCTTGCTTCTTTTCGGCCCGTGTGCAGTACTTGCAGTCGCTGTCATAGCAGGGCCGCCTAGACATGCCATCAGCGTTCTGATGCTTAGCTCCAGATCTATGCTCCACTTTCATGTTGTATACCTGGATTTTCTCCAGCCACCTGGCGATCTGACCATCGGGCTCCTTGAAAGTCCGTAGCCACTGCAAAGCCGAATGATCCATACGAACTGTGAATTCAGCCCCAGAATCCAGGCCAAAAGAGCTGTAGTGCCGCAGGGCCTCCACCAAGCTGAGCAGTTCTTTACGGGTGACACAATAGTTTCGCTCTGCTCTGTGTAAGCACCTACTAAAATATGCCAAAACCCTTTCCTCCCCTCCCTGAACCTGGGAAAGGACGGCACCAATCGCTCGTTCACTTGCATCAGTGTCCAGGATATATCTTGCCGAGGGGTCAACGTGTGCCAACAGTGGAGCATTAGTAAGCGCCGTCTTGAGGTTGTCAAAGGCAACTTGGCAAGCAGATGTCCATTCAAATTGAGATCCTTTCTCCTGCAGAGGGTACAAAGCAGAAGCACATCTTGCAAACTGCGGGACAAACCTCCGGTAATAGGAGCAAAACCCCAAGAAAGTTCTCAATTCCTTGACGTTACTTGGTACCGGCCATGACCGAACTTTTTCCACTTTTGCAGGGTCCGTTGCAATGCCCCCTTGGGACACCCTATAGCCAAGGTATGTGGCACTTTGCTTGAACAATTCGCACTTTTTGGGATTCAACTTGACCAGCTCATGGCGAAATCTGGTGAACACTTGCCGCAATTTCTCAATTTGAGAAGACACAGAGGGCGTATGGATAAGCACATCATCGAGGTACACCTTCACATTCCCAGCATCCGTCTCTGGCCTCAACATGTTGTTCATGGCTCGCTGGAAAGTGGCTGGTGCGTTAGTTAGACCAAAAGGCATCACTCGGAACTGCCAGAGACCATGTGGTGTGCAGAATGCAGTTTTCTCTTTGTCACACTCTTCCATGTCGATCTGCCAGTAACCACTTTGAAGGTCCAACGTCGAGAACCACGCACTTCCGGCCAATGCCCCCAACAATTCATCAGCCTTTGGTAATGGATAAGCATCCCTTTTTGTCACTGCATTCAGCTGTCTGTAGTCGATACAAAATCTTGTCGAGCCATCCTTCTTTTTCACTAGGACTATGGGGCTTGCCCATGAACCCTTCGAAAGCTCTATGACCCCGTTTCGCTCCATCTTTTTGATCAGGTCCTCCACCTCAGGCAATCTGTGAGGAGGAAGACGCCTGGGCCCTTGACAAATTGGCCTGTGTGAACCTACATCTATCGAATGCGTAACTCCCTTGATGTGGCCCAAGTCGGATTCATTTTTGGCAAATACATCTTCAAATTCTATGAGAAGATCTCGCAAAAGGCGGGTGCTGTCAGGCTGCAAACAGCCCCTGGACCGACAAAAAAGGTCCTGCAGATGGGATGGAACACCCCCTGTGCAGTTATCGCTTGTCTTGCCCAGAGAAACGTCAACTGCAGCCATTATTGAGGACTCAAATTCATGGAATCCCTGGTAACACAATGCATCCACGGTGTCTGGTTGGGTGCAATCTTCAGGTTCTACCACAGGATCGTAAGAGGAGAGAATCTTCCTGTTTCCCACCACTATGCTGCTATCCTCGGTATGGATCTGAACCTTATACTTCTTCAAGAAGTCCATTCCCAAAATGCACTCCTCCCTAATATTTGCCACTTGAACTGTGTGCTTCCTCAAGTGTCCATCACCCAGGTCAATGTCAACGTCTACCTTTCCCATGACAGGGACTACATCTCCTGTCACACTTCTCAACCACCCTTTATCCCGCACATTGATAACTAGCTTCATAGCTTCTACGACGTCTTTACAAACTACTGTACTAGTGGCCCCACTATCAACTATCATGCTACAAGGCAACCCGTTCAACCTACCTACCATTATAATCGAAGGGCAACTTTGAAGGCGATAGACGACCTGTGCTGTTCCCATGCTGTCATAAGTCTGGGTGGCCATTGTGCGGTGGGTGGTCAGACTGCGGCCCCTCAATCTGACCGCTCTTCGTTTCCCGAACTTTTGGGGGCTTCATTACGAGTTGGGCATGAAAACCAGGTGTGCCCGACCTCGTCACAGCGCCAACAGGTCAGCTGGCGCTTCTGCGGTGGACCCCTCGTGAAAGACGAAAGGCGCTTCGACGTACGTGCTGCATTTACCGACGTCTCTCCTTGTTCAGTCGCGCATTGTCTCACCACTGAGCGAGAGGGAACGCTTTCCGCCTTCAAAGCAAGATCTAGCGCCTCCGCCATCGTCTTCGGGCCCACAATTTGCACATGACGTGACACTTCAGGGTCTCGAAGCCCTCTGCAGAACAGCAGAATCACCTGCTCCTCTATGTGCTGAGTATTCCCTGGCCAAGCCTTGCTAGCCAACTCGCGTAGAGCGTAGTGAAACTCCCTGATCCCTTCCTTGGCCTTCTGGGTGCGGTTGTTCACCTGATTGCAATATGCCTGCGTCGATCCTACGTCGCCAAATTTGTCGTTGAGTGCCGCGACTAACTGACTATAGTCATGTGCATTGTTAACCAGCTTCAGTACCGTCGGAGCGTCTCCTTTCAGCGAATTGAGCAGTTTATCCGCTCTGACCTCATCCGACCAAGCGTGCTTTTCTGCAATGCATTCAAATTGCTTCAAGTACGACGGCCAGTCAACCTTCCCATCAAACTTGGGTGGCTTCACATGGCTCTGTTTCAACGACTGCAGGTCAGCTTTGCACCTCTCCAACTCAGATCGCAGGCTCTCGATTTCCTCCCCAGCTATCGCCAACCGCCCCTCAAGATGGAGTTGTATGTTGCTGGCAAATTCATCTAGGAGGGGGCCCATTTCTTGCCTAACATCATTTGAAACGACACTTACGGTCTGCGTCTGTTCGCTTCGGAAGCGCCCCGCGCTTTGCTCTGGAGCAGGATCTACACTTCGACTAGGTATCGGCAGTGGTACTTCGACACTACCTGTAGGCCCCGGGTTTGTCTGCGCCAGCAAAGGCGAACCTCCCGCTGAACGGGATACCCGCGCACGAGAACGTGTGATCATTTTTGAAAGGGCAAATCCCACTTCTGACACCAATATTAAGAACAAGACTTTCGGGTTAATTTCAAGATCACAACAACCCTTTTATTTATTGACGACTACCCTGGTTTCAATGCCGAAACCACTCAACCCAACATCATTATGGAACTAGCACAATATCGTGAAGCGTTTAAAATATCGCTGAGAAGCGTCAAGTCTCACAGAGAAGCGATGCCATCCCATCCCAACCAACATCGGGAAGGTATCGAAGACCTGTTGCTTCACCCTTCGCTCTCTCTGAGCTTTATTTATTTTGCTGACAGTCGAACTTGACGTCCATATTAGTGCGGGAGAGAGTGAAATTTGGAAAACCGCCAGACACTGATCCATCACTTGTACCCGTCAGATCCCGGAATATTACTTTTTTTAATCAAATTGTACCCGTCACGTCTTCTAAACTGCGAACGTCAATGAACCGCTGACGACCGCGCTTTATGTACAAATCCTCGTTCACGCTTTTTCTCACATTTTCAACCACAACGCTTATTCGTTGTTTATCGCGTCATTTTTTCGTTTTGCTTTTCGTTCCATGAAGTCGACCACATCGATATTAGTCACGTCAAAACTCTACGCCTGAGTTACTACAACATCTGTAATGTACACGTATGAGACTTATAATAGAGAGTTTTTGCAGACCCTTCCACCGATCGGTAGGAGGAAATCCGTAGTACGAATCTGTAAGGAAAGGGGGAGTGCGCATGCGCGAGGACAAATCGGTAAGGAATCTGTAGCAGTAGGCGGTACGAATCCTTATTCCTACGGGTTACCAAATCAGTATAGAAATCTGTATGAAAAGCAACATAACCTGACGCTTGTGTAACCCCGTTGTAACCTCAAGATGTTATCTTGTAAACAAACGGGCTTGTATTCTGCTTTGTTATTTTTTGTTCTCAGTTCGCTTTGTTCTCTTCTGTTTTATTCTGTTCTACACTCGATGGATGAATTGGAAATTTTTATTCCACCCATTTCCTCTTCACAAAAAAACGAGTGGCAGTAGGAGTCCTCGTAGGACTTGTAATAAGTAGGGCTGCCAGACGTCCTCTTTTTTCCGGACATGTCCTCTTTTTCACACCCTGTCCGGGCGTCCTCTCTTTTTTCATTTTTCGGGCAAATGTTCTCTTTTTTTTTAAATATCTCATTTTCTGAAATTACCTCGAAACTACCTGAAAATCGTTTGGGCTACCTACCTATCTGGAACAGCCTGCTTAGAAAAAATCTTGTTCTTGTTAAACCTATGTCCATCGTGGGCGTTGACATCGAATACAGGCAGCTTCTTCGCCACTCCAAATCCCGTTGGTTGTCGTTGTTTCCCTGCATAAATCGTGTGCTTCAAATGTATGAACCTCTGGCGTCGTATTTTATGTCTCAGAGCAACCCTCCTATCCTAATAAAAAATCTGTTTGAATAGCCAGAAAATGAAAGTGACTTGTGGTTTCTACATTCATTAATGTTTTCTTTCAATGAAAAGATTAAGAAATTGGAAGCCAAACATAACTCAGTTTTGGAGGTGCTAGCTTCGTTGGAGGAAGTCGAAGATTTTCTGACTGAAAGACTGAAGGAGAAATTTCTCCCTAAATCTAATTTCTCACTAAATTTAAAGCCATGAACTGCAGTCAAAGATGGTGTGAATATTTCCATCTTGTCGACCAATCAGAGAAACACTCACAGCTTCTCAAATTGTGCCAAATTGTTTTCGCCATTCCTGCCCATAATGCCAACGTCGAGAGAATATTAAATATTCTCATTCCATCAGAGAAAATTTTTCTCTGATGAACTCTCAGTGGATGAGAGGAACTGACTACATGTCCCCACAGTAAAGGTTTTTCATCAATCAGATGGATGATGGTTTGTTACCTACCTAATCGGGTATTATAATAATATCTACTTCAAGTTTTTAGTTTCAACATTCAACATATTATGTTGAATGTTGAAACTAAAAACTTGAAGTAGATTCTAATCCTATTAGAATTACATCATTTTCTATAATATAATATTATTATATTTTCTATAATATTATTACATTTTCTATAATTATTATTATAATACCCGATTAGGTAGGTAACAAACCATCATCCATCTGATTGATGAAAAACCTTTACCTTATAATTATATTATAATATAGTATGTGCATTTTGTAATTTATACGTTATATATCTTGATGTCCTTTTTTTCCTTTTCTCTCATCAGGCAACCCTAGTAATAAGAAATACTTGTGAAACACTCAAACGCAACAAGTCAAAACTTCACGGCGACCTTTTTTTTTGGATTTTCATCCATTTTCCTCTTCACAAAAAACCGAGTGGCAGTAGGAGTCCTCGTACTTGTAATAAGAAAATTTCTTATTACAAGTATTTAATACTTGTGAAATACTCAAACGCAACAAGTCAAAACTTCACGGCGACCATTTTTTCTTGAGGTATGTGAGAGTGAAAACAACGTGCGCGTCACTTTAGTAGTCAATTTTTCCATACGGATTCGTAAGGAATCTGTAGTGGGGTGGTTGTGGTGGTTAGCTTCCAGTCACGGTCGGCCTAGACAGCCCATACGGATTTCCTGCTACGGATTCGTGGAAAGGTCTGCAAAAACTCTCTAATATTTACTTAGTAAAGCTTGTACGCAGTAGGTAAAGTACCTAAGTAAGTAGAAGGCAGTCACTCATCAATTCTACCTCACAGTCTACTTTGGTAAGTCACATTCAGAGTTCGAAATTAGCAGCTTTCGGTATATTTGGCGTTTTATATGGAACAGTACCTAAGTAAATTCAAAAGAATTTTTTTTTTTTAATCGAAATCGATTTTTTTCTTTTGATTTTATCAAGAAGTACATGTTCTAGTCGATTTTTTTTTTTTTTTTTTTTTTTTTTTTTTTAAGGGGTTTCCTTTGATGTGTTTGTTGTTGTTGGGGTTGTATAAGTTAAGACAAGACTTTCTTACTTAATAATTACCTATTCTCAAAAAAAATAAAAAATGGAAATGAAAATAGAGAACTTATCTGTATAATGTTAGAACGTAGTATTCCCGTAAGTATACGTTTTTTTAATGATAAGGTTCTGTGCTTTCCTGGTAAGGCATTTTGCACTTGATGTGGCATCAAAAACTGAACCAGTACTAATCTCTTCTCCGTGCCCGATTGTAGCCCCTAATAACCCGTACGTTAGTTATTTTGCTATTGCGTGCGAGTCAGAATCCGTGAGTTTAAAAGCCAATATCAGTCATCATGAATCTGTCCAAAACTTTGTTTGTCCGCCATGGTTTGACGATCCAATCTAGACGAAAAGGTGCCACAAGCCGGTTCGACGAGCCTCAAAAAGATTGGAGATCAACTACATAAAACGATCAACTGCATAAAAACGTGTTTTTTTTTCGTTGGTAAACAATAGAACTATTTTCAGGTTATTCTTCAGTTTTTTGTTTGTTTTTTGTTTGCTTTTTTTCAATAAATTTTTGTTAGTTACTGATGAATCCGTGTCATTCCTTCTATCTAACAACCAAAAACGAGTTTTTACACGGAAGTTTTTTTCGTCTCGTGTAAAATTTTGATGTTTTAATTTACCTACGGACTCTTTACAATTTTACTATCGTTTTAAATGGATTCTTTTTTCAAAAGTCGATTTTTCCAATCGATATATTAGGGACGATTTTTACCAATTATTGATTTTTGTGTCAGCCATTAATCGCTTTTAAAAAGCAAAATCGATTTTTTTAAAACTTGTTGCGTATCAAGGAAATTATTGAAAGCTTAAATCCTCCTTTTTTTAATCAGTTTAGATCTTTATTGTCTTTTTATTAGGTTGTATCCTGTTTTTTGGGAACAATCCAAATAGGAGCTTTCAACAATCAGAACTTTACTAAGTAATAGAATAACAGGAGAAAAGAAGGAAGGGACTGAAATTCACCTCATTGTTCACTGCTATAGGTACCTTGAAACAGGTAAAATATACTATTTTAACTGAAATCGCCTACGTACGATCGGTATTAAATACCGATCGTATTGAGTGATTCTAAATTTTATTCTGTGTTTGTTGATGTTGACCGTTTGAATGATTGTGAGTGGAAAGTTGTTGAGGTTCGGACAAATGAGACGAAGGACGTTTTAATTTATTTTACACAAAATTTTAAAACTTAGAAAAAATTAAATTTAAAATTTGTTGAAAATGTTTCAAGATTTTTAAAATTTCAAAATTCTTATATAAAAAATTTTTTAGCATGCATTTTTGATTAATTTTATTAAAACTCGGTGGTCATGAAATGTTATTATTATTATTAATTTATTTTTCCTTTCCTTTAGCTCAAATTCAATTTAGGTTTCATTTTATAATTCCTGGTTACTTAATCTCCCTCTTCACTATGCTATAATATAGCCTGTATATTATACACTTGGATTATACACTACTGGATGGATTGTAATATACACGTTCTCTCCGTTGCAATGCCCCCAACAATTTTTGAATTTTTCTGACGACAGTCATGTTTGTTCATTCCATTAGGCCCTGATGATAGGAGAATATACCTAGGTGTCGAAACGTTGGCACGTTCTTCGTCTTATTTGACCTGACCGAACCTCAACCACTATTAAACCACGTTTTTTTGTTTTTTTTTGTTTTTTTGTTTTTTTTTTGTAAAAGGCAGAAGCGCATTTTTAAGCAAAAAATCTGCGATTATCGGTTTTTGAATACCGATATGTCGAAGACATCGATTCTTACTACTGATTGGACATCCCTACGTTGTAATCGGATCGGTAGCCGCTTTTTAGCCCCACAAACCCCCACGGAATAGAAGCCAACTAAAAGTTGAATTGAGTATTTTGTCAAAATTTCACATTTTCAATCAAAATCCTACTTTCCTGTAGGATGACATCGTGAAGCGTACGACAAATTTTGAGGCCGACCAAAATTTGTGCCCCTTCGCGACAACAAGGGCTGATTATTCTGAAAACACACCGAAACGCTGCCATTTTCGAAAGCTGATCAAACGTATACGTCAAATGAAGCGGGGGTTTTCCGTCAGTTTTTCAAGCGCACACGGAACATCCATTTCCAAACGGGACACACCATGACGAGCGTCACGACTTTGTCCATGTCGATATGAGCTGGGGGATCTTGAGCCGGCGGCATTTTGAATTTTCCGTTCACCTCCGACGAATATGACAACTGTACGGTATGGAGAAACAGCTTTTTCACATCTCAATCGTCGATCTACGGGAGGGAAAACCATCAAAACGGCTTGAACTGAGACAATTCCGAGATGAGAGTTTGAAAACACCAAATTGCTACAAAAATCATCTCTACGAAGCGATCAATTGACAATTTTTAAGAATTCTACAAATAATTGACTATTATTGTCAATAAATCAACGATTTAGCAAAATTTAACGACGATTTAATCGTCACACAAGTTCTAAAACCACCAGATCCACATTTTGACCGAAATGATTTGAACGGTTTCGGAAGCAATTAACATTAATCTAATTGTTACGATAGTGATGTATAATCATTACACAGGTCAACAACAAATAAAAACTTTTAGGTCCGTTGCTAAAAACCCACGTTTCTTGAGGTGTTGAATCCGAAAATGACGTCCGTTTTCTTGAACTAAGGCCAATTTTAGGTGTTTTGAGGTCATTTCGCGATTAAAAAATGATAGCCATTACCTGCAGATGCAAAAATATCTGAAAAAATGTGCTTCTTATTGGAAATTTATTGCTGGTTACGAATGTGTAGATGAGTTGGGGTCTCCTAATCTGAAATCAATATTGTTAATGAGTTATTTACTTGGAGCAATAAAATTCTCAGAAAAAAAATGAGTTGGGGTCTAAAACCAAAGAAGTACCTACCTAGGGGAGTGATTTTGTCAAAAAATGCTAAAAAAAAAATAAATAAATAAATAAATAAAACACCGCTGCAAATTTTACACAAGGGTTTAATATTTTTTATAAAGGTTATTTGTGCAAAAATTTAATTCTGTGCCAATGAGAAAAATTTTGGGAAAAACATTTGTTGGATTTTTTTTTTTTTTTTTCAAATTTTTTTTGATTTTACTGGAAAAATATTTGACCTCTTGGGATCCTTCAAAAATCCCATTTTTAGCCCCATGAAAGCCCTATAGATCGCCACAGTGAAATCGTATCGTTCCGGGACCCCCAAAAATGGATTCTACGTCCAAAACTTCTTCGAAAACGACACCTAACTCGATCCCATAGCCAGAAGCCTTCTAAAACCCCTCCGTAGCCCCATTTTAGCCCCATAGCGCCCCACGGGTGTGGGCGATCGGCGTTAATAATTAACTGTAATTATTACAGTTAAATATCGGTTGAGAGCCGCCACATCTGTAAAAATAACGTGTTTCCGAGGTCGGAGTTTTGGACAAGTTTCTGCGTCGCCTGAGAAAATACTAACATTTGTTTAAAAGTGGATTTGGCGGTTTTAGAACTTGACGACAAATAAGTAGCATTTGCTAGAATTTTCTTGCCGGTATTCAATTGTTATAACAATTGAATAAATGCCATACAATTGGTGGAAGTATGCAAATGCGTGAATGTATTACCTTAGAAGGAGGAGCTGTCTGTTTGAAGAAGTGGATGCACAATGATGAATCGGAGAGCAGCAGTTGTTCCGTTCTGAACGAGCCCCACTATTAACGAAACACCCCCTACCACAAAGGATCTTTTAAACGTCGAGTGTGGGCTACTTTTCTAAGGCATTTCCTAAGGCTGGGAATTGGATTTGACCTTCAACCTCTTGCGGCGTCCTTCGAGATAGACCGTCTGGCCAGGAATTCTTCGGTGGAAACCCCCCCCTCAAAAAAACAAGAGCCAAAAAATTGCCAATTTGGCGGGTTCGGAACGGAATTTGAACTTTGAGTACAACTTGACCTGATGAGGTTCCGATGCGAACCGAAGAACGATATAAAATAAGGTGGGAGTTTAAAGGTTGGGCATTTAGCGAGCTTTCGTCAACCCTGGCCGTCTGCCACTGGGGGGACAAGGAGGGGTTGATAAGGATTAAATATGAAGCTCACCTACTACCTCCACTCCCGAAAAAATACCAAAATAGTATTCATTAGGTCCCCCTCCGAAAATGCTAAAGGTTTCCAGGCTAAAAACGTACGTGTAAACCCTGCTGGGTACCCCCTTCGACCTCAGCCAAAATAAACCAATTTATTACGGGTAATTTATGCAGTAAACATGAGGGATTCTACACGAAATGGATGGTTCCTGCACAACAATAAACAAAGACGGGTTTGTCCTGGAACATTCAACGCTTACATTCATCCCTTCTACATCATTACAAGTTCAATAAACAATTACAATTTACAGCCTTATTTTTTGCAAAAAATGTTTCTTGATTCAGAGAAATCCTTCTGCTAAAACTTTCGCGTCTTGTGAGGTGGTTAGGGGGGGGAAACGACTCCCTTGCTGATGTGGGTAGGTACTAAATTGTTTATTCGAATAAACAATAATTGTTTGACGTAGGTTCATTTTACGTTATTACATTAATAATTAATCGCTGAGTGTAAAAACGGGACAAGTCCCAAAAACCAAATTTTACAGGAGACGCAAAAAACTTCCTACACACAGGAGGAATGAATTTAAAAATTAGGTAAATTCCCCACGTGGTGTAGACTCCCGAGGGATATTTTACACCCAGTCGTCACTATGCTCGGCCATCAGGTATGGCCGTGGCAGTCACTTTTACTTGACGTTCACCCCACACCTGTAGTCCCCCACCCCGTCAGCAAATCAAACCCGCAAACTCAGGGATGCCAACTCAAGAAACCTCTTTTCCGTAGATCGTTCACATAAATTCAGTAGATTACGCAAAAAGTCGGTAGCTAGTCTAGCGATCAAAAATCACTAACAAACGCTGCAAATTTTACACAAGCGTTTATTATTCTTTGATCCAGGTTCAATGGTTAAGTTTTCAAAGGGAACTTTGCTAGCAACCTGAGCTGCGACTTTTGGTTTATTATTCTTGGAATAATACACCTGTTTTCGCGACGGGGGTCGACTACTCCGATCGGCCTCAAAATTTGACATTATCCGTTTCAAGAGGTCTACATTCAAAATCCGAAATGTCCGTCCACTATACGCCGTCCGCCGTCCGGGCCGTTTTGGGCAGTAGGAATTTTTTTAAAAATCTGAAATTTTGACAAAATACTCGGTTTACCATCTAGTTGTGCCCGCAAGGTTTTCAGCCCGATCGCCCAAACCCGTGGGGCGCTATGGGGCTAAAATGGGGCTACAGAAGGGGGGTTTTGAAGGCTTTTGGCTATGGTATCGAGTCAGGTGTCGTTTTCGAAGTATTTTTGGACGTGGAATTCATTTTTTGGGGTCCCGCAGCGATCCGATTTCACTGTTCCGATCTATAGAGCTTTCATGGGGCTAAAAACAGGATTTTTGAAGGATCCCAGGAGGTCAAATATTTTTCAAGTAAAAAACAACAAAAAAATGTTGAAAACAATTTTTTGAAAAAAAAAAAATCCAAAATAAGTAATTTTTTTTAAACAAAAATCCACAAAAAAAATTTTAAATTTTTTTTCATTGACAAAATTAAATTTCTGCAAAAGTAACGTACCTATATCAAAGAATAATAAACCCTTGTGTAAAATTTGGAGCGTTTTTTTTTTAAGCATCTACGTGTTTGAAACACATCTCCAACAGAAACATGAATTCGAGTTAAGAGTAGAACGCAAGACCTTCAAGAAAGAAGCGGAATTTATTGCTTGGAAACGGTCAATAGAGGAATCCATTCCCTGAAGTGGATACCCTAATTCGAATTTTGAAACGCCACTTGAAACATTATTTGACAGACAACAGTGATCCAGTGCGTAGTGGTCCAATGTCCAAAGCACCCCGGAAAGTTAGAAAACTGTTCAAGAGAAGGTCATTAATTTCTCAATCCTAAAAGAAACTTGGAGTCCTCGATGAAGGCGGAAAAGGTGAAATATAACGAGATAAATGATAACGAAGACCGATAACAGGGAAGGAAGAGTACCTACACACCGCATGACCGCGCCACTGTCGATTTCGGGGTGCAAGGTGGGGGACTACAGGTGTGGGGTGAACGTCAAGTGTCACTTTTGAGCGATGGACGTGTCCTTTTCTTCCACTCAACCATGAAAATTGCAAAGTTGTGGGCTCTATTTCATTAATTACGATCAGATTGAAAAGAAAACAACATCACAATGACCCAGATTGTACTCTGGAATAATTTTTATTAACCAACGAATATTAAAGCAGAATTTATAAAAAAAATTTCACGTGTGTGAGTGACCCCCTAGCAAATCTCAAAGGCGTTTCCAATGAATCAGAGCTGGGGGTTTCGCAACCAGAGGCCATAGAGATTTGAAAATGAGAGGGTCCATAAACATTTATAGTGTCTGTCCAGCATCTATCAAGACCAAGAGAGAAGAGATTTGTATACGAAGTATTTTAGTAATTTATAGGTCATTTATAAGTCATATTATAAGTCATAATATGACTTATAATAATAATATTATTATAAATTTTACACTTGTTAATAAATTGATTATTCGCATTCAACAGAAGGTTTTGAGTGTTGGGTTACTCAATGAGGTGGTTAGGGTGAGAAATGACTCCTCTGCTGAGTCAGCAGAGGAGTCATTTCTCACCCTAACCACCTCATTGGATTAGCAGAGGTCTAAAACGGCAAAAACCACACCGTTGGGTTTCTCATTTAGTTGCCTAATGATTATAATCATTATTAATTAATTAATTAATGATTATAATAATTATTATCCCATCCAGGGTCCATTAATTGATGCAATTTCGACCTCTCCAGTGATTGGTAAAGTTTTTAAACTATGGGTCTCATCTGGAAGTGTTCTTGACTCTGTATCAAATAGCAGATTTCATTCTATTGTGATTTTTAACCAGTTAGAATCCGTATAAAAGAATATTTCTTTAATTAATTTGTAACCAGTTAAAATCCAAAGAAACAGTGTTCATAGAGGTTGAATTACAAGGTAACGAGCGTTTTATTAATTAATCTTGATCACAGTAACTTTGAGGAGGTTTGTTCTGGTTGGCACAACAAACAACGAAAGCACTGTCGGTAGAGTTCATCGGTTGAGTGAAAGAAGAAGACACGTCCTGGACTTGTCCAGCTCTTACACTCAACGCCGAATTCGTTCATCAATTTCTACCGCTAAAGGTTACGGGACGAGTCTCTTTTTCACACCAAAGGTGTATTGACACGAGAAGAACAGTTTTTCTGGAAACTCCCCGATTATTCCTTGCGGTATCCCCATGCACTTTCACAATCAAAAATATTGCAAGCTGCCAGCTGGGGTAGTTAAATTAAAATTAAAAATGATCGTAACTTCGCATGTATTCAATCAAAATAATTTTTTTGCTCGGCGAATTCAACCAAAAAAACAAATTTGACGTCATGAACAAAACTCGTATTTGACCCTGGGATCCTACAAAAATCCCATTTGTAGCCCCATGAAAGCCCTTTAGGTCGCCACAGTGGAATCGGATCGTTCCGGGACTCCCGAAAACGTCCAAAAATACTTCGAAAACCACACCTAACTCGATCCCATAGCCAAAACCGCAAACATGTAAAAGCGCCAGTGCTAGGGGAAAAACGTGTAAAAGCGCCACCCTCGTTTTCAGCCTCCCCTAACAAGTAGTTGTAGAAGCGCCACCTCCAGTCAGAATTCCCTACAACTGTCATTTGTAAAACCGCCACCTCCAGTACCTAAAAGCTTCTACATCATTTGGCGGCAAAAAGGCTAGACCAAAGAAAAGTTTCAGGAATCTGCCAACCGTCAGGAATCGTTATGCTCGTGAAATCGTTACAGGAGCAAGGCCCAAATATTGCACTTTCCGAAATAATGCCTGGCCAAAATGGAAAAAACAACACGAACGACGGCATATGGGAAAATGCGTTGGAACCCCTGGTGCGCTGCCAGTTCAAAATCAAATAGACACTGAGAGGGGAGCAGTAATAGTCCATACCAGAAATGTCCATAGTGCAGCGTAGCAGTCAGCAGATTTGGACGGTAGGAAGCTGAATGCTAGTGGGACATAACACATGTTCGCGAGAGCATGTATGGTGTACAGCTGGCTAAAGTGCAATGAAAGAACCCTGAGGAGGGACCTGGCGCTTCTACAACTCCCGCGAAATGACCTCCGAGAGAGGACGTGGCGCTTTTGCATGATCATTAAATACAGGAAAAAATGTATTGGCGCTTATCCACAGTAGTCGCCAAAACCCTTTTAAAAAAAACCCTCCCGGAACCCCATTTTAGCCCCATAGCGCCCCACGGGTTTAGGCGATCGGGCTGAAAACCTTGCGGGCACAACTACATCAAGAATTCTGTCAAAATTTCAGATTCATTAAAAATTCCTACTGCCCAAAACGGACGGCAGGCGGACATTTCGGTTTTGGAATCTAGACCTTTTGAAATAGTCCAGTGGCCAGGTACTTTTAGCGACGAAAAATTCCGAAGTTGATGAAATTTCAGGGTGTTGTTCGGACATGTTTGGTGATCACAGTTTGGTGACATCAGTAACTGATAACTAGTTAACTGTTAACTAACGTCATAATTGAACGAAAACAAAATTCGTTGTCAAAACATTCAATGTTCTTCACTTGGTCGTCAGTGCCACTTCGATTTTCAATTTTGGTTTATTATTCTTGGATTAATACACCTATGTAATCGCGACGGAGGTCGACGACTCCGATCGGCCTCAAAATTTGACATTATCCGTTTTAGTCCAGTGGCCAGGTCGTTGAAAAGGGCTGTCACGACGAAAAATTCCGAAGTTAATGAAATTTCAGGGTGTTGTTCGAACGTGTTTGGTGATGCTAAATCCAAGTTTTCGACCTCGAGGAGGTTGTGCAAAACTTTTGGCGACCGAAAAACCTCGAAATTTTCGGACTTGTTTCAGTTTTTCCTCATTACATCGAAAACGGTCAATTGTACGTAAAAACTCACTATATACTAAATTAAAGTATATTAAATTCCCCATCAACCAAAATAAAACTAATCCGAAATCGGTCCAATAGAGAAATAGCTACGGGCAATCAAAAAATGGCTATTTTTTCCAATTTTGGTAAAAACTCTCATGACTCAATTTTAAAATTGTTATAGGTTTACAAAATCATTCCCAATCACCTACCCCCCCCCCCCCCCCTCCCTAAAAGTTGTAGAGCGTCATCTGGAGAGCTCAAAAAGCTCAAAAAATTTGAAATTGGTTCAATTTTCCAATTTTGGCTAACTATTTTTCCAAAATTGGCGTTTCTCAAAAATTGCTACCAGTTGGTTCTATGCTCTTTTCCGGGGTTTACAGACCACTATGATCCATATCCGCCTCTGATACCATTCCGTGTCCATTATATAAATACCTAAAGACGTAGTAAGATTTTCCTATATAGTACCTATGTATAAAAAATATGTAATATATATAGAGAACAAGGTCATAGCCAATGAGTAGGTACCTAATAAATGTAATAACTTCAAAACGATATATTTACAACAAACTAATTTACAACTATAAGATGTAGTAAGATTGTAATTAATTGATAAATAATACCTATACAGACGAAGAGTCGTAATAAATTTCGATGGTTTCCCCTGCGGTTGCATAGGTTCCTCCACCTGGTCTGCGGAAAAAAAAGGATTTCTCACAAAATAGCTGACCCTTCAGAAGGAAATATTTCACTAGTAACTAGTAAGTAACTGTTGTGAAGAAGCCGTCGAAGTGACGGTATAGTTTTCGTATCCTATCGTGCGTACTTTCGTGTTTTCTCCGGGATATCCACCCAATACGTTCGTGTGTGTAGTGTCGTGATGACCTACAATTCCTACGAGGGCTTCAGGAAGTAAGAGTGCACACTGCATGCCAAAAAAGTTACACAAATGAAAAATTAATCCAGGCATACTTACCTCGTACATGTGATACACCTAAACCACCCACCGTGACACGAGGACAAGTGCAACCATTTGATGTCAATAATAATTTTTTTTTTTTTTTTTGTGTGAGAGGGTGTGTGTGTGTGTGTGTGTGTGCAAGTTACTGCACATCAGAGTAGGTACGTGCAAACGCAGGCGAAGCTGCCTCTTGACCGGCGACAAGACAAAGTTACTCTTCCTGGGTTGGCAAACAAAATTTTGACTGCAACCTGGCTTGAGGTGATGCACACAAAAAACTAAATGAAAATTTGAAATTAAATGAAATTTTTCTCTCCTCTCGCTCACTCTAACCTTTCCTCTCTCTCTCTCTCTCTCACTATCTTTGGGGGTTCTCCACGGAATAGAATTCTATTCTATTCATTCTATTCCGTGGGGTTCTCTGAACCACTGAACCCCTGCACGAGCCGCCACTGGCCATAGCCTTCTCGTCCTCGCTTAGAGTGACATCGAAGTTCCTTACCGCGGAAAGGAACTTGGATGTCACTCTAAGCAGCGACCTCTCTTGGCAGCGGCAGGTGACCCAGATTTGCTGGAGGATGTACAGTACACTGAATGCCCTGAAAAAGATGTCTTCGTGCACCAGCGAGGGACTTCTGAGGCTCGTGCGAACACTCATCATATCGCATCTTAGGCTAAAGACTCTTTGATGGGTCTATCACTGGATGCAGACTCAAACAGAAGGCTCCAAGTGGCGATGAATGCCTGCCCCCGGTATGTGCTCGTCGAAACGACATTTTAGGTTGCAGCGTCGCTAGTTTCCTAAGAATCAGGACTCTGATGCAGATAGGAGAGCTCCTCCTATAGAAGAGGACTTCTAGAGGAGAAGTTGAAGTTGAACCATCGCAATTTTGTTTACAAATATTTAATTTATTAACGTTTCCGCTCACTTGTCACGAATTTCGTGGTATATAGAATTGATTCTGAAAATAATTTTCAGAATATTGTGGGGTGGTAAATGGGGTTATTTTGGTCCGTTCGTTACTCTCGTCTTCCAGTGGCGCACCTTTGATGATTATAACTCTACCTTGGCTGTTCATTCACACGTCCTCCCTCTCCTTGTACTGCTTTGGACGGTTTTTTCCTGCCCAAATAAACCTTTAATGAAATGTGACGGAGTGGCTGGCACGTTCACGTCATTCGGGGGGGTACTTCAGTCGGCTCAGTATTTATAGAGATTTTTTATATTAGGGCGGACCCCGAAGTTGAGGGGGTAACGCGAAGGGGATCATTTGACCACCTGCCGACAAAACATGGGTAAACCTTTGGCAAACCGTGCGACAGAGCGTTCGCAAAAGGTTATGAAGAGGATTTGAATTGAATGACAGTCCGCTAATCCCCCACTCCAGGTGTTTGACACGAGTAAATCTGCAAATCCTTATGGAGAGAAAGACAGGTGGTCGGCAACAAGGGGAGACCACGGACAACAAATTCAAATTCCAGGCTTCACTTGGCTTGGAAAAATGCTGTTTTGTTTTTGCCTGATGTACCACAATAATATTATTGGGTCTGACAACACAGGTCAGGCTCTAAAAACGCTGTAAATTTTACACAAGGGTTTAATAGTCCTCAACTTCCGATTTCACCAACGAAATTCGTTGAAATTGAGAAAAAATATTTCAAGGCTGTTCGAACCAGAAACTTCCCAAAAGATGGTTACCAGGTTTCCGCCGATTTTCATGAAATCAAGCTCAAAACGGGGACTAAGTTCGTTTACGTAACTAAATTCGATAAGATTGAGGAAACCCCCATTTAAGGCTGTTCAAGCCGGAAACTGCCCGAAATTTTATTTTGTTTTTTAAGCCCATTTCGATTGAATCAACTTCAACATGTAGGTCAACTCCCCAACATGGATTTTAGTTCTGACCAACAAAATTCGTTAAAACTGATCCTCGAGGAAATACAATTTAAGGCTGTTCGAACTGGCAGCAGTTAGGTACTGTCCGAAATGAGTTGTTTGGTACCGACTTTTATGTTCAAAATTTAATGTAGATTATTTTTGTGTGGGGTTTTCGAGACAGCGAAAAACTAAGAAAATACGAAATTTCTCCCCTTCTTCCCTTCCCCAATATCGAGGCTCGAAGAGGTGTCACACTTCTACTAAGTCACTTTCTACTAAGTATACTTAGTATACTTAGTAGTAGTACCTACTCCTATAGGGCCCTATAGGAGTAGGTAAATAGAACAATTTGGCGCTGAAGGACCTCCGTTTTTGGTTTATTATTCTTGGAATAATACACACATAATAATATTATGTTTTCGTGATGGAGGTCGACGACTCCGATCCGCCTCAAAATTTGACATTATCCGTTTCAAAAGGTCTACATTCAAAATTCGAAATGTCCGTCCGCCGTCCGGGCCGTTTTGGGCAGTAGGAATTTTTTTAAATCTGAAATTTTGACAAAATATTCGGTTTACCATCTAGTTGTGCCCGCAAGGTTTTCAGCCCGATCGCCCAAACCCGTGGGGCGCTATGGGGCTACAATGGGGCTATAGGAGGTTTTTTTAAGGCTTTGAGCTATCGGATCGAGTTAGGTGTCGTTTTCGAAGTATTTTGGACGTAGAATCCATTTTTGGGGATCCCGGAACGATCCGATTTCACTGTAGCGATCTACAGGGGGCTAAAAATGGGATTTTTGAAGGATCCCAGGAGGTTAAATATTTTTCGAGTGAGAAATAAAGAATTTTTGAAAAAAAAAAAAAAAATTCTTATTGACACAGAATTAAATTGTTGCACTAGTAACCTATATCAAAGAATAATAAACCCTTGTGTAAAATTTGCAGCTTTTTTCTATGTTCAGGTTTGGGTCTACTTTGAGCTAGTTTTACCGTACTATGACGATGCTTCAAGTTGTTCTCTGTAATTGACCAGATCAAGTTAGAGTTACCTAATCATTCGTTGGACATTACTGTGGGTTAGTTATAAATAATTACTTATAAAGAAATTTCTAGCGGGATCTTGTCAGGAGCTTCCCACCACTCACAATCAGTTGGGCGGAGTGTGTCGTATTGAAGAGAGTTGTGCACTACAGACGGCCGTCCACCGTTTCATCGGGTTGAAGGAAACGGGCGATTCGACCAAATTTGACTCGGAGCTTCCTACTTACGGAGCTATTTATTTGGGAAAAGATGGGTCGACACTATTGGCCCCATCTGCATAAACACGTTGGCGTTCACCGTTTGTCGCATTCAAAGAGGAGTTTGAGATTTGGTCTTGCTATCGAGCAATCTCTGTTTCCACCTTAGCAAGTGGCAGGCTACTAATTCTTTGCGAATCAAGTAATTTTTCAGGATAATATATTATTTGCATATTATGCAAAAAACCTACAGAGCTCCATAAGAACGACTGTTTCACTCCGTTTTGATTATTTTTGGAATAATAATACTAGGAATAATAATAATAATAATAATACCTATTATCTAATCTTCCAAACTTTAACAAAGATACAAAGATTGACAGAATCTTATAAGAGCCGGTACTGAACACACCAAAAAAGAGCGGGAACAGCCGATTTAGGCCAAAGTGAGCGCTACGCACAGATTAAACCACTAGGCGCTACCTATGTTGCGGAAGGAATTGACTGATGGCAGCGCTTTCTGTCCGAAATATACCTACAGAACTGAGGGCTCGTAGCCGCTGTAGACATGCGCTGAAGGCTGTTCGACGGGTCACGGCCCTCTGTTCTGTAAATTTCGGACAGATGAATGAAACGATGATGAAATTTTTGACGCTGTCAGCGAATTTCGCAGCAAAAAGAAGCAGGAGCCGTCAAGACGGGGGATAGTATAATCACTTCTATTCGATCGAATCGATACAGATTGCGAGTTTACTCGCGCAAAATAAAATTGGGTTTCCTCCTTCGATCCCGAAATTCGCCGGGGCACTGCTATGCCCAGAGTGGCCTAAAGGACGGACCGCCACTGCGTGCCCTCTGCATTCACTTCAACATTTCTAAACAGTTCTGCACGTAACTATACGGATTTTCGAGCTAAAAATTTGTGTTGGGGGTTTTAAAGGGTGCTAAATCCGAATATGTTGTTAGAAAAGCTGAATTCCGACCTTCTCAAGGAGCTCATTGACCTATATCAAAGAACAATAAACCCTTGTGTGTCATTTTCAGCGTTTTTTCTTCTTCTTTTTTTTTCACTTAATAAGTGAAGTATAATATTCTCTCCCCTCTTTTTCTACTATTGTAGGTATGTATTACTTATTTATGTATTATCATGGAAAAAGAAAAATCACTATTTGGGAATTTTGGTCTTGAATTATTTGTGGAAGTCCAGAGAAGGTTTAAAAGGTGAAAACTGATGACCAAACTCTTCCTTCGTCGCGAACGGGGCTTTCCTTCGCAACGAGAGACGGGTCAAATAGCGTCGTTACTAGGGATCCCTAGGAAAATTTTCGAAACTCAGAAAACCCGGTACAAATTTTGGCGTCGGTTTAGAACGAAACTACGTCCGTTAAAACGAGCTTTTCACGCTGATTTCAACGAGTACAAAACGATTTCTGTGCGATGACCCGTTCGCAAGTTATTCGATGATCGTCGGTAGGTGGGCACGAGTATTTTTTGCGAGCCTTCGATTAGTTTGATAGGTACTAGGTAATTTCATTTTGAATTTATGGGTTGCTATGGGCTGCATATAATTGGTGACAGACGGGAATTCGACACTTCAATACGAGAAACCAACAAGCGTTGTTACTATGAAAAATTAAGTTGACGGGTTGCTGCGGGTGTTTGCATGAAGAATGAACGGGTTTGATAGGTAGGTAAGAGGTAAGGTACGAGAGAGGTATAATTACGGGAATTCTCCTGATCAGCTGAGTGAGCTAAAATCTATCCCGTTAACCCTTGGATGGTGAAATTTTAAAGGGAGCCCTTCTGGGAGTACCTACAAGAGATGATTCAAATAACGGGAATTCTCCTGTACAGCAGAGTGAGCTAAAATCTCTCCTTTTCACTCTTGGACGTTGAAATGTAAGAGGGAGCCCTTCTGAGAGTACAAGAGACGATTCAAATGACGGGAAATGTTAAAAATCCGTACACTGTTAAAATCTCTCATGTTGAGACGTTCAGTTTTGGTTCGTGTTCACTACGGACCGGGCGAAGACCGGGTGTCCCAGCTAGTTAAATATAATAAATTTATTATCGTTATAACAGAAAGGTTGCGCTCATCTATTCAATTCAATTGATGGCTTGTTTAAACCTAAGTCACGTTTTTTGGTACTTTTTACCTTCTAGCATAAAAACTGAGAGCGTTTAAAAACTTTTTCCAACGAAGCCATATAGGTAGATTGTTTCTGGGTCGAATGAGACCAACCGCGATTCTGTACCTGCCATAATAAGGGAGTCATGATTTTTTCAAAGTGTTTACCGATTTTGGTAATATCGTAAAACATGAACTCCTCGTAAATGCTGAATCAGCATTAAATTTCCAATAAGAAGCGTATTTTATCATAATTTTTGGACTTTGCAGGTAACGGCTCTTTTTTTTTTTTTTTTTTTTTAATTCCGAAATGAAAAAAAAAAACCTAAAATTGGCCATAGCTCACGAAAAAGTGGGGATCCCGAGAAAACGGATTCAGCACCTCAAAAACGTAAAAGTGGTTTTTAGCTGCGGTAACTAAAAGTCGACTTTTTTGTTGACCTGTCACAAAAAAAAAAAAAAAAAAAAAAAAAAAGGCGCACACAAACACCATCACAAATTTTAGAGCCGATCGATATCCATGTCAAAAGAAGCCACCAAATACGACTATAGAAACAATTTAGCGAGAAGAAAACAATATTCAAAACAAACGGAGCGTATAAAAACAAGGAAATACACAGTAATTTGGATCTTCTTCTTAATCAAAAGGTTGGCGTGAACATCCGCAATATCCTTTTGATTCAAATGCGACCTCGTAGTTTGCTTCCCGCCAAGAAACACGAAGGGAGAAAAAACGATACATTACAAAGCGAAAAAATACTGTTTGCCGTTCAATTCATTCACTAGAGCTCCATTCAGTTCAATCAGATAATCTCGAGGATGAGGCGTTAATAACTCTCGTCCGGCACACAACCAGAAGACCTCGGCAGACGTTCTCATAGAAGACAGGTGAGAAAAAATAAATTAAAAGAAAACACTGCAATAACTCAAGTTGAAGACGACTCGAAGTTCAACGAAGGGATTTTTTTTTTTTTTTTTTCGGGAGAAGAATCGTCTAATTTGCCAGGCCGTTGAGAGCCACTCCCCCTCTCGGATGTTGAATTAAACTGCCCATCAAGGAAAAAAAAACTATTCTGTTAGAAACAGGGGAACGATCCGCAGTGAAAATAAGCGTCGGGCCAGCAAAAAAAAAATAAAAAAGAAAAAAAACCTTATTTAAAAGGCTAGTAGCAGCTGTCAACGAGGCGCAACAGTTGTATGGTATCGTGTTTGTGAGATCGCAGACGATGAGATCTGAGATGGGAAGACGGATGGGTTTTGGGTGTCCTTGCGGGTTGTGAGACCCCCTTTCCCGCCCTTCAGTTGAGAGGAACGGCCTGACTATAAATCCGATTGCGGTAATGAACGGTTCCTTGCCAAACGAGCAGCCCAGTAATAAAGCAGGAATGGGCGTGAGGGCCTTCGTTTTCTAAAATCTTCCCTCGAGAATGACTAGACGGTAGACTGACGGGAATTGCCATCCACGATGACGACATTGGCATTCACTTGACAGCCCAAATTGATTCAAATTGAATAATAGGTAGGTATTGAAATAAAATGCTGCAAATTTCTTGTGTAAAATTGCAATAATCCCTTGTGTGGGTTATTATTCTTCGATATCCCCCCTCCCCACTTAATTCCGCCTTAATTGTATTGGAGCTCCAACACGACGAGGAGGAGAATGCTCATCTAAATTCTGAGGCACTTCTCGATGTCGGATTTTTTGAAATTGGCTTAAAAAATCCAGTTTGTAGTGCGAGAAAAGTCTGAAACCAGCAAAAAGTTGCTCCACGTGGCCCATGGAAGCTCCAAAAGTGGAGAAAAACAAAATATTAAACTTTTTCTAACAAATTGAAAAAAACTTTAAATCAGTTTTGTCTGGAAAAAAAACCTTAAATCTGTTTTTGGGCTGGAGCAGTTGACAGGATGTTGGGACGGCGGTGGGCCAAGGGGTGTCCAACGTGGCTGCCCCCCCCCCCCCACAAAATCTACAGAGCTGCAGTTAGTCTCAAAAGTTAGCAAATTTTGTCTACTTTAAAAAAGGTAATAATAATGGTTTTTTTTTTTGTTTTTTTTTGGATGCCCCTCTACGGAGTTATAAGCCAAAAACCAAAATAAGTAATAGAGTTTTCGACTGTGAGGCAGCGAGCTAAGGTTTTTCGAAGCTACAAACTTGGGTATACACCACTGGCCCAGCAGTAAGGATCCCAGTAGTACTGGGAATGATCCTAACTTCAAAAAAAAAAGAAGTAGCCGTTTTCTTGCGATTCTAGCGATTTTTAGTGTACTATTAGACTGTCCTACTGGTAGCTAATGAAATAGAAATAAAATAGAAAACTGTATGACTCAAACTAAGGAACCTCAGTCTTTTTCCCCTGTTTACCGTAATTATTCAAACTAGGAAATTGACGGTGGACGATTCGACAGTTGAAGACTTAGTGGGCCAGCTCGACCAAGTAAGGAGGACGAGTTCGACCTCTCCCACATTTGCAGCGTTTTTCTGTCATCTTTATTGAACGCTTTTTCACTGTCTTGGCCAAATTCATCGAAACTGAAACATTCTGCCGCGGAAGTGCACCCGCCATTTAATTTCTGTAGGAACAACCCTGCCGATCCTCAACACTTTTTCCGCCTTCGGCGTGGCAGTCAAAGCCCACGATCACCAGTTTTGATCATTTTGCGTTGACGTACACTCAAAATTTCAATAACCTCCATCAAATCTTACGTATTGTATAAGAAGTACAGAACAGGTTGTAATAAAAATTCAAGTTCACGCTCCAATCCAATTTATTTCTTGAGATCATAACTAACTAACACAATTTAAAACAATCAATCAAATTGTACTCAATTCATAAAATAAAATTAAAACAACCAAACAACACATAACATTTTTGCAGTTTACGCCACTACTGCCAAATAAAATTGAAAATAAACTCAACAAATAGGTACACTTTTTTTTCTTAGCTAATTTTCCTAGGTAAATAATATCCTCCATCAGCTTGCATACTTTGTACGCAATTTTCTAGGATTTTATAAAATAAAAAAAGCCATGAGATTGTATGATGAACACATAAACACCCGTCAGATGGGGAGTTTGCCAAGCACCTATCTTTGGTTTGAGGTTTTTAAGGCGTTTCAGGGCTTAAATAGATTTTTCCGTAAAAATAGAACATCGCGAACGTAATTTGACATGAAAGATAAAAAATTAATTTTAGTGTAAAAAAAAGGTTTCTTTTGAAAAGTCGCTTAATAGTCCCGTGAAATGAGAATGGAAGTGATTTTAATCTTTCAAAATCAAGTATGAGGAATCGAGTTCGCAACATCGTGGGAGATGAGCTTAAATTTTGGTGTCCGAATGTTGTTTTCATGACTATGCATATCGCTAAGGTGCACCCTCACTTTAGGGCGCACTTGCAGTTGAGTGACGACTATGAATTCCGCCCTTAGCAACTCAAAACTTTCCTAGAAGAGGCCGGCGTCCTTCCATTTATATTCCTATTTATTTATTTAACTGGTTGTTTTTGGAATTTTTGTTGGGATCTATTGATGATTCATACCTGTGCACCATGAGGGATATTTGTATCCTATGCGCAATAAAGATATTATTTCGTTATTTCATTTACAGCGACACGGCAGGTGGGTCGATTGGTCCTGGTCCTCGGAACAATAGTACCATAGTAACATGCATTGAGGTTCCTCCGTGGCTGAGGAACATTATCTGCGACAAGATTTACTTGATACTTAGAATCAGGTACTGAGAAGGCACAGGAGCACAGAACACACTGTGACTGGAAAAAGCTGTCACAACCCATCTCTACACCAGAGGGTTCCCGGTTGCCGGGACCAATCAAAAATGCACTGCGATTAGTTATACATAGTATTAAAAACGCTGCAAATTTTACACTAGGGTTTATTATTCTTTGATATAGGTTATTTGTGCTAAAATGTAATTCTGGGTCAATGAAAAAAAATTTTTTTGATTTGTATATTAAGTTTTTACTTGAAAAATATTTGAACTCCTGGGATCCATCAAAAATCTCATTTGTAGCCCCATGAAAGCCCTTCAGATCGAGACAGTAAAATCGGATCGTTGCGGGACCCCAAAAAATGGATTCTACGTCCAAAAATACTTCGAAAACGACACCTAACTCGATCCCATAGCTAAAAGCCTTCAAAAAACCTCTCCCGTAGCCCCATTATAGCCCCATAGCGCCCCACGGGTTTGGGCGATCAGACTGAAAACCTTGTGGGCACAACTAGATGGTAAACCAAGTATTTTTCAAAATTTCAGATTTTTAAAAAAATTCCTACTGCCCAAAACGGCCCGGACGGCGGACGGACATTTCGGTTTTGGAATCTAGACCTCTTGAAACGGATAACGTCAAATTTTGAGGCCGATCGGAGTCGTCGACCTCCGTCGCGAAAACATAGGGGAACACGCGAAAATCGATCAGGGAAATGATAAAATGCCGGCGAGAGAAGCAGTACCATTAAGATCTCGCCAGTGACTGCAGCGCTCCACCCCACCTGGACGACTTTCGGCATGCTGGCGAGCTTACGAGGAAGAGTGGGAGCCTGAGCTCCCACAACGTCCTTTCCTAATTACATACAAATTTGGGTGATACGATGTTAAATTGACTTGCCTGATAGTGCTAACTCAGATTCCTCATATTTGGGCCTACTAAAACGTCATATCTATTAGGAGGGATTAAACCACATCCTGCTTTTCAAAATTTTCAATTTTTTCCATTTTTTAAATTTTTTTGTTTCATTTTTTCAATTCATTGTTCCTGTTCGAATAAAATTTTAAGACTGGAATCTGATTAGATAAGAAGAATTGATTTGAGTATGGCAGCTATTAACTCAATCGTGCGTGTCCTACCAATGCTAACCACCAACGTTGACTGTTTACTACAAACCCAACCGTATCAAATACGCCAATTGAAGCGACGGGGAGGATGCGCTAGGCACCAAGTGGCGCTACGTACTGCACTGATAAGAGATAACCGGAGTTTCAGGACCTGACGTGCCACGATGAGGTCCTGAAATACACTCCGGCACAACCTACTGTAATACCGTGTCAGACATTTCATCCAATTCCCGAAGTTTCTGCTGGTATTTGTCCAGAGTTTGTTGGATGGTCGACTCCGAGTAGCGGCAAGACGACTCGCCGCAGTGGCACGTGAAAGATTTGCACTTGATGATCCAAAATTTTTCCCCGTAATCGAACCTGGAAAACACAAGACGACGGAAATGGTTATCGAGAGGTATTCGGTTTCAGTGGTGAGCTCGCAAAATAGTTCTGGTCGTTTGGAATCGAGAAACTAAGAGATTTAGAAATCACTAGCCTCTTAAGGGATGGAACCCTGGTTTTTTTAAAAATATTTCCACCAGATCAGGGTATTATACCAACGGATATCGGAGCACCAATAGACGCCAACGGGCCGGTCTAACTAGTTTCCTCTTATCGGACCAATAGCGGTCTGATTGCTATAGGACCCATAATCCGAAAGTTTGTCCGTCCATTAACGGACCCATATAGGGCAGAATCTGATAACCCTTCTTTGGCACGTTTATCAATTAATTATACAACCGATAGCCCTAGGCCGATGGGCTATCGAATCAAAGAGAAGTAATGCTGCAGAATGCGAATAGAATGGACATGTCAAATGTAGTGAACAACCACACATGACTGACATCGTAGCGGAGTCTGGACTAGGGATGCAAAATCGGTAGCAAACAATCGATTTTCAATCAAAGGCTCACAATAATTGTGAGTCCTATTAATTGGTACAATCAATTATTTCCACAAAATTTGTGGAAATAATTTATTGTACCAACTCATTTAATGAGCTTTACTTTGAAGTCCATGGAGGAAGGGAAAGGAGAACTCACTCTGTGTTAAACGGCGTTCCCAAAACGCCAAACCAGTGATGGAACGGCGTGAGGGGGAGGGGAGGGGGATTGCGACTGCAGCGCGACCCCTACGAGATGTAGTGAACTTTCAAGGTGGTAAGTTAGCAAAACTGAACCATAAGATGGCCCAGTAAATGCCGCCCAGACGTCTCATTTTCATTCATTGTGTACACAACTACACAACCAATTTCTTTATTCAGAGATGGTTCCTTCAGTTTTTCCTTTAATTTATTGAAGTTGCATTGCAGTAGCACCTTCCTCCATGGAGACCTTAGTGAGACATTTTGGGCTTGAAAGAAGGGATAGTGAATCACTCTAGTCTGATTTGAGGGTACTATGACATACCTACACATCTAGTTCACTACATTCCGTAGGGAGAGCGCCACCGTCGAGTACGGCACATGAAGTCCTATCTAGCAGAGTTGGGATTATTCGAATAAAAATTTAGTTGAACTAAAGTTGAAACTAAAAACTAATTAGTTTTTAGTTTCGAAAGTGAAACTAAAAACTAATTTAGTTTTTAGTTTGACTTTTGAAACTAATTTTGGAACTAAATTAGTTTTAGTTTCAACTGTTGAAACTAAAACTAATTTAGTTCCACAAGTTAGTTTCGAAGTTGCGAATAAAAACTAAAGTAGTTTCATCTTTTATTCGTAGTTTCGGAACTAAAAATGAAACTAAATTTTTTTCCTCGCAGACATTTTTTTTCCTCGCAATTTTTTTTCCTCCAGACATAATAAATGACTCATCACCCTAAATTCTTCGATACGTTTCTGAAAACGTTTGATGTTCCACTCAAAGTGGTGGGGAGGGGAGGAAACTTTAATCTATTCTTCTACGACCCTGAAAAAAAGAACTTGTTCGCACCCATCACCCACATTTCGTTGAAACACACACACACGAACACTCATCCCCTTCAAATCAGTAAAAAACGCGAGGAAAAAAAATTAGTTTCATTTTTAGTTCCGAAACTACGAATAAAAGATGAAACTACTTTAGTTTTTATTCGCAACTTCGAAACTAACTTTTGCAACTAAATTAGTTTCAGTTTCAACAGTTGAAAATGAAACTAATGTAGTTCCAAAAGTTAGTTTCGAAAATCGAACTGAAACTAATAGTTTCAGTTTTTAGTTCCACTTCGGAACTAATTTAGTTTTAGTTTTTAGTTTTAGTTTCAGAACTACTTTTTGCCCAACTCTGCTATCTAGTGAGCTCTCCTTACCCTTCCTCCATGTCGTCAGCCTTCAGTAACTGGGTTTCTGAGCCACGAAGGAATAGCTACACCATTAGTTGAGCGACGGGCATGCGGGGCAGGCTCTAATTGAAAAGAGCCCAAAGGAGAGACGGATTACGAAGTGGATGGAGGTGGTGCTCCCCTCACCGACCGCTCTCATAACCCGAAATATTGAAAGTGTGAAGTGAGCCCACCTATTCAGTTGTTGTTAGATCTGGAGGAAGCTTCGCAAAAGGCCTGCCAGGTAGGTGTCAAGTCATGGTGGCGTAAAATACAGTCGGTTCTACAAGGTGGGTGAGAACCGGTACGACACAGGGAACCGACGCCAAGAACTCATCCAGAGCAGCCCGACCATGAGTCCACAAGACGAGATATCGTCAATAAACCGACGCCAGATCTAAGGCTTCGGTGGGGGTATATGGATATATGCAACGCATATTATGCATATATTATATTATAAGGGTGGAAGTCCCAATAGTGGCTTCAATAGTAATTCCCCAATAGTAGGGAAGGAGGCATTATTGCCACATCGGTATAAATACACATATATTGTATACTTAGGTGTTGTATAATAGACGACGATCTGTGATCTTGATTGTGAAGATTTTGTGACGATGATGATTTGATAAACAAACTATCATGATAACATAAGACTCGACGTTAATCGTCAAAGGAGTGATAGTTCTCCGGGTCTCCGCTAGGGCGATGGTTACACAGAAGTCCACGGAATAGAAAGAGAGAGCGCCAGCTAACGTTCAATCGTGTCCCGAAAATGGGAGGAGTGGAGGGGCCTGCAGCCGTTCCCAGCGGCATCTTCTGACACGCAAGTAAACTAATCTTCAAACTGTGCACTGGCGACGATAACGGATGTCGCTACCTATTTAAAGCACGATAGTTTCCCGCCATTTTTCCCGATCCCCCCCCCCCCCCCCCCCCAAATTAGTTTTTTCCCGTACTTTTTCATATTTTCATTTCCTCAACGTCTGTGCCAGCGAGGTATTTTTGCGGGGGTAAGGGGTTTGGGCCCGCGCACGTGTAAAGGCCTCAGAAAAGAGGTTTGGGCTCATGAACAGCTGGCGACGCGAGGAGTTTGGGCTCACGGCATTTTTGTGTTCCAAAATCAAAATTTCTGCTTGCATTTTGCGTTTCAGGGCCTCCTGAACAAATTTGGTACCGTGTCTGTCTGTTTGTTCGCATTTCCTTGCCACAGCCATAACTTCCACAGTTTTGATCGGATTTCAATGACATTTTCATCAGGGCTTATGAGGAAAACTTAATTATTAAGTTAGTTCTTAAAAGTTGAGAAATCATGGGAAACAAGAACCAATACAAGTACCCATAGTATGAGTTCTTCTCAAGCTTTTTAAGTTTTGTTTTTTATTTTTTGGAATTTTATTCTATGGCAATGTTTAGTATGGCGAATCGGTCGTCTCTGGTCTCCTAAAATTTTAATGGTGACATGTCGTGAAGATCACGAGGAAGTTCTGTGCCACGACCTTGACAGGGTATTTTGTTGAAAAAGTGCCCTGTGAACCATCGCTCCGAATATGCGTGCCGATTCAATCAGTCGGTTATATTTACTTGCATGTAGGTGATGATGGGCGTTCTCATTACACATAAACTTTTACCACAACCTCCAATCTTCTAATACTTGCACGATCAGATCGCGTACTAGCCGATGGTACCTTCACTTTCTGCCCCAAATGGTGTCATTCTGACAAACATGTGAGTAATACAACTTCAACGCCCATTTTATTCCGTTTTTCCCATGGGCCCAAACCCCTTGGAAAACAGGACTGAAAAATCAATGACATTTATTCTCAAAATGCAATGTTTAAATTTCCTCACTCAATACTCAAATGGTATGAAAAAGTACAGTACAACCCTACATGATTAATAATGAAATAATAGGTACAAACTGGTGACGAGACGTCCGCGAACACCAGAGTAGACGGTTAGAACAACTATGAACGACCATTAGGACAAACCAGCTGATTCCAGAAGTCCGTTACGGACGCATGACGTCACTGGGGGTGACGTCACTGACCTGGCTACATAGTGCAATACGACTGTTAAAAGATAGCGCCACTGTCGCATACTATAGCGGTGTGTCCCACTCAGTCCTATCAGCTGGATCTTGCTCTTTCTATTCCGTGGACCTGATCTTCAAAGCTCCTCCTGGCACTTCACATGACCGATTAAATTTTCCTTGAAATTCATTGTACCTTCAAAGACCTCGATGAAATGGGAGTGTACAAACTCCGTGCGGTCATGTACAAACTCCGTGCCGCCGTCAAATTAGGAATGTACAAACTCCGTGCCGCAGCCAAACTGAGTACCTATGTACAAACTCCGTGCCTCTACCTATACGCAGTCCTTTTAGCGCTACCCAGGGTGCACCTCGAGGAGGCGAACTGATTCACAACAGCCTCGCGGAAAGTCGCGAGTTGTCAAAATGTTACGATCCGAGAGATCTTGCCCGAAGAGTATGCAAGCATCTGCTGCCTCAGAAATTCCTCTTTTTTTCCTGATTTCGGCTGATTTTTCGGGCTTGGACCGCATTTTTACGTAAGTCATGGCCTGAATGTCCTTAAGTGCTTCAATAAACTTGAAGATGTGTGGATGACTTTTGTGGAACATTTGATTAAATTTGGAGTGAAAAGCCTCACAGCTATTCGTCGTCCTGGCCGTGGAACAGGAAAATTCGCTCCAGAGAGTGGGTGGAAATGAGGCATCGTCAGCTATGTACGTGTCTAACAGGTAATCCAAAAATTTGTCGAGTTTGCCGTGGCCGAAAATCAGCCTCGAACACTGTCCAACCTCCGAATTGACGTTTTTAAGTTCTGGGGCGAGCCGTTCGTTCTGGATTCGTCGCCACCAGCTTGGACATAAGTGTACCTACCTGTAGGCCGCACGGAATTTGTACTCTACCCTTCGAGCCCCCCGCACGGAGATTGTATTTTTGCTTCCGACGACGGGGATTATCCGCACGGAAATTGTACATAGCCGATGAAATCCATCCAACGTTGGGGTGGAAGGGAAAATGTTGCAACCTCTTATAGCGGTTACAAACAGAATATCCAATGCGCATGCGCAGACCTCGATAGAACCTCGGAAACTATAAAAATTTTGATCCGCCGACAGATCCAAACAGTCAGAACCGCTCCACCCACCTTTTCGATCGTTTCGATTTTCAACTCACCCAAGCTCCTCGTTCGGTGCGATGTCTCGCGAAGCAAACATGGCTATCCGGGGAAAGTGAAGGTCCTGATGTTGAAAATAGATCTTGACGGGCGACAAGTTCGGGCGACAACTGTGGTTTATGAACCGACATATGTTGCCGTATTTTCTGGCGTCCAAACAATAAGTTTCACTCTCCTGGAAAATTACAATAATTGTAATTACCAACGTCGTAAAAGTAATTTAAACGAAAATAATTATAATTCTAAAAAAGATGGGAACTGTGATTGTGTCTTGAGAGGAGAAGAGTAGGTTGGTGCAAGGTTTGAAAGGTGTTGAATAGAACTGGCTTGGATTCCAATCACCACAAACAATAAATTTTTAGTTAGCTACTCCCATCTCTAGCTTGTGGGCTTGGTTTAGCTTATTTCATCTCCATAAAACCTATAAAAAGACTCACAGCGTTATCTAAATCAAATAAATATGAATCATCCTTCCTTGTGTCAGCTTCCAAATCGGATATTATCTCTCCTATGTACCTGAAAATCAGAATAAACGGTATCAATAACGGTTTTGGAAACCCATTAATCGTCAAAGAACAATGTCGAAAAACCTCACTCGCACACGTAGGATCCTTTAGGGATTTCTTTGAGCGTGATGACTCCCCAAGACTTGTTTTTTGTTTTGACTAGCTGCAATCTCGATTTCAGTCCTTTTTGTACGACGCGGTTTTTGCAGGTTAAAACGTTGCATCCACAGGCGGGATTGCACTCGAACAGTATGGGAGGATCTGAAAAAAAAAAAAAAAAAAAAAAAAATCTAAAATTATTTACCGAAACGTGAGAAACAAAGTGGAGAGAAAATTTCAATATTAAAAGTGTAAAAGCCTGTAAGTTTAATTTAATTCGATTCTAGTTCATTATTCTTGGAATACTATGCATTCGTGTCGGAGGTCGAAAATAATATTTAATAACATATTATGTCATTATACGTTTCAAGATGTCTGGATTCCAAAAACGGAAAGTCCGTCCGCCGTCCGAGCCGTTTTGGGCAGTAGAATTTTTTTTGTTTTAATCTGAAATTTTGACAAAATACTCGGTTTACCATCAAGTTGTGCCCGCAAGGTGTTTAGCCCGATCGCCCAAACCCGTGGGGCGCTATGGGGCTACGTGAGGGGGTTTTGATGGTTTTCGACTATGATATCGAGTGGGGTGTCGCTTTCGAAGTATTTTAGGACGTAGAATCCATTTTTCGAAGTCTTTCATCTGTCCAAACACTGCACTAAAAACAATTATTTATTTTATTTTTTTCAAAGATTTTTTCTGCCTGACACAGAATTCAACATCAAAGAATAATAAACCCTTGTGTAAATTTCAAGCGTTTTTTTTTTTTTTTTTTTTTTTGTCAGTTTTTCAACTTACGGACTCTTACTATCGATTTGTTCATTTGATGAAGAACTCGTTGATAGCTTACCTTCGAAACTAAACTCTGGTAACAGCTTGCCCGCGTTGTCGTACCAGCACCCTCGACTTATTTTGGTACACATACAACCGTTTCCACAGCTGTCTTCGCACTTGCAAAACTACAAAACCGAGAGGGATTTTTTTTTTTTTTTTTTTTTTTTTTCAGCGGTAAGAACTAATTACGAGAATAAAAATTACAAATTAGCTGGGGCCTGAAAGTTGCTTAAGTTCAAGATTTTCTCTTACCATTAAAGATGATATTCGCCTGTCAATTGTGACGTTCGAAGTGAAACAGTTTTCAGTTACGTAGGTGTAATCAGTCGGCATTGGCTCTTCGTCGATAGCGTTGACACATTGGATGGGATTCTCTTCTCTTCCACCACTCACGTCGCTAGAAAATGAAGATTCACAGTTAATCGCAAAACTACAACTAGCGTAGATGTACATCAAAACCACTAATTCGGAACGTGTCCATGGCTAACTAACTGGCGGAGTATGTCACAAGCCTTCTCCTGTGTAACTCCAAATAGGGGGGTTGAGATTTCCCCAAAATGCGCGCAAACTGGCGCGTTTGCTCCCAACTTTCTTATTTTAAATGGGAACCCCTATTTTTTGCGAATTTGGATTCCCGAGCCAATTTCAAGTACGATAAGCCGGTTGACGCGCGCAATCCACGCAACTATTCGTATCTTAGTTGTTTAGAGGCTACAGATTGAGTCGGCGTTTCCTCTGTATCCTACCTGGAGAGCCAAATTTAAATGCAAAATCCCGAAAGATCAAATTCCAACGATCCGGAAGTTTTGATGGCAAGTGGAGTGAAAACGAATATAAGTGATCGTTCGTTGGGACGTGGGATTGGGGGTGCGTTTTCCTTTGAGCAATTGACACAGCTGGCCCTGCTTGGGGTAGGTGAGGTCTGTGAAGGTCTCCAAGATCTGAATTTTCACCGCTTTGTCATCATAAGTGGAGAGTGGAATTCTGCCAGGGAGCGGGCATTTAGGGGGACGAATATTTACAGGGACGGATATATGAAAGAACCAATGCCTCCTCTCGGGTCGATTTTAATTCCACCGATTAGCTTCAATTCCACTGGTCTTGAATTCCACCGGCAACAGCCCTGTGCGTTATTCCACCGGGTCTTGAGCAGGTAGAAGACATAATTACTGCACATTCCACCGAGTATGTTTAAGAAGTAGGTACCTACCTACCTAGGTAAAAATACACTGCCAAGGGAACATGGCTAGGGTGACTAGACGTCCCCTTCTGAAAGGGACAGTCCCCTATTCGACCTTCTGGTCCCCTTGTCCCAAGAGAAAGCTAAAACGTCCCCTTTTCTGAAGAGAATGCCAAAACGTTCCTCCACGTTGTCCAAACGTGATGGATCATCTCATCGCCAATCAACAGTCTTTCCATAATGTTGAGAAGGACCAGGACACAGAAATAACGCATCCAATCACTATCACTCATTCATCCTAGTGGCCTAATTAACTTGCCTTCTTATATTTAAAAAAGAAGTCAATAACGCACCGGCAATATTTTAAGAGTTTTAGCACGTCTCTGATTTGTCGCCATTTCTGTGATTTTGAACTAAGTCAGTTATGTTTCCTCAAATAGTGTAGGTACCTACTTCTAACTTACACATTTTGTTTCGCAATTTAAAATCTAGTTTTGCTTGCTTTTCCAATGGGGTTTTCCAAAAAATAAAGGATATTATCAAACCTACTTATTAAGTACCTAGGTTTGATTGTAGAGTATATTTTGAATGTGATTAAAATACCTACCAACACTCTTATTGTACTCAATCGAGTAAGTAGGTGTTTAGGTGCGAAGAGGGGCAGGGGGCTGTGCTATGTTAACATAACATTCACCATCATTTTCCAGTGGGGGTCGGTGTCCCCTTTTAAGCTCAAAAATTTGTGGTCACCCTAGACATGGCACATAGCTTCCTCGTGTAACAACGAAATTTAATGAATTCCACGTAAGCGCATGCGCAGAGCGTACCGCTAGCTCGAACATACCTTATCCGAATAATCCCTCAAAATTTGAGCTAAATTCATTCAAAATTGTGGAAATTATGGCTGTAACAAGGAAATGCGGACAGACCCACAGACCGACACACCCATAGACACGGAACCAAATTTGTTCAGTAGGCTACGAAACGCAAAATGCGAGTGGAAATTTTGAATTCGGACAACAAAAATTTTTTCGCTCCCGAAAGTGAACTCAAGGCTTCCGCTGCTTCGCAGACTCGGAAGCAAAAGTCTTAGCTGAGTCGGTAGGTACAGAAATGTGCGTTGTACTGAAAGTTGTACGCGCTAAAGCACCTGCCCAGCAAACGCCATATTTCTAAGTGCATAAAGTGCTCTTCCAGCAGTTATAACTTTGATATGGTTAGCCCTAGCCAAAACATGCATAGAATGAAAGTTGTAGATCATGAAATTTTACCTCAGTTTATCATCCTAGTTTTCAGATAAGCTGCCCCAACGGCCGCCGTAGCAGCCGTTAGGGTGAAATGTAATCACTTTGGTGGAGCAAATCCCACGGTTATGACGAAAGTTGAACACTAAGTGTTTAAGAAGTCTTCTTAAGGTTGACACGAACGTGAACAATGGACCGGTGGAATAAACATACGAGGGATAAACACCGATTGGTCTCATCGGTGGAATGTGAACCTCATTAGTCACTGATCGAGCTAATCCGGTGGAATCCAATGCCGCCCCTCCTGTCCTCTCTGCAGGGATGGGCTACTTCCTGAGTGAAGCTACAGTGACTTGAATATGTCCGTTTTTGTGATATTCACCCGTACACGACGACGTCGTTATTTTGACGACAAAGCAAAACCTACAGCACATGACTTCACGTGATACAATCCTTGCTGATGGCACTTTCTATGTCTCTCCCAAACATTTTTACCAGCTGTACACGATTCATTCATATACTGAAGGAACTTATGCGTCCGTTGTTTACTGCTTCTTACCTTCCAAAACAATTACGTGCTATGAAAAAATATGGAGCCACTTGAAGTTAATAATTCACTCGTTGTTGAACGTCAATTTTTGTCCAGCAGCAGTTCTAGTTGATTTTGAGGTAGCTGCACACACAGCAATCAGAAACGTGTTCCCTACAACTCGCATAAAGTGTTGCCGATTCCACCTAGGCCAAAGTTGGCACAGAAAAATTGTAGCAGTGGGTTTAAATCAGATATATCAAGACAAAACCACCGAAGAAAGCAAGTGGCTCCGTGCTTTTTTCGACCTTTCATATCTGCCTCCCGAAGAAGTTGGAGATGCGTTCAGTGAGCTCATTGCAGCAGCCCCTACTCCATGCTTGCCTGATGCACCGACTCCATCAATACTTCTGTTTGCTGATTACGAACACGATACCTACATATCTGAAGACGCTACTTTTCCTCCTGGTATGTGGAGTGATGGACCAAGAACAACGAACGGCGCTGAGAGTTATCACCGTCATTTGAAAGATGTATTTTACAGTCCAAAGCCACCGGTCACAAAATTAGTCATCACTCTCAACAAACTTCAGAGCGAAATCTACCTTAAAATGAATGGTGCAAAACGCCGAAAAAACCAGAAAGTTGATAACAAACACAAGAAGGTAGAGGAAAACTACACGAAACTGTCGAACGGGCCACTCACCTTCCTGGAATTTTTATATGCTGTTGGTCCAATGGTTGAGCCACCCAACATGACGAAGAAAGACGAACCCCAAACCTCCTAGAATTGAATGACGAAGACGTTTTGACGACCGTATACTTCAAACGGCATGTAAGTAAAGTAACTTCCCTGCGTCCTTTCTCCCTGACACCGACAGCCAGTGGTATGAGTAGTTGTATCTATGAATCGTCTCAAATATCCGGAAAATGAAGGATGCGCGAATCTGGCGCTTTCCTATGGTTTTTTTCGCTCACCTTTGGCGCTTTCCTATGAAAAATTCAGGGGATTGGCGCTTTTCTTGGTCACCGGATGAGCCGCTTCCCAAACGACGCAACTTTCACTTTTTCGGGGACGGGTCGCCTGTTACCCCGTGATGCGTACCCTCATGATTCGCGAGAATAGAGAGGCCGGGCAGAAGTTTTCATTGATACCCTTTCTTCTAAGCAGCTTGCCAAACTCATCTCCCTTAGTCAACCTGCTACTGTTCAAGCAACCATGAACACAGCACTTTGCTAGGAGGCACCCCCTCTACAGCTGAACTGACATACTTGCACAAGATGCGGGGATAGAAGTTGCACGAGGCCACGGACTTCTTAATTGTCATGTTGAGATCAATGGCAGTGAAACAGTACGAATCCTTGTTGATGACGCATTCCCGGGGCAGTTGGCCAGCTTTGTTCATCATTTCGACATTAGCGCCCCGAGCGAGCAGAAGCACAACGCAGTTGTCCGCTCCTTGTCGGGCTGCTATGTGCCTGAAACAGACAAGAAAACCTGTAGAATTTCTTCAACGCTGAATGCTTGAGATTCTGTAGGAACTTACAGCGGCGTGTCTCCGTGCGTGTTGGACAGGTTGATGTTACATCCGTAGTTCAAAAGGTCTTCGGTGATTTCCATGCTGCCAGCAAACGCCGACCAATGGAGGGCTATGTTCATTTCCGAATCTCTGATTTGTGGGTCGGCTCTCTTTTCCAATAAATACCTGAACAGCGAGTTGTGATTGTCAGCGTTAGATTGGAGAGTAAGATGGCCAGATGGCTTGGCCGGGGGGGATTCAAGGGTTTTTTTCTGTGCGAGGGGGGAGGGAGTACCACTAGCTATATTTATCTTTTTTATTGAACGTTTTGATGCGTGATGCGTATTTTGAGGTCGCTATTGAACAAGAAACAACCTGTACATGTTTTACTCACCGAACTATTTTACTATGACAGTTTTCAGCTGCCCAGACTAAAGCCGTCCATCTGCCATCATCAACAGTATCTATAAAGGAGGCCGGCAGATTCGCTTGAGACAGGATGTAATGACAGGCCTCTAAATTGCCCTCTTTAGCAGCAATGTGAAGGGCCGTCATACCATCAGCACCCTGAAAATGAAATCAAAATGTTTCCATCGATACAGAAGTTAGCAGCGTTTTGGACTCCTTAAGTTGACTCACCTTGAAACCAACGTCAGCGCCCGACTTCACCAGGTACTTGACAATAGCGTTGTGCTTGTTCTGCACAGCCAGCATGAGAGGAGTGAACTGGTTTTTGTCCAGCGTTTCGAGATTGGCGCCGGCTTGAACCAAAAGGTGTACCACAAGAAGGTGACCTTCCCGAGCTGCGCCCATCAAAGGATTCATGGAAACCTGGTTCGGGCTCATCCCCAAACCTGTAAACCACAATAAGGAAACCACAGGGTTTAAAATGCGCATCATGCAGTAGGTTCCTGAAATTTTTATGGTAGATGATGGTGGGGGGGGGGGGATCACAGTCATCAATGAGGTGCTCTCATTCGTAATGTATTCCAAATGTGATATTTATAGAAACCGAACCATTTTCTGTTAGCTTTTTGGAATATCGTTGGATTTTTTGGTTCTATTATATGTTTTTGGGGTGCTGGATCCGAATATGAAGAGATCTAACAAATATCTGTTATGCATCGCTAAAAACTCCAAAATGTTTGCACTTTTTTCAGTTTTTGGCTTATAACTCCGAAACTACGGGCCGCTTTATCAAATCCCTACGTAAATCGTCAGGTACGTACCTAGCAGTTAGCGCTAACTGCTAGGTCACGGCTAGGTAATCAGCATCCACAGTTATCAATTAACTGGTAACTGTCAGTTAACTCTAACTTCCGACTATGAGGTAAGGCACCCGCTTGCGGTTCCTAGACTTAAAAACTAATATCGATCTAACGATAATCGATTAATTAGTGGCGTTATCACTCACTTATCTGTTTCAAGTCCGCCATGACTCTAGTCGAGACACAGTTAATGCAAGAGGAATAGTGAGAGCTATCGCGAGCGCTCTCTCGACTAGTTTACGTTGATAGCCCTCAAGACTCTTCTCTGGGAGCAACAGCGTGATGGGTGTTGATTTTACTTGTTCTAATTTGGTATTAGCGGAGAAGAAACAAATCTTTCTGTCAACGATTTTGTTTAGGCTCGGCAGTTGTTGTGTGGTTTTCTTCTTCTATTACACTGCTCTACAAAAAAAAATTTTTGGCATGTATCTTTGATGAAAACTGTCATTCTTTACTATTTTTGGTGTGCAGAATCCAAATTTTCAATCAGATTTGCTCCATTAGCTACTGATTTGGAGATACATCAACCAGCATCAAATACAAAATAATTTGCTACCGGAAGACACATAAACACCTATGAGACGTTGAAAGTATTTATAATTCACTAAATCTCATCAGAACTTACAAAAAAATGAACTTCAACTCCATACAACAATAGACTGCCCTAAGGATGCTTTTTAGAGTTATTTGGAACGTTTCTTCTTTGCTTGACGATTGTATTCTTCTTCCGGTAGATCCCTCACAACGGTCCAACAGTAGTCTGCAAGCATAGATGTGTCCCACCTTTCTTGATACCTTCGTTCCATTGATGAAATATCTTGATGGAATCGCTCTCCATGATCGTCACTTACTGCTCCACAATTGTCGGGGGAAAAGTTTAAATGAGAATGATGAAAGTGAATCTTGAGTGACATGTTGCATCCAAGATCTCTGTACTTCTCAAGGAGGGTTTCTACTAGATCAGCATAATAATCTTGTCTTCTGTTACCCAAGAAATCATGAACTAAAGCAATGCATGCAAGTAAATGCATCCCAACCTACTCTTTCTTTTCCCTGAAGAATATTCAGAATATTCAAAAATGCTCTTCTCAAAAAAATGCTCTTTGTTTTCCTTCCTCCCTATCTTTCCTCTTTCCTCTTTCTTCTTAAAAAATGCTCTTTGTTTTCCTCTTTCTCCTCCAATTTGAAGTGTTCAGGAGGACTGGGAACAGGAAATTCATTCCCGTGAGGGATCGGTCGTATTGCGGAAGGAAACTCAGGGTTGTTGACTGCACATTTCTTTTTTCGGGACATTCCTTTATTAAGAGGAGGGGTCATGCAAAAATAGCAGTCGTCTGTGTGGTTACTAGGCTCCCTCCACACCATGGGAATAGAAAAGGCATTGAACGACCCTTGATGTTTAACCAATCCCTTAAATTAACACTACATGTGATACAGCAGATGTGAGGGGACCAAGGTTTGTCTTGGTTACCAACCTTAACACCAAAGTAGTGGTGGTATGCAGTTTTGATCATCTGGGTGATGGGTCGTTTTTGATTAGCAAAGGTAACTTCACCACAAATGTAACAAAAGTTGTTTGGAATGTTCCTTCACTTTCGGGGCCTGTTAGCTGATTAAAAACTATGTTTATTCAAAAAAACACTAGGAAGAACATAAAAAACAAGCACAAAACAATGCAACAAATACACCTGATGAATGTAAACACTGCTCACAGAGGTTAGGAAAGTGATTCTGTGGATTACAGAGAAGTTTAGTGTCAATCACAGGGAGAGCAGTTTGGCCAACCGAAAAAAAAGAAATTTACCTCAGTTTGTGCCACTGTTGGTGTATCTTCAAAACTAGAGCTAACAAACTATTTTTATGTGCAAATTCGTGTTTCTCACACCAAAAAACATAGATAGGGACAGTTTTCAAGCCAGATACATTTTCAGTGTAGAGCAGTGTTATTTTCTTTGAGTAACACCTATGCACTACATAGACTTCTGTTTTTTCATTCCTCAATTTTCATTGTAACCGTTGTAAGAAGTGAGCATTTATTAATGCGAAGTCCTGGAAAAAGAAGTTTCTATCGCATCAATAGTTTCATGAGTAGGTTGAATTTGAATGCATACTGTGTAGATCTGACGCTCTTATGATAAGAATTTGGCAAATAATTCTTCGTCTGACCAGTCACTATTATCACAGTAAAAGAGCATTAAATAGGTATCAAAAATTCACTCGTCAAATTGGATTGTACACCCAATAGTTAAGAAGCTAGAACGATTTGAAAAAGGGCGATTTTTTACACGTTTTTCGAAAAATCACTTTTTCGCACTCAAAATGGCTGTACCTTTAAAACGGCCGGTTCTATCGAAAAATATTACATAATAAAAGTTGTAGAACGTTAAATTTCCTATACGACAGGCACCCAAAGATTGTCGAAAAGTGCTTACCGTGTGGCGGGCAGAGTTGTAACAACAAATTAAACGGAAACGCACCAAAAACGTTCTCAAAACACCAAGTTTTTCTGTAGATGTTTGGCTGTAGCTCAGAAAATATTGGTCCGATTCAATTTTTCTTTTCTTCGTTTTTTTTTTTTTTTTTTTTTTTTTTTTTTGTGAGGGAGTCATTTAAAACCATCAGCCGAACAGGACGAGCGAAGAAAGTACCTACTCTAGCGCATGTGAAGAGCGCCAAGCAACATTCAGCCCATTGGTGTGCTCGGTGGATGGCAAGCAAGAGCATTTATCAAGGTTCTGGCGGAGTGGCTGTCGGGAATCTAGGGACGGCAACAGTGTAAAGTTCTGGCCTTTGCTGTCCTCCGAGCAAGCAGCTTATGCCTCAGGGGTGCTCGGAAACGCTGGAGGTGCGCTGAAAACCTGCATTTTAAACCAATTGTGCCTCAGACCCAACAACACGGTTTCCCATGTTGTGCATTTTTACGGAAAAAATGCAGATTTTTGTGTTTTTATTGGGGGAGGGTGGTCAGAGGGGAGAAGGGGAGGCAGCCACGTTGGACACCTCTCGGCCGACTGACACCCCAACATCCTGTCAACTATTCCAGCCCCTATTTTTTGTCCACTCTTGGAGCATACCGGCGCCACATGAAGCAACTATTTGGTGGATTCAGATTTTTCTCGCCATCTACTCGACAAAACTGATTTTTGGTATTTTTTCCAAATTTTACTCACCTAGCATTGCAAGTACTTTTTCCGCATCGCCCGCTTTAGCTGCCTGATACAGACTACGATACGTATGTCTACAACACAGAAGGAAAACATAATTCAACAGGAGAAAAATCAAAGAATTTAACTGGATGTTCCAGAAATGTTCAAACTCAAACCTGATGTCATCACAAGGTTCGGCCTTTTCAATCAGGATTTTAAGCATGTCTCTTTCTGGGAGCGGAATGCCGGCAGCGGTGATGACCCGGCCGTTGGGAAGAGTTAACGAAAACGACGGAAGGATTTCCACCGGTTCATTGTCCACCTCTTCGATCTTTTTGTGTCGGGAAATGCTCATTTTAGCCACAGGCCTGAAACAATACGGTTGGCGTGATATAGTCGAGTAAAACTGAGAGGGGGAGTCGGACATAATTGGTGGAAAGCTGGAAGTGGGGATCTGTCAAGATAGAGCACCATTTGCGGGAGATGAGCTCAACTTTTGGTAGCCCCAAAACCGCTATTTTATTCTAAAGTGAGGGAAGTGCAAAAACCGGGCAAGTGCCGTGAGTGGGATGTAAAAATGCTACAGAACTATATGGCATCACATATCTGCCAGATTGTGTCAACGTAAATGATAACCAGTCTGGAAGGTGCCACTTTGTGGCATTTCACTCAGCTGCAAAGTTTAGTGCTCCGTTTTAATTGTGTTCCATCCTTCAAGTCAGTGAGTAATTTCAGGTGTTTGGAAATTCAGTGTCGTCTTTTGGTTTATTATTCTTGGAATAATACACCTATGTTTTCGCGACGGGGGTCGACGACTCCGATCGGGCTCAAAATTTGACATTAACCGTTTCAAGAGGTCTACATTCTAAATCCGAAATTTCCGTCCGCCGTCCGGGCCGTTTTGGGCAGTAGGAATTTTTTTTTAAATCTGAAATTTCGGCAAAATACTTGGTTTACCATCTAGTTGTGCCCGCAAGGTTTTCAGCCCGATCGCCCAAACCCGTGGGGCGCTATGGGGCTATAATGGGGCTACGGGAGGGGTTTTTTGAAGGCTTTTAGCTATGGGATCGAGTTAGGTGTCGTTTTCGAAGTATTTTTGGACGTAGAGTCCATTTTTTGGGTTCCCGGAACGATCCGATTTCACTGGGGCGATCTTTAGGGCATTCGTGGGGCTAAAAATGGGATTTTTGAAGGATCCCAGGATGTTAAATATTTTTCGAGTAAAAAATACAGCATTTTTGAAAAAGACACATTTTTGAACAAAAAATCAAAAAAAAATTTTCATTGACAGAATTAAATTTCTGCACAAGTAACGTATATAAAAGAAGAATAAACCCTCGTGTAAAATTTGCAGCGTTTTCTATCAGTGAGTAATATACCCCAATTTGCATGAAGGGGCCATGTGCGTGGTGATCATTTGGGAAAGTGACACCATGCACTTCCCCCCAGGAGTAAGTACCTACGTCAAATCACGCACCATGTTGGTTTCGAACCAGCCTGGTTGCCTTCTTGTGACATTAAACATCTTATTTTCCGTTTAAACCATGATGGTAAGTCTTTAAAACATTAGCAGTCCTGGTACTGGCTGATGAGCTGTAAATCGTCAGTGACATTCTATCACCACCTAATTCCCCCTTTTTTCCGGTGAATTGTTGAAAGGTCAAGTGTTCATGCGTTGGAAGGTCACCGACGAAATGTTGATAACTCTGTGAGTTTTTGTCCAATTTTAAATTTTCAAATCGCTAAAGTATCATTGAGAGGTTCCAGTTCTTGCACTTGCCCCGGTGAAACCAGCATAACCGTTCCACAGATTGAAAAGGTCAGTTACGCACTTACCCCACTTCGAAGGTAAGTGTGTTAGTTGGAGTGGGACAGGTTTTTCAAACATAATGCTCATAATCAACAACAAGCGTGTCTATAATGCTCATAATCAACCGCTGCCGCTACGAAAATAAATTGTACATTCAAAAAACAAGGGATTCAGAGGTATCCTGCGCAAAAATGAAAATAGATGTAACATCAACAGGTAATTTGTGAGGCTTTGTTGAAATTGAACTTTTACAACCCATACTACTCACTTCCCCGACCTTACCTTAAAAAAATCTTGGCAAGCCTTGAAAACCCTTATCCACCATCCATGGTGGCTTGGCACCATATTGGCATGCCTTGGAAACCCTGAGTCAGCTTAGGACGAGCTTAACAAGCCTTGGACAGCACTGGAAAGCTTGGGGCAACCATGGCATACCTTGGAAACCCTCGACCAGCTAGGGACCAACTTAGCAAGCCTTGGATGGCCCTGTAAAGCCTGTGTCCATCTTGGTAAGCCTTTAAAATACTTAAGTAGCTTGGGACCATCTTGGAAACCCTTTGTCAGCCACCTGATGTTGGTGTCACCCTTACTTGTGGCATTGTAAATCATGTTTTGAACCATTTTTCATCCTGTGGAACCCTGACGCATAATTTCGTCATCTTGAAGTAATAAGCCTATAACTTTTTGACAGACGCTTCCTTCTGGAAAATCGCCAAACACAAAAAAAATTATCAACGAAATCGCGGTTTTTGGGCCACCAAAAGTCAAGCTCACCTTGCGCGATGGTGCAAACATTCCTCACATTCGAGCTCACTAGGAGCGAACAGAACCATTCCAGCTTTCCGCCAATTAATTTCATTTTCTTCTCCTTTCTCCGTTCTCATTGTACCAAACTATTGCTGCTTCAGGAGACAGTAAAGAAAACGCGTTTGACTCACAATTTGCTGAGTGGTTTCGTCGAAGGAAGGAACAGCGGGTATCTGTGATTCTGCAATTGTATTTTGTGGAGTCGGAAACTTTCTGTGCCGCAGTGAGGGCAAACCAACGAATCGTCCATCTTCAACTCGCAGTCCTTGTGAAAAAAATGCTTGTTCTCGCAGATATTCACAATTCCCTGGACACAAGAGAAAATGATACGTAGACCAAACGTTGGCAACACTGGGGACGTTAGGCGTGACGCTCACCTGAGTACAAAACGAGCCGCAGGTGGGGCAAGCGTTGTGTCTGATCATCCGTTCAAAATGTATGATGCACAGAGCCTGAAAGGGTTTGGTGCGGCAGCACCGGAGGAGAGGGACGTCGTCGACGTCGTTGGCGCACTTGACCAGACGGTTCTCGTAGACGTCAAGCGCTCTGCAGAGTTGGTTGGACGAGTCTTTAGTGTACATCGAGGTGAGTACTTCACATTCGCACAGAAGAGCGGTGACAGCCTGGAACCAAACTGACTGTTAACCCACTCAACAACTTTTTTTTTTGGCCATTTTTAAAAACATTTCTTTTCATTATCCACATCTATATACCTACAAGTTAGAAAAACCAAACCGCACGCAAAAATATCATTTCTGACCTGAGATATAAACCTCTGAAGACAGTCACCTCCTGCCGCACACGTAATGAAAAGTAAACAAGAAATTGAGATGTAAACTGACGCTAAAGTGTCTCCAACAAAAGTGTTGTTGATGTTGACTATTTATCCACCCATCCAAAGATTATATTCTGTCCCTTATAGAATATTATATAGAACACCAGGAAAAAAGAATCAAGTCTCTTATCATCAATGGTTTCTAAGATTTTGGGGAAAATGTGAGATAGGATGTTCACACAGATGGGTGCCCCCCCCCCCCCCCCCCCCGCCTAATGCTGTTTAGAATTTTGGAATGAAAAAAAAAAGAAGGTAAAAACTCACTGTAACAGGTGGAAGATGGCTGTCGTCTTTCAAGTTTGGTGGCTCGCTTCCTTCCGCCCCATTTATTCTCGCTAAGCTCTCGTCCTTCTTCGACCCTAACAGACAAGAAAGATTATAATATAATAACTTTATAATTTCGATCAGCGATATATACTAGGAAAAGCGTCGTTGCCACGGGTGCATCGTTGATAGGTCATGGACGGAAATTTGATATTTGATATTTCGGGCGAAGCACGGGTGTCCCAACTATTTGACCCGGCTCTCGTCGCGAAGTAAAGCTCCGTTCGCGATGAAGGAAGAGAGTTCGCGAAATCAAATATGGCCTACGACACATCCGCACCTACGCGGAACTTCCGCGTAGGTGCGGATGTGTCTTAGGGATGTCCACACTGAAGAAAAATATCGATATTCGATATATCGATAGTTTTAAAAAAATATCGTTTTACTAGGTCGATATATCGATATATCGTTTACAAAATATCGATATATCGGATATGTCCAAATTTTAAAAAAATCCATGCCTTCCACGACTTTTGATTACTAGTAAATAAATTTAGGTTATAAATTCTTCGAATAATCTGTAATGAGTAGGTAATTATTTGTAAAATCAAGGAAAAGATTTATTTGCTTAGTTTATATTGTTCTGACAAAACATTCAGTACATGATTAATATTTTCTGCCAATGCAACTCGTTGATCGTACCTATTTGATTTGAAATACCTTCCGTACAGTTACCAATACGTTCTTTGATCCTATTTCTATAATATAGAAATATGATAATATATTATTATAATATTATATTATAGCTGGTGTTCGGATTTATGTCGGATCTCTCTCAAAAATATCGGTTCCCGATATTTTAAAAATAATATCGATATATCGATGGAAAAAATATCGCTCAAAAATATCGATATATCGGCGGAAAATATCGATATTTCGATATATTGATATTTTTTTAGCATCCCTACGCGGAACCCGACGGAAAAAACGCCGTCTCTCTAGGCCTTACCGTTGAGGCGGGGTAGCGTGGAACGGACGTGCGTACATACGGACACGAACAACTTTAATAGTATAGAATCTATACTATAGATTTATAAAATCCAATTTTTGTGGCGGCGGGCGGGTGTATGTTCCAACATCACGGCCGAACGGCTCGACGGATTTTGACGGGAGCGGGCGCAAATTGACGAGCGAGTTCCAGCAAAGAACAGATTATTATAGATGACGGGAAATATTATTATAAATTTGAGGGTCCAAAGATTGCTGATTCGGCTTCCCCCGCGCCATAGGCCCTGTCCTCTGTTGTGGAGGGCAATGTATGCCTTGTATGACATTACGGGAGCTTGCGGATAAGGAAAAAGGACAACAGAAAACCTTGAAGCAAGACAGCCTCGAACTCCAGACCCTTCATAATTGGACCCAGCACTATAACGCGTAGTGGATATAGTTCGGAACTACGGGGTTATGACATCGGCGGCCCCTCGTAGGGTATTTCAAAGCGAAGACTGGCCAATTGAGGACAGTCCAACATTCATCTCCCTCTCTCTCCCCGACCAGGTTCATGTACCACATGCCTTGATATCATCTTCATAGCCCTGATGAAGAGCACATACTGCTCGAAGGCTCGGCAAATTAAGTAGAGTTTTCCCGTTCTTGGCTCTAATCCCAATAAAACTGACACATGTACCTACACTCTATTGGGTCAATCTCCATTATTCTCATTTACATAATATGTAAATTATTTATAATACGGACTGCTGCATTCTGAAGCTTAAAAACCTTAACACTGCCACTCGAGCCTCACCACAGCAGAACCATGTAGGTAGCGTGGCTCATGAAAAGGGCGAAATAAACAGATCGCAGTACTGAAAAGAAACTGCTTTCGTCAAACGACGTAGAGCAAAGTTACAAGAAGCGAGCCTACTGCATACAGAATCAGTATGTTGAGCCCAGGACAGCCGACTGTCAATCTTGAGACCAGGGAAATTCACAGGGTCTCCTACTTTACCATTAAGGGAGAATTTTAGATCCTGGGCCTTATCACCATTCAACCTAAGGCCATTGACCGCACACCACTCCTCAATAAGGTGGCTGGACGTTAGCTGTTCTTCTACATCGACCGACCTTGGTCCATTCGAGAGGATCCTCATGTCGTCGGCAAATATATATATATATTTTCCCCTCTTTTGTCGAATTTGAAGGCCAAGTCATTGTTAAACAACAGAAATAAGGTTGGCCCTAACACGGATCCCCGTTTGACACCACAAGGGATTTAGTTTAAACTCGTTAAATAACGACGATCCCAGATTTGAATGTAAATTACCTGAGTGGTTGGTTGAAGATGAGGCTGATCCATCTTTAGAGGTTGAACTGCTCTCGCTGCGGTCGTTGTCATGTGCAAATCTAGATGGGCTTTCCGAGGCTGAAACGTGACACGATTTGAGAATTTGTGGGGAACCGTTTCAGTTGAGATTTTTTATTTTTTAAAGCATTTTAAAGGCCTGTTACCTTTATGACCTGAAGGGTCGGAGGACGGTTGGGCCTGCCAACTGCTAGCGGAGTCTTCGTCCATTGCCAGACTTTCTTTGGAAGAGAGCTTTTTCAAAGGGGACTCCAAGTGGCGAAGTTTCTTGAGAGAGCGGGATGAAACGTCCGACGAGGTGTCGTCCTGATCTCCGTCGTACGGGTGTTTCATTCCCCTGTGAGGGCTGCTGACGGGATCTCCGATGGAAGCAGTCCCCTCGTCTGCCGACGTCGACACGCGGCTGGGCATTTTGTGTTTGGTGCGGTGAGGCAAAGACGGAACTTTGGGATCTTCAGAGAGCCTCGTTGACCTTCTGGGCTTCTCCTCGGAGAAGGAATTGAGAGATTTTTCCTTTCGGGCGATAGCGTTTTGCAATACGGACTCCCGGTTGTAGTCTTTTGACATTCGTCGCGATGATCGTTTGACAGTGATATCTTGATCACCCTGAAACAAAATTCAAAGTTCACTAGCAGACGGATGGCGGGGTCTCCCCTCGCTCGCTCATTAGCCAGCGTAAAATCTCGCACGGATTAGAAATGCTTTAGAAATGACTCGCTCCCAAATATTCGCCTCAAGGGAAGCATAATGTTTCTCACCCCAAGATGGTGCTGAAGTGAAAAGCGGGGAGTGGATCCAGTTGGTGCAAGAAACAGGAGTCGGCCAGAACAGGAGCTTGAGGATATAATATATGGTTCAAACGGCAACGAAAGGGGCGGCTCCGAAGTAATACAATAAAGAAGTCGCGGGGCAGTCAAAGTTGATGATTTGTACTTAAGACACCGAAACATCACCTTGTCAGAACTTCTCAATGATCTCCGGATCCTCGGCGACTCTTCGAGCTGCGGCAACCGGGCGACAGACTCGGCTTTGCTCGGGCGGCCTACGGGCCTCTTCTTCGTAGTTTCGGGTTTCTCGTCAACCACTCCAAGATCACTTTCTTCACTGAACACGCTCGGCGCCTCGTGGAACTGATCGCTGTCCGAACCTGCGTTGAGTGTGGAGACACACGGGTCATCAGGAACAGCCGCATCGGACAAAGGCTCTGCCACCGTCTCCTGTAAGTCCAAGCGATATAAGTGATTGTTGTGTTCGCGAAATTTTTTTACCAAATTGATTGTACCTGAGACAGTGGAAGTTCTTCAACCTTATCAGGCGGGGGAGCTTGTTCACAGTCTTCTGGAGCAAAATCAACAGGAAATAGCGTATTGTCGAGGGTAATATCAGGAGCGTCAGCAGGCGCGACAGTAACATCAGCGACAGCAGCGTCATAAGCAATTCCCGATTCGGGCTCCAGCAAGGGTACACCAGTCAATACATGAACTACGTCAGTTGTAGCGTCTTCTGCCATATCTGTCCTCTCTCTGACGTCGTCCGAGTCCTCCTCAACTCGCTGAGCTTCAAACACCACCGAGGAGCTGTCGTCGGCGGATATCGGAGACGGAGGTTGGTCTTCCTTCGACTCCCTCCCAGGCTCCTCGCTTTTAGACTCGGGAGGCGCCGATTTATTGAAAACGCTGTGCATCTCGTTCAAGATCTGCACAATCAACATCTTGTTCTTTTGTTCGGGCGCCACCTCCGGAGCGTCTACGCTCGACGGTTTGACGGAGTCCGTCATTCTGGCTTAGCTCTTGAAGACTCAGCAGATAAACCCAACGAGCTGTAACAGACGGAAAATAATCTCCAACTAATATTAATTAATTAATTTATTTAAATTCAATTCCAACTATCACTGAGAAGCGTTGGTTGGTGGAAGCTATCATCTCTGTTTTAGAGAATACGGGAGACTCCAAACGGAAATATGAGACTTTACGGGACAAACCCCCTTCGGAAACCAGGACATGATGAATATTCCAAAATAATATTAAATATTATTTTGGAATATTCATCATGTCCTGGTCATTTTCTAAATTGAAAAAAATATTTTTTAATTATTATTTTTGTTCTGAAAATTTGACAAAATACTTGGTTTACCATCGAGTTGTACCCGCCAGGTTTTCATTCCGATCGCCCAAACCCGTGGGGCTATGTGAGGTTAAAAGGGGCTACTGGAGGGGTTTTTGAAGGTTTTCGGCTATGAGGTCGAGTTAGCTGTCGTTTTCGAAGTATTTTTGGGGACGCAGAATCCATTTTTGGGTTCCCAGAACCATCTACACTAGAACCATCCACAGTGGGGGTCGACGGAGCTGCAAATGGGCTTTTGTCCGATTCCAAGAAGTCAAATAAGTGTAGTTTTACAAGTAATTTCGGACAAAGGATTAGATTATGTTTGGGAGCCCTCATCTGTTCAAACAGGGTTTTTTTAACAATTTCTATTTACATGGGACAAATTTTTGCACCAATTTTTATTGGTCCCAAGACGTTTGGGGCCAAAGAGCCTAAATGCAAAAATAAATTGTAATCGATTCATTAATTTCAATCAATATCAAAGACAGTTGGTTGAAGGACTGAGTGGAGGCATAGAAGGGGCAGTCCATGATATGAACAATCTATTCAAAGAAAAGGCATTCAAAAGGGTTCAAAAGCAGCGTTGAATTCGAGATGGGGACTCCTGCTGGTTGATGCCAAGAATGCCTTCAAGTCTGTGAGTCGTCTTATGGCACTTTGGTATGGACGTATGTACTGGAGGTTCCTCGGTGGAAGAGAATAAATTTTATCCTAATGTTTCAATAAATACATTTTTATTCCCAACAATCTTCAAAACCCCGTTTTTTAGACGTCGAAGAAATCAAAAATTAATTCAAGAACGTTGGTAGCTTTGAGGTTTGCATGAACGAAGATTTGATCAGTTGTATTCTTCTTCTTCCATGGGAGGGCTCCGCCATCTTCCATTCCCAAAGATCTCACTCTTTTCCGTCCCCCTCTCAGTCTAAGGGACACTGCCTTAATGAGTGCTACCTGTAGGCGAACCAAGGGCTTATGAATAGGACTTTACCATTTCGTGGCGAGGGTCATGGCCATTCTCTGGAAGGCCTGGAATTTAGAATGAAGGGCGCCGTCGGTTGAGCAAGTAAATTGCTCGTCGAGGCATTTCAATCAATAGGTACTTAAAGATAATAATAAGTTTAATTTAATTATCTTAAATAATTAACTAGATACTACAGCCGTTGTTAATTATTAACTTAATTAAAACTTAGAATTAATTAAAAGTCAATTTGACTTTTAATTAATTCTAAGAAGGTACCTACTAATTGAAGTTAATTCATTGATAACAATTTATTTTTGCATTTACGCCCTTTGGTCCCAAAAGGCTTCAATATTATACCAAATAACTTGCAGTCCCCCCCCCCCCTTAATCCTGCTTGTTAAAGCCGCTCCTCAGTCTGTGTCTTCAAGACTCTAAATAGATATTTTTTTCAATTGAAAATCGCCGTTCCAGATCTGGCTTTCTTGTATCGTTGCTGTCATGTTATGAGCCACCTCAGAAAACTGGACGAGACAACTTTGAATATAGAGGATTTATTATTATTTATTAATAGAGGATTTGACCCGTAAAAATGAGACAGATGGGAGCTCTAAACTAAAATTCTAACTTTCACTTCACTGAGAAGCATCCTAGTTCTATTCTTACTCATCCATTATGCCGAAATCCGTAGGCTTATCTTATCTTTCACTAAAGAGCATCTACCAAAGATAACTAAGGTCATCGAAGTAGGTAGTTTACGTTTGAACAAATTGCACTTGAAAACATAAACCCGCCCAAGTTGTCAAGACTTAGTTGAGATTCCTCAGGCGTTCCGAGTTGAATCATAATTAATGATCATCTTTCAGAACGTAAAGAATTCAATCAGACCTGTAGGTTTAGGCAATAATGGACTCATGGTGGATATGCATGAAGCAGAAAAGATTTCTTCTTGGGTATGATTAGACCCTGGGGGGGGGGGGGGGGGGTGTTAGCGTACAAATAGGTTTTTTCCAGGTTTGACGGAATGTTAACAGAAATCGCCGGAGTCATGCGCAGTTTAGAAACTGCTGTTCCAGGTCGATCGTAAGTTGGACGGAAACCGATAGTATGTGCGGTCGGGTTCTGTCGACAGCTGTCCAACTTCTGTCGACAGTCGCAGTCAGACCTGGAACCAACCTAATATAAGTCCCCCAACCCTACGAGGTGTGTTTGGGGGGGGGGGGGGTGGAAAGGTCAATATTTTCGTATAGTAGCTCCTAAATCGAAAACGGCAAGTCCTGCAGAAAAATCATCTGCATGACAAATGAAGCTGACAACAGTAAATTTTACTACAAGGGTCCATATTCACTTTTCACGTAACTACAACACTTTGGGAGATATTCAGGCATGAAAGTAAGTGAAATTTCAAAAACCCGTTTTGCTCAAAACTTCGGTCATTACCTATTTTATCATAGCTTAAAAATCGCTGCTAATTTTACACAAGGGGTTATTCTTTGAAGTAGGTTAATTCTGCTAAAATGAATTCTGTCATTGAAAATACTTTTGAAAACTTAAAAATCAACATTTCTTTCTACATTGTACAGATGAGTGACCACCAAATTACTCGGGAAACGAAACCTTATTAAATAAGGACAAATTTTGTCCTCCAGGGATCCTTCAAAAATCTCATTTGTCGCCCCATGAAAGCCCTCTAGTGAAATCAGATCGTTGTGGGACCCCCAAAAAGGGATTCCACGTCCGAACACACTTCGAAAACGGCACCTAACTCGACCCCATAGACGAAACCCTTAAAAAGTCCTCCCGTAGCCCCTTTTTAGCCCCACAGAGCCCCATGGGTTTGGGCGATCGGGCTGAAAACCATGCGGGCACAAACTGAGGGTAAACCAAGTACCTATTTTGTCAAAACTTCAGATTAAAACAAAAAATTCTTCCTAACGGCTCGGACGGCGGACCAACATTTCGTTTTTGGAATCAAGACATCTTGAAACGTGTAGATAGGTAATGTCAAATTTTGGGGCCGATCAGAATTTTCGACCCCTCATGAGTACGTTTTTAGTATGTTACCCTCCCACTAGTCTAAACAAATTTGTGAATAAAATTTATTCAGAGATCTATTTAATCTCTTATCTGTTATCAATTTAATCTCTTCTGGGAGAATAATTTGCTCTTAGACCGTAAATAAAATTTAATTACGGCCTGGTTCGTGAGAGTTTGGTATTCTTTTTTGGTGCTTACGTAGTTGCGATGACGATTCGTTATCGTGTTACTGATTGTATTCCTCATGCTTTGTCACTGAAAGCCTGAAGGATGCAATCAGTAACACGATAACGAATCGCCAACTCAACTAAGGACCAAAACAGAAAACCAAACCTTATTAATAAGTAATTACGAGCCAAACAAAACCGTATTTAATCCAAGTTGTCGATCAAATTAAAAACACCTTGTGAGGGGGTTTACGGCCGGAAAATCCATTGCAATACGGAATTCTAAGGGATATCCGTATTGGATACATCTGGTAGGCAGGAAGGCATCAACAACAAACAGCTGTTCAACCATCACCCGCAACTTACTTGTTATCGGATAAGTGAACGTAAACAATTCACTTCTATTATTGCGTCCATCCTTCAAACATTTTCGTCAACTATTTATTCACAAACTCACCAGAACAGACGACGTCCAACGTATCGCAACGTAACCACACATAACCTATACTGTATTTGAATCAACGACTAAATACGTCTCAAACGGGTTAAAAATCACGCTCTACCGTTTTTCATAAACCAAAACAATAATTGAAAACGTTAATATTCAAAATTTGGCACATTTCGCTCCGAAATCGAGAAAACCCGAGCACTGAAGAGTCCGTCTTACTGTGTCTGCCACTCGGCCAAAGCCAGAGTCTCAGGCACATTATTTATTAACGACAGCCGCAACAATTTCAATTTTTCTTCAATCAAGTCCCATGAGAGACAAGCTGTGTTGCCAGATATCCCCCTTAGGGGAGCAATTATTGTAATATATGTACATATACAATATATGTAATTATTATAATTACATTACATTACATAATAATTAGTGTACCTACACTAATTATGATAGGTTTGTTCCAGGTCTGACTGCGTCTGTCGACAGAAGTTGGACAGCTGTCAACAGAACCCGACCGCACCCTACTCGAGCTCTCAACCTACGATCGACCTGGAACAGCAGTTTCTAAACTGCGCATGTCTCCGGCGATTTCTGTTAACATTCCGTCAAACCTGGAACAAACCTTATATTACCTACGTTACACTATTTCCTATACATTTATATTTTTCATTATAATAATGAAAAATAATCATCCTTTACCATTATTATGATTATAATCCAAGAATAATAAACCCGCTGTAATACACCGAGCTTGTTAGGTTGTATCTAAGGCCCTTTCTGGCCCATTACAACCTTTCTCGTACGGTCTGCTCGCTTTATTCTGGTGTGCAGGTGATGGACCAACGTGGAGATGCTGGGTTTTAAAGGAGGTCTTATCACAATAAATTGGCTCAAATGAATTAATTATTTCAGAAACCACGTAAATGCGCTTTTTTCAACTTTCGGGAAACTAAAAAAAAACTGTTTTGCACCTTAAGTATAGGTCTTGTCTCCTTCAAATATTTTTTACCAAATCAAGAACATGATATTGGAATAATCTATTTAATTATAAAATTTATAATTAAATAGGTATATTATTTAATTAAATTAATTTTAATTTTATTTAATTATTAAATTTAACATTTTCAAAAATTTATAACTCAAAAACTTGAAGGAAAAAAACATTTAATGTTTTTTCCTTCAAGTTTTTGAGTTATAAATTTTTGAAAATGTTTCACTTACTGAGGTGGTTTCTGCAATAATTAAAAAATTAATATTGAAATTAAGTCAAACGATTAATTTTTACCTGTTTTGGTGTCAAAGGTAAGTAACAGACACACTTAAGTATAAACAAGAGTGTTTTTATTAGGCATATTAAACGGAAAATTAGTCTTATTAAATTTTCCACTTAGGTGGTTTCTGCAATAAATTAAGTGATCGCGAGTGAAATCTTCCGCAGAAAGAACCTATGCGACGGCGCTTTGGGTTCTTTCTGAAATAAACGGATTCTTTTCAAGGCTGCCAAATAGCATCGGTGATATGGAACGTAGGTTATTCCTGCACTAATAAACGATGTATTCACCTCCAAAGTGAACAGCTGTACTAGTACCAAACTGAATAGCTGTACTAGTACCAACTAAAACACATTTTTGGAATTTTTGTCGCTTAGGTGGTTTCTGAAAATTTCAGAAACCACCTAAACGACAAAAATTCCATTTATTAATTTATTTAGTTTAATATTAATTATTTAATTAATTATTAATTATTTAATTAATTATTAATTATTAATTAATTTAGTTTAAATTAATTCCTTAATTAAATTATTTAATAATTTATTTAATTATTAGTTATTTATAATTATTATAATTATAATTATTATTATAATAATATTATAATTATTAGTTATTTATAATTATTATAATTATTATAATTTATTTAATAATTATTATTATTAAATAAATTATTTAATAATTTATTTAATATTATAATTTATTTAATTATTAGTTATTATTTAATAATCCTTAATTAAATTATTTAATTAATTTAATAAATTAATAATTAATTAATTATTATTCCTTAATTAAATTATTTAATTAATTATTAATTAATTTAGTTTAAATTAATTCCATTTATTAAGTTATTTAATAACCGATTCAAATATTCTTTGGGATAGGAGTCATCGCAGGGGACCTAACTATAATAGGTAATAATGATTATTCCATAATAGATAATAATGATTATAATGATTATTCCTATAATAGATAATAATGATTATTCCACCTCTTCTTGTAAGTTGCAGTTTTCGGATCATGGCTGGTTGCTCTCTCCACGTTTACTTGTCTGGTGGTGGGCGAGTCCTTCTAAAAAAATTCCTCCCCTCTCTAAAACTAACAAGACTAGCCTAGACAAAAAAATAAAAATCTGAACAAGCATACAATGACACTAAAACACTCATTCGAATCGATGACACACATAATAATATTATGTGATATTATCACAGGTTTGTTTCCTAATCTCCTCTTTAGCATACCTTTCATTCACTTCATTCATTCAGGACCAGTGAGACGGGGGATACCCACCAGTCCCCATTTTAGCCCCATAGCGCCCCACGGGTTTGGGCGATCGGGCTGAAAACTTTGCGTGCACAACTAGATATTACAACTAGTATTTTTTCAAAATTTCAGATTACAAAAAAAAAAAAAAAATACCTACTGCCCAAAACGGCTCGGACGGCGGACGGACATTTCGTTTTTGGAATCTAGACCTTCTGAAACTGATTTATCCGTTTATCCGTTATTATAATGTCAAATTTTGAGGCTGAACGGAGTCGTCGACCCCCGTCGCGATAACATAGGTGTATTATTCCAAGAATAAACCAAAAGTGGAAAATACAGTTTTTTTCTTTTCTGAAAAGTAGGGATTTTGTATAATATACAAAATCCCTACTTTTATTGTATATTATACAATTGTTGCGCGCGCAGCACTCAAAATTCAATATCGGTTCAGTCGTCATTGTCTAATAATTTGAAATTATTTTAGGTTGGTTAGAAAAATGTTTAGATTTTGTTAAAAAAAAAAAAAAAAAAAAAAAAAAACTAGTTCACGTTGTCTGGCAGGAGGTAGCTCCGTCGATTTTGGATGGTACCGATATCGACTCCAGCAGAAAATCCTTATTTTTCGAAACGCTTTTTTCTTTTCAATTTTTAATCGATGAATCGATTTTTGCCCAAAATTATCGAAAATGTGAAAAATCGTTTTTTTGCAGCGCTGTCAAGCGGGGACTACCGTATGTCAGTAGCAGTTTTTGACCCCCAGAAATGTCCCTTTTTCGGTGATATGAAGTCCCCTTTTTCCCCCTTTCGGAGTGAAAACCGTCTGGCGACACTGTAGATATCAGCACGTGATGTGTAATTTGTAAACAAACCGTTCCTGTGAATGTTCATTTATTGAACCGTGTGCACAATTCTTGAATTGATATGACTATTTTCATAGTAACGGTGTCGTTCCGCTGACCAGCACGATGAACGATTGTGTTGAAGCTTCTCCTCCGGCTGCCAAGAAGAGTCGGTTGGTTCTTTGTTTTTAAACAAAGAGTAGTAAATCTGAGCTACTCACCGATTTTTACAATCACCTTTTACATCCTGTTTTAGCCACTCGGTATCATTTTCCAGGTTGGGGGATTGCGAGGTTTGCGCCCGAGCTGCCGCTAAGTACAGTTGTCCAGAATGTGAAGTCAAAACCTGCTCCCTCCCCTGCGTTAAAATTCACAAAGCCGAGCTCGAGTGCGAAGGCGTCAGAAGCAGAGTGAAATTCAAACGGTTCGATAAACTCACCAGTTTGGATATTTTGAGTGGTAAGCAACTCGGAGTTATTCCTATTTTATAATTTATAATAGGAGGCACGAAGGACAAGATTGCATGAGTGATAATTTAGGAGTTAAAACCTGATACCCCCATAACGTAACGTGGATGCGGAGAGTGGGAATTCATCCTATAAAAAGGCAATTTCAGACGAAATAGACTACTTCGTCTGAACTCGTCTTTTTACTGATACCACCATAAGAAACAATTTTTTTGGATTTTTGGTTTAAATTTTGATCGGCCTGAAATTTTGTCAATATACCTGGGTTTCTCGATAGGCAGCTTCCATAAACGAAATGTCCGGGCCGTTTTGGGCTGTAGGGGAAAAAAAACGCTGCCAATGACTGGCTGATTGCGCCAAAATGAATTCTGTGTTACAAGAATAAAGGAAAAACGCTGGAAATTTTACACAAGGTTTTATTATTCTTTTATATAGGTTACTTATGCAGAAATTTAATTCTGTGTCAATGAAAAAAGTTTCAATTTTTGTTGTTTTATTTTTTTTTTTTTTTTTAAACGGGATTTTTGGTTTATTATTCTTGGAATAATACACCTATGTTTTCGCGACGGAGGTCGACGACTCGGATCGGCCTCAAAACTTGACATTATCCGTTTCAAGAGGTCTACATTCAAAATCCGAAATGTCCGTCCGGGCCGTTTTGGGCAGTAGGAATTTTTTTTAAAATCTGAAATTTTGGCAAAATACTTGGTTTACCATCTAGTTGTGCCCGCAAGGTTTTCAGTCCGATCGCCCAAACCCGTGGGGCGCTATGGGGCTAAAATGGGGCTACAGGAGGGGTGTTTTGAAGGCTTTTAGCTATGGGATCGAGTTAGGTGTCGTTTTCGAAGTATTTTTGGACGTAGAATCCATTTTTGGGGGTCCCGGAACGATCCGATTTCACTGTGGCGATCTATAGGGCTTTCATGGGGCTAAAAATGGTATTTTTGAAGGATCCCAAGAAGTTAAATATTTTTCGAGTAAAAATTAAAGAATTTTTGAAAAAACACATTTTTGGAAAAAAATCCCCCAAAAAATTTTTTTTTGAAATTTAAAAATCCAAAAAAAAAAATTTTTTTTTAAATTTTTTTATTGACAGAATTAAATGTCTGTATGTACAAGTAACCTATATCAAAGAATAATAAACCCTTGTGTAAAATTTGCAGCGTTTTTTTTTTCAAACATTTTTACTTGAAAAATATTTGACCTCCTGGGATCCATCAAAACTCTCATTTGTAGCCCATGAAAGCCCCATAGATTCCCAAAGTGAAATCTGATCGTTCCGGGACCCCCAAAAATGGATTCTACGTCCAAAAATACTTCGAAAACGACACCGTACTCGATCCCATAGCCAAAAGCCTTTAAAAAAAACCTCCCGTAGCCCCATTTTAGCCCCATAGCGCCCCGCGGGTTCGGGCGATCGGTCTGAAAACCTTGCGGGCACAACTAGATGGTAAACTAAGTGTTTTTTCAACGTTTCAGATTTTAAAAAAAATTCTGACTGCCCGAATCGGCCCGGACGGCGGACAGACATTTCGGATTTTGAATGTAGACCTCTTGAAACGGATAATGTCAAATTTTGAGGCCGATCGGAGTCGTCGGCCTCCGTCGCGAAAACATAGGTGTATTATTCCTAGAATAATAGACCAAAATGTCTGTACGATGTTTGGACACATGTGAGACCTCGAAAAAATGGATTCTACGTCCAAAAATAATCGATAACGACAAAAATAATGCTTCGAAAACGACACCTAACCATCCCATAGCCAAACGCCTTCAAAAAAACCCATTTTAGCCCCATACCCATACGTGGTCCCACGTCTGTCCTGCAAGATTTTTTAAAAACTTAATTAGAAATATCATTTTCTTATTGGCATTGAATTGATTCTCGCACAATTATCCTATAGGTACTACCTGTATCGAAGAATAACAAACCCTTGTGTAAAATTTGCAGTGTTTTCCCCCGTTGAATTTGGTTTCCATTCTCCGTAGCATTTGAGGCGGTGCACCACACATGTGTTCCACGTTCCTCCAATGTTTAGCCGTTAGGCTCAAGGTGATAACATCTGGGGGTGTCCGCCAGCGCTGCTGGCCCAGCAGTCATAATAATTATTATTATACTTAGCCTCCAGGACTGAACATAAAATTTTTGAGTGCTCCCTGGATCCGAGGTTGGTGCATACAGCGTTTCTGGGTTTCAATCATTTAATGGATACAGCGTTTCTGGGTTTCAATCATTAAATGATTGAAACCCATAAACGCTGTATCCAACAACCTCGGATCCAGGGAGCACTCAAAATTTCTTTTTCTTCTAACTTTAACAAAGATCATGTTCGAAATATCTAAAAAACTTTTCCTCTTTATTTTTGTGAAATACCTATAAAATATCAGATATTTTATAGGTATTTTACAAAAATAAAGAGGAAAAGTTTTTTGATATTTCGAACATAATCTATCATGCAGATTCTATCATGATGAAACCACGTCATAAGCGGCATTATATGTTTTCGTTTTTCAGACTACCGTTTGCTTGAAGAGACCAATAGAGCTGTCTCCGCAGCCAAAGAATCGAATGAAAAGTGTTTCAAGGAAAACCGAACGTTTTTCTGCCAGGTACGTGTCCTGAACGAATGAAATGTTCACATCCCATCACCCTCCACGTCGGGCTCACCAGAGACGATTTTGCTAAACAAACTATCCGATGCGAGTGGGACCAACAGACAGCAGAAATAGGGATTCCTTAGGATTCGGAGAGTGGGATTATTATAGGAGATTCAATCAGTGCGTATTAGGACGTGGAAAAAAAATATGGTTAGATTTTCTTTTGTCTTGTTCTATGTTTTTTAAGGTGCTGAATCCGAATCTGAAGAGATCTAACAAATATCTGTTATGCATTTGGAGCTATTCGCAAAAAAGTCCGAAAATGTTTGCACTTTTCTCCAGTTTTCACGTATAACTCCGAAACTCTGCGTCCTACGGCAAAAGTTACTATTATCAAACTGAAGGAGCATTTAAATCTCCTAATACATTTCCTATCAAACCTGATATGTGACGTTTGGATGAAGGTTTCCATCACGTAGGGACCTGCAGGACAAGAAAGCGCGCGCTTTTGGTAACATTTCGCCACTTATTTCAGTTTGCGTATAACTCCGAAACTATGCGTCCGCCGGCAAAAGTCACTATTACGAAAGTGAAAGAGCATTAAATGTACTATGAAATCCATTAGTCAGCTTTTATCGTAGACCCAGTATAACAGGAGCTAGTGCGCGTTGAAAACAGATCACATCACGGTTACTTTACTAGACGGTACCTGTCAATCTGAAGGCGCTTGGGGAAAACCCAAGGAGCGCCGCGTCACTGGTCCCCTCTGCCACCCCCCCTCGCCCTGTGCATTGCGCTTATACCCTCAGTTTCTAATTTCGTTGGTGAGTTTTTAAAAATGGTTTGTTGTGCCATAGCGACTTGTTCGAACAAAGACGGTGCGAAAAATCGTGGACTCCATTTTCACCGGTTTCCAAAGGATAAGGAGACGAGATCTAAGTGGATTGTGGTGTGTAAGCGTGCAGACTCTTTCACGATAGACAAAGCTCGGGTATGTTCTACTCATTTTGATCAGAGTAATTATAAGCATGATTTGAGAGCTGAGTTACTAAAACTTCCTCCGAAATTTGATTTGAAACCGGGCACAGTACCACACCTGCTTTTGGGTAAATCTCCTGCAACAAAAACCATAACGACAGCATCTCCTAACGATGATCGCAATAATCGATCGGAAAAACGATCTATTCGCAAGGAAATTCAGGCTGTTCTGAGTTCCAAAACGGAGACCGATTTAAAACTTGTTTAAAATCAAATTATTGATACTTCGAGTTCAGAAACACCTGATGAAATTCGCAAGTGTGCTGATTCTGACCTGCCAGCAGAAGTTGTTTTTCTAAAGTGTGAAAATACAACATTGAAACAAAGAATTCGAGAACTTGAAGAAAAAATAGTGGCGCTTGAAAATGAGGTTTCGCAGATGCAGAAATTTTCATGTGTGATGGAAGATAAGTTTTCTCAAAGTCACCAGAACGCTTTGGTTATGAAAAAGTGTCCAAAGTGGTCGGTCCCCTGATGACATTGCTAAGGCTGTAACATTACGATGCCTTTCTTATAAAGCCTTCAGTTTTGTGCGTGATGTAGGTACCCCCTTCCTAGTGAATCAACTATCCACCGACGCATTCGTCAATTTTCTGTGATTCCTGGGTTTATTGAAGTAAGTATAAAGATTTTGAGTGCACAAGCAAACATTTTTACAAATTTTGAAAGAGACGTTGTCATCAGCTTTGATGAGATGAAAGTGAGTGGCGATCTTTGTTTTGATCCGATAGAAGAGGTAATTAGAGGCCCTCACAGAAACGTTCAAGTAATTGTTATTCGGAGTTTAATTGGAAAGTGGGTGCAACCAATTTTTTTCGACTTTGATAAACCTCAAACCAAATTTTAAACTAGGTATAATACGTCATCCAAACAGAAAATAGCTTTCAATAACAATCTATCGAAAGAATAGTTGATGAAATTATCAGTATAGTAACGTAAAACGTTTGTTTTGAACTGATTCCGTGCGTATTCGAGGGGCTCCCGCAGTGGTGAAGGGACGGCCTACGTCATTGGCCAGGAGCCCCCTGGCGTTGACAGGTACCGTCTAGTAAAGTAACCGTGGATCACATTTTTCCACTTGTGTCCAAAATGCATTCTCGCTGACTATTTTCCTCTGATTTCCATTTTTTTATACAATATGCAAAACTCACACTTTTTATAGGTATCCCTATAATTTACATTTAAAAAGTAGTGATTCCAGAAGCCTGCATGGCGAGAAAATGTGCGTTTACATACCGTCTTTCATCTATAACAACAGTTGTTATAGATTACTGCTTCTGGAATAACTGCTCCTGGAATTACTGCTTTTGGTTTATTATTCTTGGAATAATACACATATGTTTTCGCGACGGAGGTCGACGACTCCGATCGGCCTCAAAATTTGACATTATCCGTTTCAAGAGGTCTACATTCAAAATCCGAAATGTCCGTCCGCCGTCCGGGCCGTTTTGGGTAGTAGGAATTTTTTTAAAACTGAAATTTTGACAAAATACTTGGTTTACCATCTAGTTGTGCCCGCAAGGTATTCAGCCCGATCGCCCAAACCTGTGGGGCGCCATGGGGCTAAAATGGGGCTACGGGAGGCGTTTTTTGAAGGCTTTTGGCTATGGGATCGAGTTAGATGTCGTTTTCGTAGTATTTTTGGACGTAGAATCCATTTTTTGGGGTCCGGAACGATCCGATTTCACTGTTGCGATCTATAGGGCTTTCATGGGGCTACAAATGAGATTTTTTATGGATCCCAGGATGTCGAATATTTTTCGAGTAAAAAAACAAAAAAGATTTTGGAAAAATATTAAACAAAAAAATCCCCCCCCCCCCCCCCCCCCCCCCCAAGTTTTTTTTGAAATATAAAAATCCGAGAAAAATTTTTTTTAAATTTTTTCATTGACACAGAAATAAATTTCTGCACAAGTAACCTATATCAAAGAATACTAAACCCTTGTGTAAAATTTGCAGCGTTTTGTACTGTAGATGCTAGGAATAGGTACCTTAAAAAGTGTTGAATTTGCGTAAGAAAAGGAAAATAGTCGGCCAGAATCCGTTTTCCCGTTTTAGTGGTTCTACAATCACAGTTGACCAATGAACTTTATAGGAAATGTAATAATCATTGTGATGCTCTTTTACTTTGATAATACACAGTGCTTTTTGCGGCGGGACGCATAGTTTCGGAGTTATACGCAAAACGCTGCAAATTTTACACAAGGGTTTATTATTCTTTGATATAGGTTACTTGTACAGACATTTAATTCTGTCAATAAAAAAAAATTTAAAAAAAAAGTTTTTTGGGGATTTTTATATTTAAAAAAAAAAATTTTGGGGGATTTTTTTCTAGAATGTGTTTTTTCAAAATTTCTTTCATTTTTACTCGAAAAATATTTAACTTCTTGGGATCCTTCAAAAATCCCATTTTTAGCCCCATGAAAGCCCTATAGATCGCCACAGTGAAATCGGATCGTTCCGGGACCCCCAAAAATGGATTCTACGTCCAAAAATACTTCGAAAACGACACCTAACACGATCCCATAGCTAAAAGCCTTCAAAACACCCCTCATGTAGCCCCATAGCGCCCCACGGGTTTGGGCGATCGGACTGAAAACCTTGCGGGCACAACTAGATGGTAAACCAAGTATTTTGCCAAAATTTCAGATTTTTAAAAAAATTCCTACTGCCCAAAACGGCCCGGACGGCGGACGGACATTTCGGATTTTGAATGTAGACCTCTTGAAACGGATAATGTCAAGTTTTGAGGCCGATCCGAGTCGTTGACCTCCGTCGCGAAAACATAGGTATATTATTCCAAGAATAATAAACCAAAAAATACTTCGAAAACGGCACCTAACTCGATCCTATAGCCAGCGCCCCTATAGCTTCAAAAAACCCCTCCCGCGAGACCCCTGTCGCGAAAACATAGGTGTATTATTCCAAGAATAATAAACCAAAAATGGAAATAAGTGGCGAAATGTTACCAAAAAACGCTCATTTTCCAGTCAAGCAAGCGTGGAAAACCTTCATTCAAACGTCACATATCAGGTGTGATAGGAATGGTTGGTAGTAAGCTTTCACGTGAAAACAAAAAAATCCTAAATTTGAATCGTACCGATAATTTTCGAGCTACTGCCAATGTACCGAAAATGTGGCTTTTCGTACGTTTTGGTGCGTTTTCGTATCACATGTTGTTACAACTCTGTCCGCCATACGGTAAACACTTTTCGACAAACTTTGGGCGTTTACCCTACAGGAAATTTACCGCTCTACAACTTTCATTATGTTACATTTTTCGATAGGACCGGCCGTTTTGAAGGTACAGCTGTTTGAAGTTGAAAAAAATGATTTTTCGAAAAAACTTGAAAAATGGTTCTTTTTCAAATCGCTCGAGCAACTCGACGCTATCTGAGCTTGAAGCCAACACAGCAATCTCTGCCATCCAGGCGTCCGAAGGATGCTACATTGTATCCGAAGCAAGATCCTAGCCTTTTCTATCGATGAAATACGCCGCGTAACGTCGGCGTGCTCTACTTGCGCCAAACTGAAACCGAGATTCCATCGCTTTCAGGGTTGTATCGTGAAAGCTGCTGCACCATTTGAACGCCTCAACATCGACTTCAAAGGGCCACTCCCAGGAACGTCGTCAGGCAAGCGATATCTGCTGACAGTTGTAGATGAGTATTCGCGCTTCCCGTTTGCGTACCCCTGTTCTGATATGTCCACTCCAACAGTCATCAAGCACCTGCACGAGCTATTCACGACATTTGGGCTCCCAGCTTACATCCATTCGGCAATGGGACATGGTTCTTCAAGACGCACTGCACGCAGTACGTTCGCTGCTCTGCACTGCAACCGACCCCTCACGAAAGGATAATTTCCTTCAACCGGCGCTCTTCTAATGGAGGCTCACTGCCATCGTAGCTGACAGCACCAGGGAAAATTCTCATGAGGAAGCACAATCGAGCAACCAAGTACATGCCAGCCGTCGAAGAAGTGGAGCTAATAGAAGCAAACCCTGAATACGCTTTGGTTCGGCTAGCTGTTGGAAGGGAAGAAAACGTGTCCCTGAGACACCTCGCGCCGTACGGAGACACTCATGAGAGTGTTCCAAGACTCGAAGCGAATCCTCCAATGACTCCGGACAATGAAAATCCCTCGCCAGCTGTTATGGACACATCGGTACGCTTTTCAATCCCTGAAGGGTCCCAGCAGGCTCGACCTCGGGAGAAGTTCGAGAATCAAGACAACGCCTGTCCACTTAAGTGACTACGTTCTATTTTAATGGCAGGGGAGAATGTGGTGATACTCTCCAGTGTGTTTCGTTGCATATGTGTTTGCAAGACTTTCAGTATTGAGCGTTCCCCAAATTTCTTAATTTCATTCGTACGTTAGGTTTTGGCTAATAAAACCTTATTAGGTTTTATCATTTCACCAACCTTATATTTTCTTTCGCGTTGCTATCATTTTCGCTACGGACTTCTAAGATGGTGATGAGCAGGTCTCTCAGGCGATTCGATTTCCTGCCCCTCAAAAACTGTCGGTGGGGAGGACCTCAGCCCATCAACAACCCGCCAAATTTCCCCAAAACTCCTCCAGCCTGACGTATTTTCTTACAATTTATCGTTTTGTTTTCACAGAGAAAAGGATCTTTTCTGATCGATGGAGCTCGAAGGAAGGAAATCGGTCTGAAGTTGTTACCTGTCTCTTTCACTGAACGCAAAAACAATACCACTCGCTACGTGCGGAACACCAATGAGTTCAAATGGAAAGTGAAATGGATATTTCCACATGCAGACAACGAGGAATTCGTTGAGCACAAGTTAGTATAAACCATACCACATTATGAAATTCCTACCTACGTACTTTAAATCGCGTAATCACACCAATTTTGCCTATTTTGGCTAATTTGATGTGATTTTGTTGAATCTTTTAGCGTCTCTGACGGACTCTTGCTTGGAGACGTCGTGTTAAAATACTTGGATCCTCAAAAATACGAAGACTCCAAAACGAAGTTGAAAATGTTACCGTACCACGACAAAAAGCTTCACGAAATAGAAATCCTGCTTCGCGCAGAGGGCCTGCCGGGGAAGAAATATTTTCTTATGAACCTCAAAGAGACCCTTGCGGAGAATTTAAAGTACAAAAACTTCGTGGAGCATCCAACATTCCACGTCATATTTGATGAACGCTTGTCCGAATTCAACATCGTCCACATTGGTAAGCTTCCTAATAGAATAATGTTCATATCTTGATGTATTTATCGGTGCGGTTGTTACTGCAAACCCTTCCTTATACCCTCAGGTTTGTAAAGCCCGAATTTTAGCAGGCCTTCCTCCAACCAAATTTTAGGGGGAAGGAAGGGGCTAATTGCCATATCAGCAAGGAGTCCAGGGCGGAACGAGCGAGGGTTGGCTGGCTCCGTGGTTCTAGTATATTGGAGCTCCAGTCCGAGGAGGAGAACCTTAAATGAATTTAATTCTAAAAGTCGGAACAATTTGAAACTTCAGCTCTGCGATTGGATGATGAGAAAAGATGGAAAACACCTAAAAGTTGTTTAAAAGTGGTTCAAAATGAACCAAAAAGTGTTCAAAAAAATAGGAACAAGGAGAGTTTTGAGAAAGGGGCAGTTCGGGGAGGGGGGGGGGGAGGGTGTCCGACTGGGTCGTTGAGGGCGATGCCGGGGAAGAAACCCCCCCATGAGTAAATGAAAAATGAATAGTTCATTCATTCATTCATTCTTAATGAAATACAGATTCTGTATTTCATTCAGAAACAAAAACTCGGCCCTTTGGACCCTTGCCCCCTGGACCCCTGGATGCTTTTTGCTTGGAGCCTAAAATTCAAGAAAAATGGAACATGCTTTATTAACCGAATATATATCATCTGGTAACGTAAGGTAGGTGCGGCGAAATAGTGGGAATCCATCCTATAAAAAGACAATTTCAGACGAAGTAGTCTATTTCCACGATTAATAAAGTAACAACTTGTAGACGCGTTTCGGTTTACTAAACCATCATCAGTACAATACGGTGGGCTCGCAGGCCACTGGGAGGTAAACTAGTGTTGTCTATTCAGCACTTTTGTATTTCTAAGAAAGATGACTACTGTTATTCTTGCTGTCTCTATTGCTTTCGCTTAATATAACTTTTATTTATATAATGTATAAATAAAAGTTATAGCGAAAGCAATATATCGGTCATTCTATTTTAAATTGCCTGTTTAGTGTATCCTGTAAATAAACTGCTGTAATATTTTCTTATCAATGAAAAAAATTGCAACGTATTCTTTGACATCATAGGAAACAATGACGACGATGTGTTTGGCTTAATCTTTGATTGGTTCACAGTAGAAAAATATTATATAGGAAAAAACGGGGGAAAAAACTCATGAGTGTCACTGTATCCTTACTATGAGCTATACAATCAACAACGAATTTTTATCAGATAGAGGGACAAAACATTTTTTTTTTTAAGTGAATAATTATTTCACGTGAATAAAGTGAGATATGAGAGAAAGAGTATGACGTTGGACTTGTAATTGATTCACTTGGTGTCCTTCAAAAGTTTTGTATCCTTGATTTCTTTTATTTCTTGCCCATGAGTGTCACATGTTCTGTGATCAAGAAGGCAACAGCTGACAGGCGGGAACGCGCTCGTTTCCATGGTAACGGATACAACTTCGTTTCAGACAGTTTAGTTTTGCTGTGGGCTGCAAGGTTTTTCTGCTTTTCCGAAGAATCTTCGAAAACATGGTGCGTATTTTTATTCTCTCTCATGAGTGTCACGTAAGTTAAGAAACTATAGGAACTGCTATCGATATGAAATAATTACACCTGGTTTCTATGTGGAAACAGGTTCAAGATGCTTTTATTCGATTTTCATTATGATGTTTCTAGGCTGCTGGGCGCCATATTTAGCTCAAAATCTCAGGAGTGTCACATCTCATGAGTGTCACATTACTACAATGACTGACCGCAAAATTGAATTAGGGTTGCTGAATGAGTACCCTGTCACGAGAAATACGACACCAACGGATAAGGACTTGATTTTAGGGTTTTAATCGAAAATTTGTGTGCCAGTTTTCGTGACACTCATGAGTTTATGTCACTGTCCCCCCCCCACCAAATTGTATTTGAATGCGTTTATGACACGCTAACAATGAAGTCTTGTGCATCCTCAAGTGTTGCAACCGGATACGTTTTTGTACCATTCCCTCAAGAAGTACAATCCAGCTTAAACTTGCCGTGACACTCATGAGGCTGTTATTTGAGTTGTTTCCACAAAAAAGTAGTTCATCGTTGAAAAACTCGCTGCACAGCTACTGATCCTTAAAATATGAAATATAAAGTAGCTCGTGACGAAATGACAGCTTGTTTGGAGCACTTTCAGTTTTTGCGAAGCTGCTCACTACAGGACTCCAAAACAGGCAATTTAAAATAGAATGACCGATATTATATTACGTAATATATAAACGTGACACTCTCGCTTAGTTCGGTCACGGCTAAAGCATGTTTCATGACAAAAACTATCCATTATCAGAAAGCGAGAAGAAGGGTTCTGAGGCCGTGTGGGAGAGGTCGCGGGTTGGCCACGGAATGGAAAGAGGAATTGTCAGCTAACGTTTAATCGTGTCCCGAAAATGGGAGGAGTGGGGGTGCTTGAAACGGCTCCCAGCGGCATCTTCTGACCTGCAAGAAAACTAATCTTCGAAAAGTTCACTGGTGACAATAACTGATGTCGCTAGCTGATTTAGTTTTTTGTCGATATCTTCCCGCCATTTTTCCTGATCGATATTCTTCTCCCCCCCCCCCCCCCCTCCCACTATATTGTTTTTTTCTCTTGCTTTATCTTTTTTTTCAACGTCTGTGCCATGAAAGTAATTCTGCTACAACATTGTCAACTCGGTACTTCTTAATGATGCCTATCCCTCCGTTACACAATAGTGTAACGTATGTCATAGGTACAATCCATAATAATTGAAAATTTGTACTTAAATTCATCACGTAATTCGTAATAGAATCTATCTGATGTCACTCTCCAAGGTAGAAGGTTTTCAATACTAGGTAAACGGGACTGAAAAATTAACGTCATTTATTCACGAAATGCAATGTTTAATTTCCTCACTCAATACTCACATGGTATGAAAAAATACAGTACAAACCTACATGATTAATAATGAAATAATACATTACAAACTGTTTACAAAACTTCCGCAAACACCAGAGTAGACGGTTATAACTACTATTAATGACAGTTGGGACACAACAGCTGATTCCAGGAAGACCATGGAGTCTGTTACGGACGCATGACGTCACTGACCCCCTCTTGCAATACAACCGTTAAAATATGGCGACACTGTCGCATACAATAGCGGCAGTGGTGGGGGTGTTCCACTCGGTCCGATCAGTTGGTTCTTCCTCTTTCTATTCCGTGGGGTTGGCTGGCTTTAGCCAGCAGGGGGTGGCCCCCGAGTCTTACTATATTGGAGCTGCAGCCCGAGGAGGAAGAGAACCATCTTTGTTTGGTCATCTAAATTCTAATGTAGGTTACTTCTAAAAGTCACAAAAATGTGGAAAAAAAAAAAATCTCAACATTCAACTTGGCGTGTAGATAACGAGAAAAGTCTGAAAACATCAAAAAGTGTTTTAAAAAAAAGAAATAGAAAAAACGCTGCAAATTTTACACAAGGGTTTATTATTCTTTGATGTACGTTACTTGTGCAGAAATTTAATTCTGTCAATGAAAAAATTAAAAAAAATTTTTTTTTTGGATTTTTATCTCAAAAAAAAATTTTTTTGGATTTTTTTGTTCAAATACATATGTGTTTTTTCAAAAATTCTGTATTTTTTACTCGAAAAATATTTAACATCCTGGGATCCTCCAAAAATCCCATTTTTAGCCCCACGAATGCCCTAAAGATCGCCCCAGTGAAATCGGACCGTTCCGGGACCCCAAAAAATGGATTCTACGTCCAAAAATACTTCGAAAACGACACCTAACTCGATCCCATAGCTAAAAGCCTTCAAAAAACCCCTCCCGTAGCCCCATTATAGCCCCATAGTGCCCCACGGGTTTGGGCGATCGGACTGAAAACCTTGCGGGCACAACTAGATGGTAAACCAAGTATTTTGTCGAAATTTCAGATTTTTAAAAATTTCCTACTGCTCAAAACGGCCTGGACGGCGGACGGCGGACGGCGTACGGCGGACGGACATTTCGGATTTAGAATGTAGACCTCTTGAAACGGATAATGTCAAATTTTGAGCCCGATCGGAGTCGTCGACCCCCGTCGCGAAAACATAGGTGTATTATTCCAAGAATAATAAACCAAAAGGCCAGTTTTAAAGAAAGTTGGCTCCGGGGGGCGAGGCCGGGATGCGGGGCGATCGAGTGTTGAGCCCCCCTCCTCCTAAGGATCGCGTGGCCCCAGGCGTCCTCGTCGACCTCCTTATCACCACAATCCTTTTCGTCGCAGGCCCCAGTTCCAAGAAAAAAAACTTCCGCATGCCTCCCTTCTCTCTCCTGCAGAGACAAGAAAGATATTGCGGACCCCCCCCCCCCCCCCCCCCCCGAAATCAAAGGAGCATTTTTTCGCCCTGCGCAATAGTATTTGTTTACAGCTTATTTGGTTTTGTATAATACTTGAAGAATAATTCTCCTCTTATGTTGTACATTCTTCAGTATAGTTTTCCCTTACATTTTTTCACGCTGAATCCTAATTTTAAATTGTTAACGAAAAGCGAGTAGAAAGGGTCTAAGGCCAGGTGGGAGTGGTCGGGGGTTGGCTGGCTTTAGCCTGCAGGGAGTGACCCCCTTGTCTACTATATTGGAACTGCAACCCGAGGAGACTGGCCAAAATTTGTTCTTCTTTATTCTACGTAACTTCTAGCGATCGGAAAAATGTGAAAAAACGTATTTTGGCATGTAGATGACTAGAAAAGTATGAAACCACCAAAAACCAAAAGCTACTCGTGTCTTATGTGCTGCAGGCTTAAAGGGTGTCAGACGAGGTGGTCTCCCTAGTATTCAATTTTACTTCATTTTGTCAAATATCATTTGACACCTAGTTTATTCAAAACGTTTTCTTTGTTTTCAGTCATCAAAGGCAAGAACTTCTTGGAATACAATGAATGTGATGACGAGTTGGAGCCACGAACTGACAGCTAAAGTTATGCAACTTTGTAAGCTGCCCAATATTTGTAAATATAGCTTACGGAAGTAACAATTTTAAAAACCGTCTTTATTTTTTGATACACGAAGTTCAGATAGAACTCAAAATTTTATGTTACGAGAAAATTGGGATTACTTCCAGCATCTGGAATGGCACGAAGTGTACGGTGGACGCGAACGTCGTAATGACTGGCTGAGCTGCTGACTGTGTTTTTGGTAGGGCAGGGGTACCTTTGCATTTGGTAACTCCTCCCCAGGTGATGGCAAGATAACAATAGTCATATGGTGTTCAGAACTGCGTGTTTCAAACTAAAATTCGAGTCAAAGGTAACTTGATGAGTTCCTTTGTTTTTCGGTTTGCTGAATCCGAATCTGAAGTTTGCCAACAACAAAAACGACGGCTTCACAACAAAAATCGCAAAAAACCTCTAAAAATAAAGAATTTTTTCTCAAAACTCCTTATAACTTGAAATATAAGCGTCTGTCCTTGAAAGGTACAGTACCTTAGGTAACTTTAGTAACTGTAGGTAACTGTACTACCGACATAGTAACTATGGTCCGTTGTTCATGTATCAAGTTTTCAAACTCAAACTGTCCACGAATTATTATTTACCTGATCTAAAAATGCCTCTTGAAACCGAGTGCAGACTGTGATTTGCAGAGAAGTCAAGTTGATTGAGGTGCTCGCAGTAAATGAATTCGTGTTGAGGAATTTGGGAAGGGTTTGGGATTTTTGGAATAGCGCTTAATTGACCAACCTTTTGGATATGGCGACGGTTCTGGCGTTGTCGACGTTTTTGGTAGACGTCGAAGGTTTCACGGCCGTCAGGTCCAAGGATTCAGTAGACTAGAAACCGTCTGTACAGCTCCTGGTTTAAGTTATAATAATAATTTTTTCAATTTCACTGTATGCACCAACGATGTGCGAATGTTAAAAATCAACTTCGATGAAATCTCCAAGAGCCGACAAGTTATCCAAAGCTTAGTAGGTCACCGAGCAAAACGTGGTTTAATTAATGCAGTTGGGCCAGTTCAGAAATTCCTTTTCGGCACACTCAGTGCTATAATAATATATTATGACTTATATTATGACTCACAACTGCAGCAGATCACGACTAGCGTAGGGGATTCGCTGAAGCTAATCCGTGAACAATCACAGATAGTCCAGTCATGTATTAAACGGTACGACACGATTGCGGATGCAAAATTTAATGAGCAAGTCCTTTTTCAATAAAACCCAAGAACTTAGGGCTGAAGCCGGTGTCGTAAGACGGAAACTCTCCGCTGTCGAAGCAGAGCAGCTGGTGGATGAATGCTCATCAAGGTTAATGTACCTTATAAACAAATATTGTGCGGACGTCGACCCACTCACTGACTCCATTCTGTTTGCAAAGATAGGTTCATTGCACCCGCACGTTATTGCGCCAGATGCCCTGATTGACGCTCTTAAGGAAGCCGAACCTCACCTCCCTCGGGAAGCTAGGTTTCCAGTTCCCTTAAATCATGACCAGGCACATAACATAATTAGAATGCTACGGCTGACCGCCTACTTCACGAAAGGCAAACTTGTCTTTCTCATCCATATTCCGTTAGTCCGCCTCACTGCGTTCACGTACTGTTCCGTCAGCCCTTTACGTTCCATATTGAGAACGACACCTGCGGCTACATCAAACCTGAGGAGCCCTACTTTTTAGTAGATTCTACGCAGGCCGAGTTCTCAGTCATGTCAGCATTCGATCTGCCCCAATGCTACAGATATGATAATCAGGGCTCGGCAAATGGCATATTTGCATATTTCGTTACCGATATGCCCAACTTATAAGAAGCCTGAATATACCAAGTTTGTGCAAATCGGATGATCCAAATTCGAGTTTTTCGGGCATATAATTGCATATTTTGGGGTTTTGTTGGATACGAGCATATTTGGGCCATTTCGCTACTAGGCAGCATATTTTCCTATTTATTTCAATATTTCTGCATATTTTAAGATTTTTTGACATCAACACTATAAATTCTCTCAACTAGCATTCTCTCTCAGCGTCAACAAACTCATTTCTGCAGGGAAAAAGTTTTTCGTAAAGGCACCTAGCCGAGTGCGCGCCTTTAAATTGGCACATCCCGTACTGCCGCTGCCCCCTGAGCCAATCCTGACTCGATGGGGAACCTGGATTTCTGCAGCGCTCTACTATGCTGAACACCTGGCTGTCAAATCAGTAGTGGATTCGTTCGACGAGAATGACAGGCAATAAATAACTAAGGCAAAGAAAAGCATGGCGGACAGGGACACTGTAGCGACGCTGGCCTTCATTAACGCACAATGTGTCGTATGGCGTCGATCCCACAGTTGATTCTCAAGCTTGAGGCCTCAGAGAAGGAGCTGGTTGAAATGAGTGAGGTTCAAATATTTCAGGTAGAGGCTTCCTTGTGGCCTGGGAAGATTGGGAAAGCTGTTCAAACCCGGCTGTTCGACCAAGGTCGAATTCGTTCTTGGCCGTAACCCAGGCTGGGGTACTGTCGTCAACGTAGCCAGGGTGTTAGGAGGTGACTTACCAGAAACGGAACTCTCCTACATGAACTTGCTTCCTTCAAATTTCTACCATTGGTTTCCGTCGATGTTGAGCGTTCGTTCTCCCGCTTGAAACTTCTCCTGAGTGACTTGCGCCACAGCTTCAAGACCGAAAATATTCACAAAGTGGTTGTTTGCCGATGGTGCAGAGGTCTAATCCAATGAGTTTGGTTAGGGAGAGAGAACGACTCCTCTGCTGAATACTAAATTGTTTATTCAGGTAAACAATTATAGCGTGGGGACTGGTTTCGAGCAACTAAGCTCATCTACAGCCCAGAGTGACTTGAGGTGGTTGAACGTACAATTAGTTCTGAAAATTTAGTATTCAATTTAGTATTCACTAGAGGAGTCGTTCTCTCTCCCTAACCAAACTCACCGAAAATATTGAAAAACACTTGGTTGTGCAAGCCCTTGACTAGTAGGTATGTTGTAAATATGTAAATAAGACGTTAATATGAAACTGCTTGTAACTATGTAAATATTTTAGTGTCTAAATATGTGGTCAATGTGTTTGATAATTTTTTAAGATGACTTGTAACAATAAAAAAGTTGGTTGAGCGCCCCAATGCAATTTTTTCTTGCCTTCATGACCCTCTCACAATTTTTTGGGGGCATATTAAATATGCTAAAATTTTTAGCATATTATTAACTTTTCCGGGCATGTTTTTGCGTCATATTTTGCGGTTGTTCGGTCATATTTAGGGCATTTATTGGTCATAATATTATCCTGCCGAGCCCTAATAATCTGGATGACGTGGTATGTAGGGGTACGCATCCCCTGCTGTCCGTCACCTCTTTGTGCACCGCCGCCATGTTTTATCTACCTACTCACCTCCCTCTCTCGTGTGAGACGCGGATCCTCAACCTCAGAACTGCACTGTGGCAAGCGTTGGCTACAGGCAATCAATGGATCTATTAACTACACACCCCTATTAGGATCACTTTCCAATGCCCCAGGGGGAGAACTTTGAAATTACGTTGGAAGGCATGGGAATATTAAGCATTTATTCCACTTTTACGGGTTTCACCCCAAATTACATTTTAATTCCAAAACAAGCAACTATAGGCGAAACTTCCACCACGTTGGTTCCAAAATTCAACATCACCTTGGAACAGGACCTTTTAGAGAAACTTCGGTTAGTGAATTTCTCTAACTGGCCGACCTCTAACTCTATTCCGCTTCGTACCTTGCGTACAGAAAACTTGGATTTACTTAGTACACGCTTGGAGGAGATTTCACGGAAAGCCGAAGAAATTCAATTTCGCAACAACCTGCTAGGACATACTAGTTCCTTCACTAATGGGATTTTCATACTTGCGATAGTAGTAACTCTTCTGATACTTTGGAAACTTCGGGTTATCTGCAAACGATCAAACCGTTCTCGGTGCGAGACTACTGTGAATTTCAACACGAAATCACAAACAGTTTCCCTACCATCCGAACCCATCCAGACACACGACAATTGCGGGAAACTGCCAACCCCTTCTCCTCGCGTGAGTTTATTGGGCCCAGAGCCGGAGGAAGAGCAACGAAGAACACTATTATTCCCTGTCAGTACTTAAAGCTTATGCTATAGACGCCCTTGTATTAAAGTCATCATTATTAGCACGACACTCATTGTACCTCGGATAGATTCCAATTATTTTCTTCACTATTCCCGATGTTTCATAGTCGGATGCGCGGCAACCATTGTATTTATTTTAATCCCGCGGTAATTTGCCTTATGCCTGTAACGGGTTAGGTACACCCCTCTTACACTGAGAGAAAAGATTTTTTTAGTGGCTCGGTTAAATCCGAAATAACCTCGAAAAGAAATTGAAACCACCTAGAATCAATTGATTCAACCTAGAAAAAAAATAGGTCCAGGTTAAAGTATCATAGAAAAATATTAATACAACCTAGACCCATATAGAAACAACCTAATCCGTTATTACCCGCCCTCTGACCACAACCTGGAATAAAAAAGTTTCAACCTAGACCAAATGTGAAGTTCACATTTGGTCTAGGTTGACATTGTGAAGACCTAGAAAATATATTACCTACATTTGACTTTTAAGTGGGGTAACCTAGAATCGAATGATCCTTCCATATAATTCCCCTCCATTAAAGTCTCGGTTGTACAACTGAAATCAACCGAGAGATTTAAAAGGTGAGATTGTTACTTTAGGTGTTACCCAGAAGAAAACGCTGCAAATTTTACACAAGGGTTTATTATTCTTTGATATAGGTTACTTGTGCAGAAATTGAATCTGTCAATGAAAAAATTAAAAAAAAAAAATTTTTTTTGGATTTTTATTTCAAAAAAAATTTTTTTTTGTTCAAAAATGGGTTTTTTCAAAAATTCTGTATTTTTTACTCAAAAAATATTTAACATCCTGGGATCCTTCAAAAATCCCATTTTTAGCCCCATGAAAGCCCTAAAGATCGCCCCAGTGAAATCGGATCGTTCCGGGACCCCAAAAAATGGATTCTACGTCCAAAAATACTTCGAAAACGACACCTAACTCGATCCCATAGCTAAAAGCCTTCAAAAAACCTCTCCTGTAGCCCCATTATAGCCCCAGAGCGCCCCACGGGTTTGGGCGATCGGACTGAAAACCTTGCGGGCACAACTAGATGGTAAACCAAGTATTTTGTCAAAATTTCAGATTTTTAAAAAAATTCCTACTGCCCAAAACGGCCCGGACGGCGTACGACGGACGGACATTTCGGATTTTGAATGTAGACCTCTTGAAACGGATAATGTCAAATTTTGAGGCCGATCGGAGTCGTCGACCCGCGTCGCGAAAACATAGGTGTATTATTCCAAGAATAATAAACCAAAAGTTAGACTTTCAGTCTCGGTTAAAACTACCCTAGTACCACAAATAGTTTTAGGTTCAAACAGCAGTGATTGTAATTCGATAAATTCCAGGTTGTTTCTACGGTACGCTAAGCGGCCGCGAAGATTCTCGTTGTCTTGGAACCCCTGCTATTTACCCGGTGGCCTCAACCCCACCGTCTAATCTCTGTCAAATTCTAATCATCTATTTTCTGTCACTGTGTGCAGTCATATTATGACGTCACATTAAAATCTTTGTACTGAGTTGGAAACAGAGCCAACCCAGAAAGATGGTTGAAGTTGATAGAACTAGTTTTTCCCAGTCACAGGAACAAAGTAATGTTCCAAGGAGCAACCTCGGGATTCATGTTACTTTGTTAGAACAACTTGTTAGAACTCTGTTACTCTGTGTTGTTACCCCTCCGAGGACTTCCCTTCCGCCCCATCGATGTTAGTATACTACATCGATGTTCCGCCCACCCTCATCGTGCCGTTGTGCCTGGAAGGGAGCGGGCCTCTTCTAGGAAATTTTTGGGTTGCTATTTTTAGACTTCTCCCTTGGACTTTGAGTTCGTTTTCTCTCTAATTGCTCCTAAATAAATGAAATCTTTGTGTATGAATTATTAACAAATACAGATTATAAAACCCTGGAAATTCTCCGCTTCACGGAAAAACATTGAATCATGGATATGTTTACTGTAAACTCGTCGTCACAAACTGGTGTCGTACTTGTCGAGTAGAAACAGTTTCTGTAAACTTCCTTACAGACCAATCATGTGATTATAGTTTTCGCGATTATGTTGCGTAACAAATTTTGGTGTCGTTTGGTGTCGCAAATTTTAGAATGACCCCCAGCCCAAAAACATATCCATGTTAAAATATAGGTAACAACCTGCCTTTTTGACGTGGATATTTCTTTTGGCTGGGGGTCATGGAAAAATTTGCGTGACGAAATTTTCACCCGCGACGAAATATTCACCCCAGTATCTAGCTTAAACAAAATCATTGCTAGTGTACACAATCATAATTGGTGTGATGCAATTATTTACCAAAGACATATCCATGATCTGATTTCCCCTGAAGGGGAAAAATTTGACATGGATTTCGCTTAGCTCTTATCATTCACAAAGTGGTTGTTTGCCGATGGTGCAGAGGTCTAATCCAATGAGTTTGGTTAGGGAGAGAGAACGACTCCTCTGCTGAATAACGTCAGGGACGCTATGAAAAAGAGGACCTTCCTATGCTGGCCAATGCTGAATTGGAGATCCAAGCTGAGCTTGATCAAGCTCAGTGTAAAGGAGCCTCTTGTTCTTCAAGAACAAGAGGCTGAGAGATCTGGGGTACAGCCTGCTACACTTCCACACAACAGATTCAGCGACAACAAAAAATATCATCCGTTCCATAACAGACAGGTGCCCCATGGTACGTGAGAAACGACGTGCTCCGGCAAGCCCTCCAACTTCAAGTCCTCCAAAATTCAAGAAACCATCACTGCACAATACACGAAACTGGTGGAGAAGGCCGAAGGGAACACGAATCCATGCGTCGCGGCAATAACAGATCTCTGTTCATCCAGGGCGAGTTTTTTAAATCTCCCCTGAACGGGGGAGTTGCTAATCTGAAATTGACCGGGGGAGTTGCAAATGAAATCGGGGGACCTGCAACAACCCCCGCCCAAGATGAGCGGTTGCCCAATTACCTTGTGGTAATGTTTTTCTAAATGGTGTTTTTCTCCTCGAGGCTGAGGGCCACTTTCACCACCCGAGATACCGAGTGTTGATCACGTCCGCCCTAGCTCATTGTATATAAGCTGTGGATTTTATCTTTTGAGTCAGTCTAGATTTGGCACACATCCTGTGAGTATCACTTCCTGTACTTTTCCTCAATCCTGAGACTATATATATCAATATAATCCTAGACTCGCCCACTTCACTCATCCCGTCATCCTGGTGGTATTCGATAGATATCCACCACCCACGCCATAGGGCTTTGGGCCCAAATAATGGCTTATTGTGGGCATATTATAGCTTTGTTAGGGACCACGCAGTAGGTAGTCAAGGTGAACCAGGAGCTAGAAATCCAGAAATCGGGGGTCGATTTCAATTCCACCGGGCTTCAATTCCACCGGCAACCCCCCCCCCCCCCCCCCCCCCCCGGTTCGTTATTCCACCGCGTCTGGAGCAGGTAGAAGAAATAATAATAATTTCTTAATAATAATTATAACAATAATTTGCAGTAATTATTCATCCAGCACATTCCACCGAGTACCTACCTATGTTAATGAAGTTTTACACCGCGGATCCGAAAAATTTGTTTCCCCTATATCCGGTGATCGGAGTGCCCTGACCAGAAATATGAAGCGTTAGACACCTTTCATCATCAAAATCATTTGCTCAAAAGTGCTCAAAATGCGGTTTTTGGCACTTTCTTCCTTTCTTTTCTCTCGGTAATAGACACTCGTACGAGTCAAACCGCTCAACCAAATTCAACCAAATTCGGTATGTGAGTCAGGTTGGTGTATGGAAGTGCCTTTTGGGGGTTTCAAATGTTTACGACCATAAGGGGGGTTATGAGGATGAGGGTAAGTGGTAAATCACAATTAATACCACTTCCCGTCAACAGATTTGGATGAAATTTGGTGTGTGGGTCATGGTTCCAGTTCTGATTGGAAAAAAAAAAAAAAAATCGGATCAGCGGGATCGTCTCGGAAGGGGCGGAAGTTGGCCCCATCTTCTCAACTGTATATTAAGGCCGTTTTACACGCTACGACAAATCGTAACAATTTATCGTTCAGATGCGATTTTTACGATTTATCGGAATGAGTTTGGTTAGGGAGAGAGAACGACTCCTCTGCTGAATGCTCGTTCTCTCTCCCTAACCAAACTCATTGGATTAGACCTCTGCACCATCGGCAAACAACCACTTTGTGATTTATCGGAACATGTAAATGGGACATCGTAGCGATTAATTGGAGTTGGAGTTGGGTTGGAAGGTTGATGCCGGTCCCTCCAACTAATCACTACGATTTGTCGTAGCGTATAAACACTCCTCCCCCTTTCGATTTATCGGAGCGATAAGTTGGTGCAACCTGATCGTTACGATTTGTCGTAGGTTGTAAACACTCCTTTATAGGCGCCGCAACTCTCTTAGCTTGCCATCGTGATACTAGCGTCTCGTTTGATATTTTTTGAACACTACCATCGGATTTCCGCGCTTGCTCACAATATGGGTCAACCGCAGAACAAAGAAATATCTCTCTTTCTATGTTCTGTGGGGTCAACACGTTAGACGACATCTCGGGAAACTGAGGGGTTTGTTGGCAAGTAGGTACGTTGTTCAATGGACCGGTGGAATAAACATACGAGGAGTAAACACCGATCGGTCTCATCGGTGGAATGTGAACCTCTTTAGTCACTGATCGAGCTAATCCGGTGTAATCCAATGCTGCCCGAAATCGGAGCTTAGTGGTCATTGGCCATGGTGACCCTGACGCCTGTTTCACAGAGAGGTCTAGCCCCAGGCAATCCTTGTCGGGTCTCAGCGCTACCTCGCGCCGCTTCAACGAACTAAGTGCTTTACCAGATGATCTTATCTTCCCGCTTGTTTTGGGAAAAAAACGCTGCAAATTTTAGACTAAACAAAACACTGCCAACTTTCGATTGATGGGCCTATTTCGCGTGCGGAACTAGGTCAAATTTTCCGGAGCCGTTAGTTGGCTACAATAATTGTATATAATTATTATAATAATTATAATCAAAATCAAAAATTGATATTTATAGCAATACCTAGTGAAAAATATCAATAATTATTATTGATATTTTTCACTATTGCTTCCTGGTCTACCGAAGCATTATTTTCACTTTCGGGGGCAAAAAGATTTAATTAAAATGTTCGCTCTCATTTCGCGTTTGAGGACCTTCTGAGCAAATTTCGTTCTGTGTCTGGCTGTCCGTCTGTCCGAATTTCCTTGTAACAGCCATAACTTCCACAATGTTGATCCGATTTCAGTAAAATTTCCAGTGATTATGCGGGTACAGCTCCTTGAGGTCCCATGTATATTTCATGATGATTGAATCAGTAGTAAGCTCTGCGCATGCGCGAACTTAATTTTCTTGTTACAGCTATAAGTTCGTCAATTTTGTGTTAACCTAAGAGTCCAATTTGGCTGTATATCGGGTTGTCTTACAACGCGAGGAAGCTATGTGATATGTCCCTCTTGACAAGGTACCTATTTTTCTGTGTCTACAATAGAAAAATTGGGCAAAAATTAATTCTGCCGTTAAAAAATTAATTTAAAAAACTAAGAAAGTGTTTGGACAGATGAGGGACCCCCAAGATAGAATTACTTACCTATGCGTCCAAAATTACTTCGAAAACGACACCTCATTAGACCTCCTTGGAACCTTCAAAAATCCCATTTGTAGGCCCATGAAAGCCCCATTGATCCCCATGGTAAAATCGAATCGTTCTTGAACCCCCAAAAATAGATTCTTCGTCAAAAATAATTCGAAAACCATACCAAACTCGACCTTATGGCCGAACCCCTTCTGTAGCTCTATTTTAGCCCCACGGGTTTGGGCGATCGGGCTGAAAACGTAGCGGGCACAACTAGACGGTAAACCGAGTATTTTGTCAAAATTTCAGATTTAAAAAAATTCCTACTACAGCGGACGGTCATTTGATTTTTGAAATCTATGCATCATGAAACGATCCTCATTATGTCCAATTTTGAGGCCGATCAAAACTGTAAAAATTACAGCAAGGAATGTAGGTATCTAATAATACCTGAAAACCTAATAATGCTAAACATAATATAAAAAATAAATATAAAAAATGTAATTGGTTTTGGAGGTCAACCCTGTGAATAAACGCTTTTGGACAGGCTTCACAAGAAAATACGTCGCAAAACAGGTGAGGGCGAGCTCTTGAAAACAGTCGACGCCGATTTGACAGGATGATGCCGCTCCAGGCGGGGCGCGAACAGCTGATACGAAATCAGTGAAGGTAGTTCGGTGAAGCGGCGCGAGGTAGCGCTGAGACCCGACAAGGATTGCCTAGGGGCAGACTCTCCTCTGTTTCACCACTAGAGCGCTATCCCGTGCCCAAACTGTACTGGGCTTCTACAGGCTCCAGTTGGGGGGGGGGGGGGGGGGTTGAAGGAATGAGGCCAGGTGGTCATGTGAGGGGTCGTTTTCGATGTGATTTTCGACGCAGAATCGTTTATTGTTCTAAACCTGTTCGATCACACGGCTTCTACTGGGCTAAAATTGTCGTTACCAAAGTTCTTTTGGAAGTCAACTCGTTTATGGGGGTCTCAAACCTGTCCGAGTACTTCACAGAATGATTTGAAGCATCTTTAGAAAATTTAGATGCTCTTCGAAGAATATACTACATTAATAAATGATACTATCCAGCTCATCTGTGGACGCAATTAAAATTTCCTATCGTGGAAGTACTATGGTACTTGATTGCAATCTCTGCCTACATCCCTGCCATTTGTTAAGGGTTAGTAAATCTGGACCAGCTCCTAGAAATCCCCAATCAAAGCTTGGTGGCTCTTAGCCAGTTCGTCCCAATATCCATGCCGTGTGGCAGGAGGAGTCAAGCTGAACCAGATGTTGGAAATCCAGAAATCCGAGTTTGGTGGCGCTTAGCCAGTCTCTGACAACATCCTTGCCTAATCGCAAGCATCGATAAGAACAATCACACGCTTTTGACCTTGACATTTTCCCCAGGGATTCTTCGTGTATAAACACGATACGCAATGAACAAGAGCGCGACTCCTTGACTACAATTCCTTCCACCTAGCTGGACTCTTCGTGCACAGGGCAAATGACTTTTACCACAGATGGGACTCCCCTTGCAGTCTCCCCACTCGACTAGCATATCAGTTGCAGATTTTATACTATTGTATGATTATTGAGTTAATTCTCACTGTCATCATCCCATCTGTTTTCAAACTATCCTCCTCAGAAGCCATACGGTTTAACCTGTATGATCTCTGCTGGCACCCACGGTTTTTGATTTATTATTCTTGGAAAATACACTTTTGTAATCGCGACGGATATCGACGACTCCGATCGGCCTCAAAATTGACATTAACCGTTTCAAGAGGTCTAGATTCCAAAACCGACGCGTCCGTCCACCGTCCGGGCCCATTGGGGTATAGGAATGTTTTAAAAATCCTGAAATATTGACAAAATACTTGGTTTACCATCTAGTTGTGCCCGCAAGGTTTTCAGCCCGATCGCCGAAACCCGTGGGGCGCTATGGGAGGCGGTTTTTGAAGGCTTTTAGCTATGGGATCGAGGAAGGTGTCGGTTTCGAAGTATTTTTGGACGTAGAATCCATTTCTGGGGGTCCCGGAACGATCCGATTTCACTGTTGGGGTCAATACGGCTTTCATGGGCTAAAGATGGGATTTTTGAAGGATCCCTATAGGTCAAAATTTGACCGGGAATATTTAATATTTCCCGAGTTGAAACCAATTTCATTCGGGTTTTTTCTAAAATTTTCGCTCAAGTTACCTGTATCAAAGAATAATAAACCCTTGTGTAAAATGTGCAGCGTTTTTTCTTACCCCTGAAGAAAACTCGATCTCTCACTTCTAATTAAGTCTTGATGGGCTCATTCTTGTTGGGTACTGACCGTAAAATATTGTTTATAAGGGTTTCCAATTAACTTGTTCACTTTTGAAAGGGTTTTCATTTCTTATCTTTGGCACTTATCACTGCACTCTTATCCGGTCCTCATTCTTTTATTTAATCTATTCCATTCTCATTTCAGGTCTTTGTCTGGGACTGTCCATTCACGTTTCCGTAATGGGTGAGTCAACGTCGCAAAGCCAAGACTTCTCCACGAGCTTCTTCTCAGTGAGTGGTTACTTTTTCTATTCCATTATATTACAAAGTAAATTGACATGCAACGTAGGGCATGTGCAACCTATTACGTGCTACATTCATCTGCAATTCGAATGTCAAGTCCCGCAGCTGGCACGAAAAAATCCACAACAATAAGGGGGGGGTGGGGGGTACTATTCCAAGAATAATAACTGGTCAGGTGATTCTGCAGTAGCAGCTGGCCAGGTTGGTCGAGAAAGTCACAAAACACCTCTTGTAGAAAATCTAGGTACCTACCTACTACAAAACTGTTTACTCAATAGAGAATTCAGGCTTCAGTGGCTATATTTTTACAGAACCCAGTCTTCAAACCGCGAGTGACGGCGATTAGGAAGGTGGCCTTCGTAAATTAATTTGTTCGTTGTTTTGTAGGCTGTTAGCGAGGGCAAGGAAAATGAGAACGTGGTCGTTTCGCCGATCAGCATTCAAATCGCTTTGGCGATGGTTTACGCCGGAACTAAGGGAGAAAGCAAGAATCAGCTTGCTCGTGCTCTGAGAGTCGACGCCAATGATGATAAAGCTATTGAATCTTACAAAGAATTATTGGGCAGTATTCAAAAACGCTCCTTAGCGAAGTCCCTAGGAGGCGTTTTAGGGTGCCCAAAAGGTAAGAAACTTCAGGTAAGAAACGCCATATTAACGTGTCCTTTACACACTTGTGAATTTCGTGGGCCAGTAGAAAGATGCTTGGTCAACAAATCTTGAAAAACATAAAAATGAAAAATTCATGAATTAATTTTTTTAAAGTGTAGCCCAGTTTGGAACTTGCTCGTTTATTTTTGGTAGAAGTGGTAAGAAGTAAAATTGGACAGGTACCATGGATATGAACTGATGAGGTAGTAATTCTGGAACACAGTTATTTGAGGCGACCTCATACCTACCCTTGCTGCGTCGCATTGGGTGATTTGCATATATATATATATATATATTCTGAAAGTACTCCCTGAGAATGTAGGAGAAACAGTAGTCTGAAATCACTTCCAACAAATTTAAATAATTTAACGAAAATTACGGCGTTTGACGTGGGGGGGGCACGGCCATGGAGGGAGCGTGACGTCACTACCTATTTTGAGGGGATTGTTCCGCCCAGGGTTGCTACTCCACTACTCATCACAGAATAAAATTCAATTGAGCCGTGAATCCTTCTGATAAGGCTGTAAACTTCAAGTTAGCCACTATAGCTTCGTCTGTATTATGAATTATGTTTTCTGTCGTATCAAGTTATAATTGCTATAAATTTATCATTTAATCTGATGACACTAGCGCTCCTGGTGAGAGATTCACTGGAACAGTGACGTCACTGCCTAAAGAGTGACTGGTGGGAAACCCCTGCTGATTCAAACTGTGCGTTTCGTTTTTTCGTTATATCTCCTACAATGATTTTTTTTTCATTGGTATTGGAGGTTGTGCAAGTTTTTTTTTTTTTTTTTAGCCATATCATGGAGCGGTAGGGAAGAATTCCAAATCTAAAACAAATGCAAATTCCCCATTCTGCCCAATACTCTCACCCAAAATATGTTGCTTTGCCACCCTTGTAAGAATGGCTAAATAAAAATCGTGTCTCGTCGATTGGTGTTGCTATTTTCTGAATGCAGAGTCTCCCTATGTTTATAAGTGAATACTCTGATGAGCTTGACGCCTAAGGTAGGCCTGAGGCTGCCTCCACAGCAGTGACTCAGATTGAATCCTTTTTCTTTTACACCCTTGGAATTCACTTCGTTTTTCAGTGTTTTCAAAAAGCTTCATTGACCAAAGAACTACTGAATTATATAATTTGTTTTTGTTTACTTTGTATCTGTGCCATATTGTACAATGTACAATACACGTCATGTATTAGGTAATACCTATAGGTATGCAAATATGCATACCTTCTCGTCCTTGTACTCTAGCCCTTCGTCATTTTCCAGGATCCTGTGCTACAAATAGCTTCATCTGTTTTCGTAGACAAACAGTTCAAAATGCTTAGCACCTACGAGAATGTCGTAAAGTCGGTTTTCGGTGCAGCTGTGGGTCAAGTTGATTTCACAAACCAGGTTGCTGCGGCCAAATTTATAAACGAATGGTGTGCTGCAAATACCAACAACAAGATTGAGTCCATTTTCCAGCCCGGTGAGTGAACTTTCTGCAGCACCCTTCAATACAATTCTTTCAAAAATCAGAATACGGGGCTAACAATATCTTCTCACTCCCTAACGAAGAGGTAATGGGCTCCTTGAGAAAGGCCATCATTCCTAACAACATATTCGGATTCAGCACCCTTTAAAACCCCCCTACACAAATTTTTAGTTCGAAAATTCCAATAATTTACGTGCAGAACTGTTTTAGAAAAGTAGAAGATTTGGAACTGAAAGTCCTGGGCGTCGATTAGTTGGGCGCGGTGCCGCCAGAGTGCTGAATGATAAAATTTCAGAATAAAAACACTCGGCCCGGGTCGATTTTCTAATAACTTCTTTGATGATAACTACCATGCTCGATTTTTGAATGACCTTCTCTGGTGATAACCCCGATTCTCGATTTTCAATGTTGACTTTTCGCGTAACAAAGTTGGCTAACATGCATCTCTCGGCCAATCAAAAGATGACGTATCAGCCCACGTCCCTCCAGTCCTCGGAAATCAAAATTTGATATAATATTTAATATTATATTTTTCCTAAGGCTGTATAAATAATAGAGACGGGTTTTCTGCAATGTTGACCCATTTTCGTTACTTTTGAAGCACGACCTTTCCAGGAAAAAAGAAAAATTATAAAATCATTCAAGGAGCTCATTCAGATAATAATATTGATTAAAAATTCAGCTTCATCCTATGATTCTTCCCTTTTGTAAAAACATCGTTGAAATTACATTGAACGTAATTTGGAGGGCGTAATCATGCTGGGAAGTTATTCCGTTGTAGATCATGAGCACAGAGTAAGGTACCTAGTAAAGATCATGAGTATCCATTTTACAGATGATTTGAGAGGTGCAAGGGTTGTGCTGGCAAATGCGGTTCACTTCAAAGCCGACTGGAAATATCAGTTCCAGGCTGATCGCACTCGGGATGAAGATTTCAATGCACCTACGGGAAAAGTTAAAGTTCGAATGATGCATATGACCCGTCACTTCATGTATTGCAGCAATAAAAACCTTAAGGCTCAAGTTCTGGAGTTGCCTTACAGCGTTAGTGTTTACTGTGAATTTCAAATCACTGTATATGTAAATGGTCGGCAATGAATCTT